>CM053030.1:313116573-313471573 GCA_028564925.1 Lithobates sylvaticus
CTGTCGCCATTTCGCCGGTCTGCGCTCACCATTGTGCGCAGTCTGCCAATCCTCCACGCACACCGCCGCCTGGTGCTCCAGTGCAACAGTCCGCCACTCGGTCGAGTTTCCCTCGACCTCAGCTCCAGCACAAAACCCGCCAGCACCGACACAGAAACCCCAGGTCGACAAACTCGGACGCCCCGTCCGGACCATGGGAGGAGCGGCCATCTGCAATAATTATAACTACGGCTCGTGTAACTTCAGCCAATGCAGGATGCTCCACGTGTGCGTCGTATGCCACAGGGCGCACCCGAAAAATTTATGCGAGCTCAAGCCGAAAAATCTGTGACTGAGCCGCATAAACATCCTATGGTTAGGAGTCTATCTGGACTCACACCCCATCCCCTCACTAGCCACGTTCCTCATACAAGGATTCACGGCGGGCTTCCACACCGGCCTTGTCTCCCTGCCCCACACTACCTACGAGTGTAGGAATCTCAGATCAGCGGCCACCGACGAGCAGGCCATAGACCAACTACTCCTAGCCGAGCTGGAGCGAGGTTTCGTCATTGGTCCCTTCACACAACCCCCCTTCAACACCTGGAGAGTCAGCCCTATTGGGCTTGTCAAGGGCAAATTTTCAAATAAAGTTCGCTTGGTGTACGACCTGTCTGCGCCTCATTCTTGCCACGTCCCCAGCCTCAACTCCCTAATTCCCTCCGAGGAGTTCTCCTTAAAATACGCCTCCGTCGACTTGGCGATCCAGGCCATCCTCAAAGCAGGCACAGGGGCCTGGCTGTCCAAAGCCGACATATCGGACGCCTTCAAACTTCTGCCGATTCACCCGTCTCTTTGGTGTTGGCACGGTATCAAGTGGAGAGACAGGTACTACTTCGCCACCAAGCTCACGTTCGGCTCCAAAAGTAGCCCCTGGCTCTTCGACACGTTGCTCAATCCCTCACCTGGATTCTCCTACACAAGGCCCAATGCACAGAAGTCATCCACTACCTGGATGACTTCCTGCTGATAGAGCAGCCTAACGTTTCACCAGTAGACCTCGACAAATTGAGAGTCGTTTTCCAGAATATCAATGTCCCCATAGCCGAGCACAAGGTAGACGGACCCGCACACTCCATCACCTTCCTCGGAGTTGTCTTGGACACATGCTCCATGCAGGCCAGCCTACCCCTCGACAAGCTGACCCGCATCAGGGCAGTTCTTCAGGACTTCACCCGCACGAGAGGGTGCACAAGACGACAGCTCCAGTCACTACTTGGCATGCTCAATTTTGCCATGCGGATCGTCCCTCAGGGTCGTTCCTTCATTTCACGACTCTTAGTCCACCTGTCACAGGCTCAAGACCCCGATCAGATCCTCAAACTAGACGCCGCGGCCATAGCAGACCTAGCGATGTGGGAAGAGTTCCTTTCCTCGTGGAACGGAATATCCATGTTTATCCCGGCCGTCTCACCCTTCTCACCACAGGTGGCGACAGATGCCGCGGCCTCCACGGGCTTCGCAGCCATATTTGGCCTCCATTGGTTTGCTGGCCCTTGGCCCCCGCAGATACTCTCAATTCCAGGTTTCAGCCGGACTTCCCCTCTTTTCGAGCTCTACCCAATCGTGGCAGCTGCCAAACTTTGGGGTCACAACTGGACCGGGCAGACGGTAAACTTCACAACGGACAACCAGGCCACGGCAGACATCATCAACAAAGGCAGGTCCAAGTCACTCCAGGTGATGTCCTTCTTACGCAGGCTGGTCCAACTGTCGCTACGGCTCCAGTTCAACGTCCATTGCTCTCACATCCCAGGTAAATACAACGTGGCAGCAGACGCACTGTCACGCTTTAACTTCGTCTCCTTCTTCCGACAGATACCAGAGGCCGATCGGGTGTCCGCCCCTATCCCCGCTTGGTCTCAGCTGACCCTAGACTAGACCGATACCTACGTGGGGCCACCCAGCTCATCAACCAGTCCCTGTCTCACAACACGCTCAAAGCCTACCACGCAGCCTGGGACACCTTTAACAAGTTCCTAACCACCAACGCCGTGCCAACACCCACAGACACCAGGCACATTCTGGCCTTCGTCTCACATTGTCACACACAGCTAAACCTATCCTACAACACCATCCGCCTATACCTGGCCGGCGTACAGCACTTTTTGGCCCTTCAAGATCCTACTAGACCGTCTGTCTTCTCGTCCCACGCCGTCCGAGCCGTCCTACGCGGCGTCCAGAAGCAGCAACCAGCAAACAGAACCAGACGTCGCCCCATCACGGGTGCCATCTTCCGCGAGATGTCCGCCATACTCGCTGGTTCCCCCTTTGGTGTCCCTCTCAGCCAGGTCATACAAGCCGCCATCTACCTGGCCTACTATGGGTTCCTACGTCCCAGCGAATTCACCCGTAACAGCTCGACCAGCCAAACCCTGTGCAGACGCCACCTAGTTCGCCATCAAGACCACTTCGTGCTCCACCTCAACGTCTCCAAGACTCAGCAAGCTGGCCACGGGGTGGACATCCATCTATACAGAACCGGCAATTCCTGGTGCCCAGTGACGGTTCTCAACCGCCTGCTCTCACTCCTACCAGAACAAAGGGACACCGATCCCCTTCTGCCTTTTCCAGTCAAACCCCTAAGCACCTCTCAGTTCATGACACACATAAGAATTCTCCTCCGCAACCTACGCCTCAACCCCAGCGAATACTCCGGTCACTCTTTTCGGATCGGGGCCGCCTCAGCCGCCTCACAGCAGGGGGTCCCAGGCCACATCATCCAGAGACTCGGCAGATGGAAGTCAGCCTGCTTCATCCGGTATATACATGACCCACAGGCGGAAATGTCACGGGCCTTCGCCCAGCTCACGCAGTAGTCAATACTAAAAGGCAATAAATATCTTCAAACCCTACCTCAGTTTTTGCCCCCTTATTTCTGGCGTACCGGCCATAGACCAAGGCACACTTCAGGTCTCCCTTTTCATGTTATAGATCTTGTTGGTTAAGTTATTTCCCTTCAGACACGTGTCGGCCATAGGGCTTCAACCATAAGTGGAAGGCCAACATGGTGGCCTGAATTTATGGGAGGAGCCCGGGAGGGTATTTAACCGGCCCACTCACCTGTGGTCTTCGTCGGTTCCGGTGCGCGATACCCACCCTCCCATTCCCCCTTTTTAAGGGCATTTCTCACAACATCACCCTCGTCAAATACTCATTTCTAATCAGGGTATGCCCCCTTATTTCTGGCGTACCGGCCATAGACCAAGGCACACTTCAGGTCTCCCTTTTCATGTTATAGATCTTGTTGGTTAAGTTATTTCCCTTCAGACACGTGTCGGCCATAGGGCTTCAACCATAAGTATATATATATACATACACACACATACACATATATATTCCTGTGTGTATGTGTATATATATATATATATATATATATATATATACACACCCTATATAAATATATATATATATACACACACACACATAGATTATATATATATATATATATATATATATATATATATGTACACTATGTATATATATAGACACACGCCAATACATCTATTTTTTTTTTTTATAATATATATAGATGTATATATACATCTATATACACACCTATATATATATATATATATACACACACACATCTCTATATATATATATATATATATATATACATACATCTCTCTATATATATATATATATACCTCTCTCTCTCGCTCTCTCTCTCTCTCTCTCTCTCTCTCTCTCTCTCTCTCTCTCTCTCTCTCTCTCTCTCTCTCTCTCTCTCTCTCTCTCTCTCTCTCTCTCTCTATATATATATATATATATATATATATATATATATATACACACACATCTATATATAGATATATATATATACACATCTATATATATGAGAGAGATTTTAAAATTAAGTTTCAAGTTTGAAAAAAGAATGTTTTAATAATTAAATTTTTTTTGCAGTTTTTAATATAATAATAATAAAAAAAAGACAATACAAGCTTTAGTTTAAAAAAAATAAAAAAATTTTATTAAAATTTATTTACACAATATTAAAAGATGATTATTTAAATTCATTTCTATGTAAATTACTTTTAGCCTGTGACAATTGTCACTCTTCCGGTTCTTCTTCTTTTTCTTCTGCTTCCCGTCCGTCTTCTAATCTCTGTGGTCTCTGTGATCTCGGTGAGGTCACGTGATACGTCGAGGTCACGTGATACGTCGAGGTCAATTGATGATGCTCTTGGTGTAAAAGCTCGCGGGATGTCGGGGCTGACGTCTACAGGAGGAAATGACGCAGCCCCGACATACACACAGAATTTAGCCGGCAGAGGCTCTGCCTGCTGGAATGAACGGGGAACGGGCGCATGCGCAGTAGAGATGTTCCAAAAGAAAAACACCTGTAACTCGAAAATTATTCAGGTCAGAACAATGTTGTTATTATCAATGGATAGCAAATTGCGATGGGCACATTTAATTGGAAAGTGAATTTTTGGACTTTACTTCCACTTTAAGCAAACTCCAGAGACTCTGTTTGCTCACTTCACCAGTACTGAACATGACAGAAAGGAAACTGATTTGTTATTCTATACTGAGAATACTGAAGCCTGGCATACAGCTTTCTGTAATTATTACAAGAATATTACAAAGGGAGGTATCTGCAAGGGCAGACAGATCAAGGTCAGGGATGAGGAAGATAACTGTGCGGTACTCACCCTGAACATATATCACAATGGCACCATCATGGCACAAGGCATAGAGGAACAATTAGAGGAGTTTAAAGCGGTTGTATACCCTCTTAAACATTTTTTTTTTAGTAACTACCTGCAAGAGAAAGTCATAATGAGCTAGTATGACTAGCATACTAGCTCATTATGCATCACTTACCTTAGATCGGGGCCCCGACGCCGTGTTCTTCTCCCCCTCCGGCCGCATCCATCTCAAAACAGATACCCTTCCGGGTATCGCCGCTGCGGCGCTGTGATTGGCCAGAGCGGCGAGGACGTCGCTCCGCGCATGCGCGCGGGACACTTCAACTGCGGTGAGCCGCAGTTGAAGATGGGGATTAACCCTGTAATTGCACCGTTGTCTACGGCGCGCATGCGCCGTAGACAACGTTGTAAAACGTTCTTTTCAAATATCTCCTAAACCGTGCAGGTTTAGGAGATATTTCTTGTACCTACAGGTAAGCCTTAATCTAGGCTTACCTGTAGGTGCAAGTTAATTTTTAGGGTATACAACCACTTTAAGCATGTCTTCCCCCAAATTAAAGATCAGGCCAAGGTTTATAAGGATTTAAATGCTACAGACAACAAGGATGAGAAACAGATACCAGCAAAGACATTGTCCATAGACATGGCTGATGTCCCCTCACCCAACATTCTCAGAGATTGCTTATCTCATCTAGAGAGAGATTTTGTACAGTTCAAAGAACAGCTTCAAAGACAGTTAGGTGACTGGGGAGTCCCCCGGGCCGGAAGTGGCAGAGAGGCCGGGGTCACTGGTCACAGATCCCTGCACGGGGGACACGCGGCCGCTTCCCGCGGAGGCCACGCCCCCCGATGACGCGCGGCCGCTGGCCACGCCCCCCCCCGGCCGCTGGCCACGCCCCCCGATGACGGCCCGCCGGGAGCCGCCTCCCGGCCGCGCCACGCCCCCCCCGGCCCCTCCCATCCACCCGGCGACCCCCCACCGGCATTGAGCCCTCCCCCAGCCCCCCAACAACGGGCAGTGGTGCCCCCTTTGAGGCAGCCACTGCCCCACTCACCCCAACAGTCCCCACGCTCCCCCCACAGTCCCCGGCCTCACAGGCTGTGTCCAATGTTCCGGGGGCTGCCAGTCCATCTCCAGCCAGGCTCCGCCCCCCCTCCACCACACACGCGGGCCGCAGCGGGGGGGCCGCCATCTTGGCTGCCGCCACCCGCGCGGCCTTCTGTGCATAGGTGGGCTTCATTGGGGGGGCTACCCTGGCACTGGCCTAGCCTGCCACTGTCGCCGTCACCGCTGCCGCCTCTGCCGCCACCGCTGCCGTCACCTCTGCCGCCACTACCACCTCTGCCGCCACCATGGCCACGAACACCCCCCCCGGCCCCTACAAACAAACCCCTATAAAAGACAAAAGCAAAACTATCATCTCCATCCACCCGGCGACCCCCCACCGGCATTGAGCCCTCCCCCAGCCCCCCAACAACGGGCAGTGGTGCCCCCTTTGAGGCAGCCACTGCCCCACTCACCCCAACAGTCCCCACGCTCCCCCCACAGTCCACGGCCTCACAGGCTGTGTCCAATGTTCCGGGGGCTGCCAGTCCATCTGCAGCCAGGCTCCGCCCCCCCTCCACCACACACGCGGCCGCAGCGGGGGCCGCCATCTTGGCTGCCGCCACCCGCGCGGCCTTCTGTGCATAGGTGGGCTTCATTGGGGGGGCTACCCTGGCACTGGCCTTGCCTGCCACTGTCGCCGTCACCGCTGCCGCCTCTGCCGCCACCGCTGCCGTCACCTCTGCCGCCACTACCACCTCTGCCGCCACTGCCACCTGCGGGGGGGTCACCTCCACCCCCGGGCCTATCCGCGCATCATCAGGTACCCTACCCGGGCTAGCCTGGGCCCCTACCTCTGGTTGGGGGACCTCAGGCCCCTCCCGGGGACCCTCCGCGCTCACAGCCACAGGGGCTTCAGCTCCCAGGTCTTGCTGGGGCACCGCTTCCACCGCCTCCACCGCCACCGCTGCCTCCGCCACCGCTGCCTCCGCCACCGCTGCCTCTGCCACTGCTGCCACTGCATCCTCCTCCAGGGTCTGTGCCGGGACCTGGGTATGGGATGACGCACTCCTCCTGGCCGCCTGGGATCCCTCCTGGTTGGCTCTGGTGACCATCCGCCTAACCTCCTGGAGGAATCCCTGCTCGCCTGCACCACGGTCGCATAGGCCGACCAGGAGGTCCCACAGGTCCCGGCACTGGGATCTAAGGGTCTCGAAGGCCGCCTTCGTCTCCCTCCGCCGGGAGCTGGAGGATCTGTCCCGCTGGTTCCGGATCTCCCCCAGCTTCCCGGCCTTGACAACATAGACCTGGGCGGCCCTCAGGATGAGCCCCTTCACCCGGACCCTCCTCGCCTTCTGCCTAGGACCGTCCTCACCCGGCTGGGCTCTGGTCCAATCTAAGATGTCAAATTGTGTCTGGAGGAACAACCGTTCCTCCCTGGTGAGACTCTTGAGCCCAGCCGGGCTTGGAGTGCTCCCAGACCGAGTGGAGGGCCCTGGGCTCAGGGACGCCATCCCTCCTCCTCCTGGATCTCTGCAGTAGCAGCAGAGCAACACCACACACAGCCTCAGCAGTCAGTCTCCTTCCAGCCACTGCTCAACAGCGCCACCTCCCTGCAGTGGTGTTTGGAGGTTTTTTATTAAAATTAAAACAGCTTCCAAACATAAACATGACATACAGAAAATGAAAATAAAACATACCATAACTTCGGTAAACATAACATTAATCAAACTCAACACAATAAACACACTCAAACACAAACATAACACTGTGCACCGCTGGCCTCGCCGTGCTGACCCCCGAGAAGACCTGCGGGGGTCCCTGCACACAATCCTACGAGGCAGGCCTAGGGCAGGAAGAAGAAGGAATGGGAGACATCCCTCGGGTTGGCCCCCGGAGCCTCGATCGACAGGACTCCCTACGGCCGCCCCTCATCAGGGTCCCCCATTAAAAGTGAGCCACTTCATTCATACCAACAATCATACCACACGCACGAACACATACACGCCCCCACCATGCGCATCGTATGCAGGCGGGAGCGCAATTGGAGCGCAATGTGCTCGCACTTGCTCACAAAAATAAAACAAAAACCCTACGGGGGGGTAAAGGACAGCCAGGACCCATCACCGAAAGGAAGAGGCCCGGAAGAGTCCTTAAGGTGGCCGGAAGTGGAAACCCCGCCACCGCCGGGCACACCTCTCGTCCCCAACCCTCTCCCCCTCTAGACGCCTTACCTTCACCAGCTCGTGATATACGTCACCCACCACCTCATGCACGGACAGGGTTTTGTCCCTAGTGGACAGGAGACACCGCGCGTGCCAAGTGTAGTAAAGGCAGACTACGCTAACTAAATACAGTGACGACAAATCAAAACCCCTGTGGACTCTGAAGTTGCCGTACACCCTCTCCGGAACGGTCAAGGCCCGGAGGCGGGGATAGCCGATGGCATCCCCCACCCCCTCAAGAACCTCCGAGTTAAAGGGGCACTCGACCAGAAAATGGTCCATGGTCTCCAGCACCCCCCCGCACTCGGGACGAGGACAGCCTCTGTCCGCTAGGTTCCTGCACTTCAAGTTGGATCTCACGTAAAGCCGTCCGTGGAACGCCCTCCACGCAAGATCCCAAAACTTGAGGGGAATTCTCTTGGAATTCAGGAGAGCTAACCCCTCCACGAGGACCCTCTCCGGGCAATCCCGCAAGGCCAGTGGCTTCAGAACGTCCGAAGTCATGACCCTTGAGTACAGCTCTCGCCGACCCAAGGAGCCCACCTCCAGAGCAGTTATCCGCCACCGCCTCAGCACCTTTAAGGCTGTCGGAACGTAGGAGGGTAGGTACTCATGGGATCTGCGAAGATCACCAGGGCGCCCACCTCCCTCCCAGCCACCCAAGAACAGGAGGAACCAGTCCTTGCATGAACGCTCCCACAGAGTCGGGACGTCCACAAAAATGGATTGAAGATTGAACTTCACAAAAATGATGGTGAAAAACACCATCGGATTGATCATGTCCAATCCCCCATCCCTCCTCTGCCGGTACGTGACCTCCCTCTTGATCAAATTCAGCCTGTTGCCCCACAACAGTAGGAAAAACAGGCTGTAGATCCGCGTATAGAGCGATTCTGGCAGAAGACACACGTAGCTGACATAGAGGAACTCCGGCAGCAGGTAGGTTTTCACCAGGCTAACCCTTTCCCTCAGTGACAGCTTCCAGCCTTTCCAGGCGTTGACTTTCCGGGTGGCACCCACAAGCCGCCGCTCCCAGTTTTGCTTCGGGTAGTCACCCGGGCCAAATGTGATGCCGAGGATCTTAACTTCTGGCTGGGGGCGGGGGAACACGTCCGGGAGGGCGAACTGCTCACCCTCCTTCCCCAACCAGAGAACTTCGCTCTTGTCCCAGTTGACCAACGAACTGGACGCCTCGGAGTAGTCCCCGATCTGCGTTTCCACAAACCGGGCCTCCTCTCGGCTAGACACCACCACCGAGACGTCGTCCGCGTAGGCCACCACCTTAACCGCAAAAACCGGGCCACTGCCGGGCGCCACCGCGACCCCCCTCACACGCTCGCAGTCTAGCCTCCTCACGAAGGGGTCGACCGCAAAGACGTAGAGCAGGGGACTCAGAGGACAGCCCTGCCTGACACCAGAGTCCACCGAAAAGGAAGGACCCACCCAACCGTTCACAAGGGGGAAGCTCTCCGCCCCCCTGTACAAAACCTTCAGCCAATTGATAAATCGAGCGGGCAGGCCGTATTTCCCCAGGAGAAGCCAGAGGTACTCGTGGTCTACCCGATCAAAAGCCTTAGCCTGATCCAGGGCCAGCAGATACCGTCCCTCTCCCGTTGCCCTGCACCTTTCCACGGCCTCCCGGACGTTCAGGACGGCACTAAAAGTGCTCCGGCCGGAAATTGCACAGTGCTGAGAGGTGGACAGTAACTTGTCTGCGACAGCAGACATACGCAAGAACAGGATCTTCGCCAGGATCTTCCTATCCGTGGTGAGAAGGGCGATAGGACGCCAATTCTCCACCCGGGACGGATCCTTCCCCTTTGACAGCAGGATCAGGGCTGACCTTCTCATTGAGGGAGGGAGCAGACCTACCGCCAAACACTCGTTGAACACTTCCCTCAAGTGAGGAGCCAAGAGGCTCTTGAAGGTTTTATAGAACTCGGCCGTGAGCCCATCAGGCCCCGGCGACTTCTTAGGTGACAAAGAATCAATCGCCTGCTCAACTTCAGCCGTCGAGATCAACTCTGTCAAAGAGTCAGGGAGATCGGACCCCGCCCCCAACGGGGTCTCATCAAGATATCTCCTGGCTCTCCCCAGGTCCAAAGGCCTCTTCCGAAGGATACCGGAAAAGTGGGCTCCGATGACCCCCAGGATCCCCGATCTGGACCGGACCAGAGACCCCGAGGAGTCAATCAGGCCATGTACCACCTTCTCACTCACCGCTTCACCACAGCTCTTGTAGGGATCCGGGGTGGTGAATTTCCCGTAATCCCTCTCAAGGACCAGGGAAGCGAGACGGTCGTACTGGCACTCCTTCATCTGACGCTTCAGCTCTGAGACCTGCTCCTGAGGGCCACCAGAGGAGACCAGGCGATCCAATTGCCTTCTCAACCTCTGATAGGCCAGGTAGCGGGAAGCTGCCCGGTGCCTCGAGATCCTACGGAAAAAGTCTTCCGACCTTTTCTTAACCACCTCCCACCATTCCTGGCGGGGGCAGCCGCTCTCCAGGAACGCTGTTTGTTCCGTGAAGAAGGTCTCAAAGGCCTCCCTGACTTCAGGGTCCTCGAGCAGCGACCCATTCAGGCGCCACAGGCCTCGACCCTTCTGGGGGTTGTCGGCAACATTCAGAGTGACAGACACCATACAGTGATCGGAGAACTCGACCGCAGACAGCTCAGGAGCCGTAAAGGACGAGTCCCCCTTCAAAAAAAACCTGTCTATCCTACTCCTACAACTACCTCGGGCATAAGTGAAACCAGTGCTGTTGGGGAGGTGCTGCACGTGCACATCCACCAACCCGGCCTCCCTCGCTATGCTATTCAAAAAGTTGCTATCGTATCCCAGGGGGCCAGTGGCACCTGCCCGGTCCTTTGACCTGGTGACGGTGTTAAAGTCACCGCCAAAGACCACACGCTGGGACGTGAACAAGTAAGGCTTCAGTGCCGCAAGGAGTTCCTTCCTCCCCCTCTTTGACTGAGGGCCATAGATGTTAATCAGCCGGAGGAATTCCCCCCTCACGACGACGTCCACCACGAGACACCTGCCGATCTCCACTTCAATTACTCGCCGGCAAGCCACCGGGCCGGTCTTAAAAAGGACCGCGACTCCACTACAGGGCTCGGCCGCAAGAGACCAGAGAGAGGGCCCGTGCCTCCACTCTCTCTTCGCTAGGTGCATCTCTGCCACAGATGCCAGCCAGGTCTCTTGCAAAAATAAAATGTCGACCTCAATCTGGCCGAAAAAACTGAAGGCCGCATAGCGAGCCGCTGTAGAACGCACACTTGCGACATTAATAGTCGCAAGGCGGATTGGAGCGGGTACAGCCATTTAAGTAATTGGCATTGCACTCCCCTCTACATACCATTCATTCTCAAACACCCGGATCCCCCTCGGAATCCTCCGAGGATAGGATCCCAAAGTGGCTCCACTCCCCAATCCCTCCCTCAACCCCATGACTCGGCCCTGGCCGAGAGCCACCCGTACCCACCCGCACTGGGACTTTCTTCTTCTTCCTGCCCTTCTTTTTTTGCTGGAGCTGCCAGCCGCCAGGAGGGAACCCATCTTCATCCTCCGACCGGCCGCTGACAGCATCCTTGGCCTGCCTCTTCCTCCCCGGTCCAGACAGGTCCATGGGGACCGCCTCTGAAGGACCGGGGTGTGTGGTGTGTGCAGGGGGGGGAGAAGGGGATACGGGACGGGGGAGGGTGGGAGAAGAAGGGGGGGGACAGGAAGGGGAGGAGGGAGGAGGATGGGAAGGGGAGGAGGAGGGGGGAGGAGAGGAAAGGCGAGGGGGGGGGGGGGGCGGGGGGAGGGGGCTTCTTGTCCCTAAGGGGAATGACTGGGGGAGGGGGGTAAACGGGATGGGCCCTATCAGGGGGCTTCTTGGCTTTGGGCTTCGGGGCCCCAGATGTCTTGGGGGCCCCACTAGGCCCTGCAGCCCCCTGGTCCTCACTAGCTGGTCCTGGAGGACCAGCACCACCCCTACTCCCACCCCCATCCCCCTCTGGACCCGTCTCACCACGACTACGCCTGGGAGGCCTCTGAGGACGCGACCCCTCTTCGCCCTGGGCCCCAGGGGCGTCAGCAGCCGCCCCCGGGGCATGACCGGCCCCAGCGCGTGCCCCGGCCGGGTCGGGAGCACCCCCCGCCTCCTGCCCCCTGAAGGCCTTGGGGCATCGGCTAAAGGGGTGACCCAACTCCCCACAAAGGTTGCAGACAATAAGTCTGCACCCTTCGGGGGAGTGCCCAAAGCCGTTGCACCGGACGCAACGCGGCATGGTGCAATCCGCGCTCAGATGGGAAGGACTGCCGCACTTAAAGCAGCGGCGGGGCTGGCCGGGGTAGAAGACCAGGATCCTGTCCCGCCCGATAAATGCGCTACCGGGCAGGTGCGCAACGGTGTTGCTGACGCGCCTCAAGCGGATCCTGGCCAACCAAGCCCCCGTCCATACCCCGCGCTCGTCCAAGTTCTTACGAAGCCCGGACAGGAGCTGTCCATACCTCCCCAACCAAGTCATAATGTCCTCGGGGGGGAGGGACTCGTTCCTCACGAGTACGGTGATATTCTTTATCTCCTCCTGCCGCGACAGCGGAAACACTCTGAAGCCCTTCCACGGATCTGCCCTCTTCACCAGCTCGTAAAGAGTCAGGAAGCGCTCCATTGTGACAGGAGTCACGAAACTGACATCAAACTCGTTAGAGTTTGCGGGATGTATCACCGCAAACAAGTCCGCAACTTTAAAGTGCATGCCCAGCAGGTAGTCGATGACCTGACCCCTGCTGGGACATGACCCAGAACCGTCCCATCTGAGCTGTACCACGTTGCGTCGCTTCCTCTCCGGACCCCCTGTACCCCGTTGCCAGGACTGAGCACCCTGAGGCTGCTCAGCGGGCGGGGCCCGGAAATTCTGGGCCCCAAACTGCCCATACAGGTGGCCCAGAGGGACGCTGGACCCAGCCACCTGGGCGAAGGACCTGGTACGCTTGAGGGCGTCCAGGAGGGCCGCCTCCTCTGCCACACCAAAGAGGCCTCCCGGCGCAGCCGAGGGAGAGGGGGGAGGGGGACCCTCCGCACCCACTGCCCCCTCAGGAACCGGTGCCCCCCCTGGGGCAGCCCCACCCCCACCCGCTGAAGCCCCACCCACCGAAGCCCCCACTGGGCGGGGCTCCCTCGCCCTCACCACCGGGGAGGAGGGAGGAGGGGAGCTCGCACCCTGATCGCCCACGGGTGCTGGGGTGTCACCAGCGGGCTCACCCGCCTGGCCCTGAGCTCCCATCTCCGCCACATCTCCATCCCCCCTGCCACCGGTGGCATCCTCAGGCGGACCACCCGGCTGTGAGCCCTCCAACTGCCTTATAAAGGCCAGCGCCGGGCAGTCCGCCTTTAACTCCCCCATCTCCGCCTCCCCCCACTCAACATCACACAGGAGGATGCCCCCCTCCTCCATGGGCTCCCCCTGGTCCTCCTCCACCTGCCCTGCCACCAATGGGGAGTCCCCCGGGCCGGAAGTGGCAGAGAGGCCGGGGTCACTGGTCACAGATCCCTGCACGGGGGACACGCGGCCGCTTCCCGCGGAGGCCACGCCCCCCGATGACGCGCGGCCGCTGGCCACGCCCCCCCGGCCGCTGGCCACGCCCCCCGATGACGGCCCGCCGGGAGCCGCCTCCCGGCCGCTGGCCACGCCCCCCCCGGCCCCTCCATCCACCCGGCGACCCCCCACCGGCATTGAGCCCTCCCCCAGCCCCCCAACAACGGGCAGTGGTGCCCCCTTTGAGGCAGCCACTGCCCCACTCACCCCAACAGTCCCCACGCTCCCCCCACAGTCCCCGGCCTCACAGGCTGTGTCCAATGTTCCGGGGGCTGCCAGTCCATCTGCAGCCAGGCTCCGCCCCCCCTCCACCACACACGCGGCCGCAGCGGGGGCCGCCATCTTGGCTGCCGCCACCCGCGCGGCCTTCTGTGCATAGGTGGGCTTCATTGGGGGGGCTACCCTGGCACTGGCCTTGCCTGCCACTGTCGCCGTCACCGCTGCCGCCTCTGCCGCCACCGCTGCCGTCACCTCTGCCGCCACTACCACCTCTGCCGCCACTGCCACCTGCGGGGGGGTCACCTCCACCCCCGGGCCTATCCGCGCATCATCAGGTACCCTACCCGGGCTAGCCTGGGCCCCTACCTCTGGTTGGGGGACCTCAGGCCCCTCCCGGGGACCCTCCGCGCTCACAGCCACAGGGGCTTCAGCTCCCAGGTCTTGCTGGGGCACCGCTTCCACCGCCTCCACCGCCACCGCTGCCTCCGCCACCGCTGCCTCCGCCACCGCTGCCTCTGCCACTGCTGCCACTGCATCCTCCTCCAGGGTCTGTGCCGGGACCTGGGTATGGGATGACGCACTCCTCCTGGCCGCCTGGGATCCCTCCTGGTTGGCTCTGGTGACCATCCGCCTAACCTCCTGGAGGAATCCCTGCTCGCCTGCACCACGGTCGCATAGGCCGACCAGGAGGTCCCACAGGTCCCGGCACTGGGATCTTAGGGTTTCGAAGGCCGCCTTTGTCTCCCTCCGCCGGGAGCTGGAGGATCTGTCCCGCTGGTTCCGGATCTCCCCCAGCTTCCCGGCCTTGACAACATAGACCTGGGCGGCCCTCAGGATGAGCCCCTTCACCCGGACCCTCCTCGCCTTCTGCCTAGGACCGTCCTCACCCGGCTGGGCTCTGGTCCAATCTAAGATGTCAAATTGTGTCTGGAGGAACAGCCGTTCCTCCCTGGTGAGACTCTTGAGCCCAGCCGGGCTTGGAGTGCTCCCAGACCGAGTGGAGGGCCCTGGGCTCAGGGACGCCATCCCTCCTCCTCCTGGATCTCTGCAGTAGCAGCAGAGCAACACCACACACAGCCTCAGCAGTCAGTCTCCTTCCAGCCACTGCTCAACAGCGCCACCTCCCTGCAGTGTTTGGAACTTCCTGCAGTGCTGTGGAGGAGGGAGGAGGTGTCATGGCTTCTGCAAGCCCAGGCTCAGGGAGGCCTTCCCGGGCCAGTAGTGAGCAGTCATTCCCTGGAGTGAGGGACCTCTCCAGGGAGGAGAGGTTGTTTCTTGGCACGCAATTTCAATTGTCAGACTGGACAAGAACCCAGCCAGGGGAAAACAATGCTAAAACCCTGAAGCGGAGAGAGAGGATCAAGGATTTGATACAGAAGGCAGCCTTGGCTTTCTGTGCACGCATGCAGATTCTGACAAATCTGCGGAATAGAAGAGATAAGACAAGCAGCGCGAAAAGAGGTGACTTCAGAGAAGCCATTGAAGCTTTGAAAACGTACTGCAGAGACCTTGGTGAGTTGCTGACAGGGCTATGTGAGCGTGGTCGGGAGGAGCAGGAGTTTCTGATGGAGATCCGCCGGGACCTGAGAAGGGCTAATGAGGAGGGAAGCCAGGCCGCAAGGCGGCGAACCCGCCAGCAGTCTACTCAGGGGGAGGGCTCCCAGACAGCCCCTGAACCTAGGAATGTGGACTGTGGTGAAGGGATGGATGGTGCAGCTGCAGCCCCGCAGGGTGTGAGTGTATCCCCAGGAGTCCCAGGTGTCCCAGCGGAGGGTCCCCGGGAATCTGCCGCAGGCCAGCCTGTGAGAGAGGCTGGTCTAGGTGCGGACTCGGGTAGGGCACCCGATGATGCTGGGACGGGACAGGTGGGATGTGTGGCAAGTGGGAGCAGTAAGCAGCCAAACCCTGTGGTTCAGTTGGCGGGACTATCGGCCAAAGGAAAGGTGGAAGGAAAGTCCAAAAGGAAAAAGACTCTTAAAACTGACGGTGCAGCAGCGGGGAATCCCGCTTGCGCCAAAATGGCGGCCTCTGCTGCGTGTGTGGAAGGTAAACTTTTATCAAGTGGACCTAAGACCTCCGTGCCTGTACGGCCCACTGAGGCTATGGAACAAGTACTGGTGGGAGACGTGGGGCTCGGGCCGCCATCTTCCTATGAGGGGAGTGGTGCTCGGGCTCCGCACGGTTCAGTGGCATCGGCAGCCCCATTTGCCGCGGACAATGTGGGGGGCGGGGCTTCGGGTCAGGGGGCGGGGCTTCGGGAGACCGGGGACGCACGACCGGAAGTGGTTGCCCCCAGCGTTTCCTGTGTGGCGCCCCCCGATGCTTCCGGTCTGCAGCTGGAGTCCAGAATAGTTATTGATGATGGGATGCCTGATGGGGAGGATACAGGTCAGAATGGTGTATGTGCGGCTCAGCCGCGATCATGGGCTGATTCAGCTGCGGGGGAGCTAAAAACTGACTGTCCTGCTCTGGCATATATCAGGTCCCTTGAGGATTCCCAGCAGGAGGATAGCCAGGAGAACCCCTTGGTAGACTCTGTGGGGGCTTATGCTGAGGTGGGAAGTGCAATGGGGACAGAATGGGGCAGCTTGGCTGGGAGCCAATTAGGGTTGCTGCTTGGTGAAGATCCTGGGTTGGGGGGGGAAGTCCCTGTCCCCCAGCCATCTCCGGTTGTCAGGGAAAAGCAGGCTTCTGTAGGGGGGGGCTCCCAACCCCGAGGGGGGGTGGAGGGGTGTCCTCAGGCCCATGGGGAGGGGGGAGGGGGTGCTCGATCCAGTGTGGTAGGGGAAGGGGGGATCCCTGTGGAGGGGGCTCCTCCCACTGTCCCGACCCCGGTGCGACAGCTGGGTGCTGATCAAGAGGCGGAGCTTCTCTCTGCCCTTAAGCAAGGGAGATCTTATGCTAATGTTGCAGGCTCCAGCGTCCCTCTGGCCCCCCTGTACGGCCAGTTTGGCGCCCGGAACTTTCGGGTTCCCCCCTCGGACCAGTTCCAGGGGGCGAACCCGTGGTCCCGGGGTACGGGGGGTCCAGAGCGGAGGAGGCGAAATGTTGTCCAGTTGAGATGGGATAGTCCTGGTCAGTGCCCTAGCAGAGGGCAAGTCGTGGACTGGGTCCTGGCTATGGGGTATAAGGTGGCAGATCTTTTTGCCATCATTCACCCAGCTGGATCAAAAGAATTTGATGTGAGTTTCACATCTTTGGTCCAGATGGAGTTGTTTTTTGTCCTTTATGAGATCCTGAAAAAGAATGACCCCTGGAAGAATTTTAGGATAATCCCTATCTCCCGTCAGGAGGAGGTCAAGACCTTAACTATTTTAGTGAGGAATGAGTCGCTCCCGCCGGAAGATATACAGACGTGGTTAGGGAGGTTTGGGGAGCTTCAGAGCCCAATGAAGAAATCTTTGGATGAGCGCGGGGTTTGGACCGGGGCTTGGACGACCAGGATCCGACTCAGAAGGGCCGGTAACACCATGGCCCATGTGCCCGGAAGTGCCTTTATAGGTAGAGATCGGATCCTGGTCTTCTATCCCGGCCAACCCCGTCGTTGTTTTAAATGTGGATGCCCTACGCACCTAAGTGCGGAGTGCACTGTAATGAGATGTGCTAGATGTAGCGGGTTTGGCCATTCTGCTGACACCTGCAGACTGATTCGCTGCAATCTATGCGGGGAAATGGGGCACCCATTTAGTAGGTGCCCCAAGGCCTTCAGAGGTCATATGCCTGAAGGGGAGAGGGGTCCGGGTGGTGGTGCTTCGGGGGGGGGGTGACCCTGCGCCTGGAGGCGCTGAGGCTGGTCCAGGAGCCTGTGGCTCTGGGGACCCTCTTCCTCAGAGACAGAAGCAGGAGGGCCGTAGGAAGAGGGGCGGTGGAGATGACCAGGCCGCTCCCTCGGTTGGGTCGGGTGACACCTTGGGGGCGGCTGGTCTGGCCCCTACGGTCTCTGGTATGGCTCATGGGTCTAGTAGCTCGAAGAGATCTGGGGGGGTGCGGGCCAAGCCGCCTCCCAAGAGGCCCACTGCTCCTCCCCCCCTCCCCCGGGTGAGATTCCTTCCCCGCTCCCTCCTGTGTCACCTTCCCCTTCCCGTCCTTCCCGTCCTCCCCCTCCCCCTCCCCCCCTTCTTTCCCCTGCCCCCCCCTCCCCTTGTCCCCCTGTAGATCCAGATCCTGATTCTGAAGAGGAACAGGATATGGATACTTCAAGACCAGTTAGGGGTCCCCAGAAGCGGTACGCTTCAAGTGGACAGTCAGAGGAGGATAGGGATGAGGATCCTCCGATGGTTGGAGGTGGGTGGGAAAAAGCTAAAAATAAAAGAAAAAGGAAGATTGGTGGGCAGACTGTGGGGTCGGGTTCTCGGTCTGCTGCGGGTAAAGCGGTGGTTGGTGGTCCCGGCCCATTAGCAATAAGTAGGAGGTTTGTGGTCCTTTCTTCGGATTCCGAAGAGGACCAGGGTGTATAGGTTATGGTTAGCGTGCAGAAGAGAGTACGGTCCAATCTCAAAGGATGGCGGTACCCTCTCCAATTCGCCTTGCGACGATTAATGTCGCAAGCGTGCGATCTGCGGCGGCTCGTTTTGCAGCCTTCGATTTTCTCAGCCGTGTTGAAGCTGACATTTTATTTTTGCAGGAGACCTGGCTGGCATCTGTGGCAGAGATGCATCTAGCAAAGAGGGAGTGGAGGTGCGGGCCCTCCCTCTGGTCTCTTGCGGCTGAGCCCTGCAGTGGAGTTGCGGTCCTTTTTAAGACCGGCCCGGTGGCTTGCCGACGGGTTATTGAGGTGGAGATTGGTAGATGCCTGGTGGTGGACGCCGTCGTGAGGGGGCAATTCCTCAGGCTCATTAACTTCTATGGGCCCCAGAGCAGGGGGGAGAGGAAGAGCCTCCTTGCGGCGGTTAAACCATACCTGTTCACGTCCCAGCAGGTGGTCTTTGGCGGTGACTTCAACATGGTCACCAGGTCAGAGGACCGGGCAGGTGCCTCAGCCCCTCTGGGATACGATAGCATTTTTTTGAATAGTGTAGTAAGGGAGGCTGGGTTGGTGGATGTGCATATCCGGCACTTCCCCAACCTCACGGGTTTCACATTCGCCCGAGGTAGCAGTAGGAGTAGGTTAGATAGGTTTTTTTTAAAGGGGGACTCTTCCTTCGCGGCCCCAGGGCTGCAGGCGGTGGAGTTCTCCGATCACTGTATGGTATCTGTTACCCTGAATGTTGCCGACACCCCCCAGAGAGGTCGGGGCTTGTGGCGCCTGAATGGGACGCTACTTGAGGACCCTGAGGTCAGGGAAGCCTATGAGGCCTTTTTTACGGATCAAACCACGCTCCTTGAGAGCGGCTGCCCTCGCCAGGAATGGTGGGAGGTGGTGAAGAAGAGATCTGAGGGTTTCTTTCGTAGGGTCTCTAGGTACCGGGCTGTTTCCAGGTACTGGGCTTACCAGAGGTTGCGTAGGCAGCTGGACCGCCTGGTCTCCTCTGGTGGGCCCCAAGAGCAGATATCCAATCTGAAGCTTCGGATGAAGGAATGTCAGTATGACCGTCTCGCCTCCCTGGTCCTTGAGAGGGATTATGGGAAATTTATCTCCCCGGATCCCTATAAGAACTGTGGGGATGCGGTGAGTGGGAAGGTCATACATGGACTGAAGGATTCCTCTGGGTCTCTGGTGCGGTCCAGGTCAGGGATCCTGGGGGTCGTCAGAGCTCACTTTTCAGACATCCTCCAGAGGAAGCCTTTGGATCTGGAGAAGGCCAGGGCCTTTCTTGATGAGACTCCACTTGATGTGGAGCCTGACCTCTCCGGCTCTTTGACGGGGTTGATCTCGGTGGCCGAGGTAGAGCGGGCCATCGATTCTCTGTCGCTGAAAAAGTCACCCGGGCCTGATGGGCTCACGGCGGAGTTTTACAAAGCCTTTAAGAGCCTTTTGGCTCCTCATCTGAGGGAGGTGTTCAATGAATGTTTGGCTATGGGCCTGCTCCCTCCCTCGATGAGAAGGTCGGCCTTGATCCTCTTGTCAAAGGGCAAAGATCCGTCCGTGGTGGAGAATTGGCGCCCTATTGCCCTCCTCACCACGGATAGAAAGATACTGGCAAAGATCTTGTTCTGGCGTATGTCCACAGTAGCGGACAAGTTACTTTCCGCGTCCCAGCACTGCGCAGTTTCCGGCCGTAGTACCTTTGGTGCTGTCCTGAGCGTCCGGGAGGCTGTGGAAAGGTGCAGGGCAACGGGCGACGGGAGGTATCTGCTGGCATTAGATCAGGCGAAGGCCTTTGATCGGGTGAACCACGAGTACCTGTGGCTTCTGCTGAGGCGGTACGGTTTGCCCGCCCAGTTCATCATTTGGCTCCAGACTTTGTATAGGAGGGCGGTGAGCTTCCCTCTTGTCAACGGTTGGGTGGGTCCCTCCTTTCCTGTGGGATCTGGGGTCAGGCAGGGTTGCCCACTAAGTCCCCTGCTCTACGTCTTTGCAGTAGACCCCTTTGTGAGAAGGCTTGACTGCGAGCGTCTGGGGGGGGTACCGGTGGAGCCCTGCAGTGGTTCAGGTCTGGCAGTGAGGGTAGTGGCCTATGCGGATGACGTTTCGGTAGTGGTGTCTAGCCGAGAGGAGGCCCAGTTTGTGGAAACACAGATTGGGGGCTACTCCGAGGCGTCGGGTTCGCTTGTCAACTGGGATAAGAGTGAAGTTCTCTGGATGGGGAAGGAGGGCGAGCAATTCGCCCTTCCGGACGTGTTCCCCAGCCCCCAGCCAGAGGTAAAGATCTTAGGCATCCATTTTGGCCTGGATGACTATCCCAAACTGAACTGGGAGCGCAGGCTAGTGGGTGCCACTCGGAAGGTGAATGCTTGGAAGGGCTGGAAACTGTCCCTTCGGGAAAGGGTAAGCCTGATCAAGACTTATCTGTTGCCTGAGTTTCTGTATGTCAGCTACGTCTGTCTGTTGCCGGCGTCTCTCTATACGCGGATCTACAGTCTGTTTTTTCTACTTTTGTGGGGAAACAGAATGAATTTGATCAAGAGAGAGGTCACGTACCGGCAGAGGAGGCATGGCGGTTTGGACATGATCAACCCAGTGGTGTTTTTCACTACTGTGTTTGTGAAATTCAACTTGCGGTCCATCTTTGTGGATGTGCCTCTTCTGTGGGAGCGTTCATGTAAGAGCTGGTTTTTGCTGTTCTTGGGTAGCTGGGAGGGAGGGGGGCGTCCAGGTGACCTTCGTAGGTCCCATGGGTACCTCCCGCCCTATGTTCCAACAGCGCTAAAAGTACTAAGGCAGTGGAGGATAACTGCCCTTGAGGTGGGCTCCTTGGGTCGACGTGAGTTGTACTCAAGGGTCATGGCCTCGGACTTTTTGAGACCACTGGCTTTAAGGGACTGCCCGGACAGGGTCCTCAGGGAGGGGTTAGCCCTCTTGAATTCCGCGAGAATTCCGGCAAAGTTCTGGGACCTGGCGTGGAGGGCGTTCCATGGACGCCTATACGTCAGGGCGAACTTGAAAAATCGGAACCTAGATGACAGAGGTTGTCCTCGCCCAGAGTGTGGTGGGGTGCTCGAGACCATGGACCACTTCTTGGTCGAGTGCCCTTTCAACTCGGAGGTTCTGGCGGGGGTTGGGGATGCCATAGGCTATCCCCGCCTCCAGGCCCTGGCCTTTTCGGAGCGGGTGTATGGTGACTTTAGGGTACGCAGTGGGTTTGATTTGTCATCACTGTTTTTAGTTAGTACAGTTTGCCTCTATTACACTTGGCACGCTCGGTGTTTAGTGACCACTAGGGACAAAAGCCTGCCCGTGCATGAGGTGGTGGGTGGTATCTTTCGGGAACTGGTGAAGGTGAGGCATCTTGAAGAGGAGAGGGTTGGGATGGAGAGGAGTGCTAGGTTATGGAGGGGTTTCTCCTTCAGGCCTCCTTGAGGATCCCCCGGCCCTCTCTCCTGAGGTGGTGGTTCTTCCTGTCCTGCACCCCCCGTAGGGCCCTTTTTGTTTTTGTTTTTGTGAACAGAGGGCGTCCCGCTCCACTGCATACTGTACTGCCTTCTGCATTTGGGTGTATAGTGTAGTGTGTTGGTGTGTAGTTGGTGTGGGTTAGAGTGTAGGGGTGGTGGTGTGTGTAGGGGGTGGGGGTGGTGGGTCCATGGGTTGTATATAGTTGTATAGGTCTGTATAATGTATATATTTTTTTGTATATAATGTAAATAGTGTTAGTGTCCCTAGTGACCGGACCGGCCGTATGAGAGGGCCCCTTTGGAGCAGTCTGTTTCCATTGTGCTTCTTTGTTTTTCCAGTTTTCTTTTGAGCCTGAGTGTGGCTACTTTTCTTTATGTATTGTTTTTTTTTAATGTATGTATGTGTGTTTATCTGCAGCAGTTTTAATAATTTAATAAAATAAATCCCTGTCTTCCTTGGAGTGCAGTTCCAGTTTCAACCACCAGAGGAAACTGGCGCTGTTGAGCAGTAGAGGAAGTGCTGGTGGAAAGAGGAAGGTTTTGTTTTTGTCCTGAGCTGCTGCGTTTCCTGGCGTTTGAAAGGAGAGGGAGAGCATGGCCTCCTCTAGCCCAGGCCAGGTGCCTGACCTCCGGCCTGAAGGACCCAAGAAGGGCCCTGTTCTCGCGGACCTAGTAAGGGAGGAGAAGTTGCATCTTGAGGCCCAGCTGAAGCTTGCTGACTGGACCTTGATGCAGCCAGGTGAAGATGCGGTGAGAGCCGCAAAAAGGATAGACAAGACTAAGTCCTTGATGTCAAGATACACTCAGGTGTATTGTGAACGCATGAAGTTGCTTGCAGAGCTAAGGAACAGAAGGGACAAAACTAGCAGTGGAAAGAGGCCTGAATTCAAGACGGCTATTGACAGCTTAAAGAAGCAGTGTAACCGAATCAGTGAGGTCATGACAGGCCTCTTAGATTTTGGCTCTGGAGAGAAAGGTTTTCTGCAAGGAATCGATAAAGTGATGCGTAAGGCATGTGAAGAGGGTTCCCAGGCTGTGAGAAGGCGCAACCAGCGCCTCTCCCAAATTGCAGGGAGTGGAAGCAAGGTGGAGGATCCAGCCATGGAGGAGGAAGCCCCAGTGAGCGGTAGTATGCAGGAGATGGAAACAGACCCGGCCCAAGTGACTGGTGGTGAGACGGTAGATCCAAGAGACCCAGCTATGGAGGTGATGGCCCCAAAGACTGGTGGGGAAGAAGCAAGTTTGCAAGTTTCAGCAATGGAGGTGGCAGCCCCAGAGACAGATGGAAAGACAGTGTGCCCCGGTGGTGATAATGTGGAAGGCTCCTGTGTGCCTTCTGAGTCTCTGCCTGTGAGAGAGGCAGTAGACGGGGTTGGCCAGGGGGAGTCTAGTGAAGCAGTGTGTGATCCAGCACTGTGTGTTGTAAAGAAAACCCCGGTGGTTAAGCTTTCCAGATTACAAGAAGACAAGAAGAAGAAGAGCAATAAAAAGGTCTTACCTGTGCAATCCCCAGTGAGCTCTGTAAAAGTCTGTGAGCAGGATGTGCCGTCAGATACTGTGTCGGCAATCACTGCTGTAAGCCAGACACAGGGTGAGGGGAGAAAGGCTAAGGTTAAGGGAACTAAGACTGACAGTAGGAGTCAAGCCAGTATGGCTGCCTCTAAGGGGGGAACATGTGGCGAGACTTTGGTAATGGCGGAGGGTGGTAAAGGAACGCCATCTTCCCAGTGGGAGGTGGGAGGTGCATCTCAGCCGGGAGCCAATCAGCTGGTGTCCTCCGGGAATGGCGTGGTAGCGGGAGGCGGAGCTACGGCGGGAGGCGGGGCTACGGCGGGAGGCGGAGCTACGGCGGGAGACGGAGCTACAGCGGGAGGCGGAGCTATGGCGGGAGGCGGAGCTACGGCAGGAGCCGTGAAGCCGGAAATTGCGGAGAGTGACGCTGCGCGTCACTTCCGGACGGCGATCCCCGCGGTTTGCGGTGCTCCGTGTCTCTCTGGGGAGGTAGGTGAGTCAGTGTCAACAACTGGTGGCACTTTGAATCCAGCACAGGCTGTAGCCGGGGGTGATTGCCTGTTGGGATCACAAAGAGAGGATGATCCAGCACTAGTATTTATCCGTGGTCTGGAGGGGTCTCAGCAGGGGGAGACTGTGGTGGATTCATGTGGGGCTCACATGGCTGGTGAAGAAAGTTGGTCAGAGGACTGGGATGACCTCCTGGCTGGCCGGTCCTCGGGGGACTCCGCAAGTGAGGGTCCGTCTGAGGTTCAGCCTGTACCCAGGAGAAGTGAAAGGATACAGGGGAAGGGTTCGGTGGTCCAGGATAAAAAGGATGTTGTTGGGGCTTCTCCTTTGGCGGCTTCTGTGGGGTCTCCTCCGGGGGTTCCCCTCCCTGGGCAGATCCTTAGGGGTGCGCCGGAGGTTGACCTCCTGACAGCTTTGGGGGAGCACCGCTCATATGCTAATGTGGCGGGGGCTAGGGTAGCTTTGGGTCCAATATATGACCAGTTTGGTGCGCGTAATTTTCGGGTCCCCCCAGCGGACCAGTTTTCAGGTGCAAATTCATGGTCCCGTGGTATTGGGGGCCCGGAGAGAAGGCGCAGAAATGTAGTCCAGCTCAGGTGGGAGGGGGAGGGTCAGTGCCCCAGTAGGGGCCAGGTGGTGGATGTGATCCTGTCTCTTGGGATCAAAGTCGCAGATATCTTTGCAGTGATCCACCCTGCTGGATCGCGCGAATTTGATCTGAGTTTTGTGAATGTGGTGGTTATGGAACTTTTTATAACTGCTTTTGGGATTATCAATGGTACAGAGCCCTGGAAGGGGTTCAGGATCATTCCCCTTAGCCGACAGGAGGATGTAAAGAGCATCACTGTTCTGGTGCGCAACGAAAGTCTGCCGCCTGAAGATATCGGGACATGGCTGAGTAGGTATGGTCAGTTGCAGGGTCCCTTGAGGAAAGGGTTGGATGAGCGCGGGGTGTGGACCGGTGCATGGAACACCAGGATCAAGTTAAGTAGGCAAGGGAACACGATGGCACATGTCCCTGGTAGTGCCTTTATTGGCAGGGACAGGATCCTGGTGTTCTATCCCGGTCAGCCCCGGCGCTGTTTTCGGTGTGGGTGCCCAACCCATTTAAGTGCAGACTGCACAGTGATGCGTTGCACCAAGTGTAATAAGTTTGGGCATTCAAGTGACTCCTGTGGCCTCATTCAGTGTAATCTGTGCGGCCAAATGGGGCACCCCTTTAGTAGATGCCCTAGGGCCTACAGAGAGGGTGCTCCCCCTGCTGGTGATGCTCCTGGTGGGGGTCGGGTACCTCCCCGGGAGCAAAGGCCGGCTAAGGAACGAAAGGAAAGGGTTTCTGTTAGTAAAGTGGCAGGTCAGAAGGTTGTGCGGGCTTTGGCCTCGGGAAATCCTGGTCCTGTATTGCAGAGTGGGGGTTCTGCTGAGCCCCCCATTCCACCCCTTCCCCCTCCCCCCCAGGGTCCCCCCCCCCCCCCAGTGTCCCTTCCCCCACGTTCCCTGAGCCCTTACCGTGCTTTCCCTCCCCTCCCCAGGCATATCCTCTCTGATTCCTCTATGACTAGCGACGAGCAGGTGGAGGAAGAAGAGATGGAGGTAACTGTAAAAGGAACCCAGAAGCGTCCTAAAGAAATATCTGATGAGGAGGGTGATAGGGATCCCATGCGTGAAAGTACAGAATGGGTAACCATAAGAAAGAAGAAACAAAACCACAAAAAAAAGAAAAAGAAAGTTCTTGAGTCGGGTCCCCGGCAGGGACCTGGAGGTTGTTTAAAGGTTGTGAGCGGGGTTCCTTCTTCGGGGGCTGAGTATGATGGGGAGGAGGAAGAACTGTGAGTGCAGTGATCCAACAGTTTAGTACCTAGGTGATGCTGCTTTAATTAGTGGCGTTGCCTGTGGGAAGTAGTTGGTGAGCCAGACTATTGTAATTTGATTGTAATATGAAATGAGTGTATAAGGTTGATTTTTGTTATGTAAACTTTATGTTTGTAAATATGGTAGCAGTGGCTGTATAATAAAAAATATCCCTGTCTTCCTCAATCGTTGAGGTCCAGGACAGGGTGTCTCGTCTAGAGACCAGCCCGGCTGCCACGGTTCCGGACCCTGCGGTGGTCCCAGCCATCAGTGCACCGGCCGCAGGTAGTGAGCTTGCCACGACTACCGTTCACCCTTCCCACCTGGTGCCACCCAGCGTAAGGAAGGACATTCTAGAGGGCAGAGACGTTAACCTGGCCTCACTCTTGATCTCGGTCCATGACTTGGCCGAGAACAAGGCCTACACCTGGGGGGACGTCTCGGTGGTTTTGAAAGCGAAGGATCCGAGGCTCAACAGAAAGCTCACGGTGCCCGAGTTCACGCTCGCTTTCGGCATGTTTAGGGACGTGCTGTGCTCAGCCTCCCCCGGCAGACGGGAGGAACTGGACCTCTACCTCCATTTGATCGTAGACCTGGGCCACAAATACGGTGGCTCAGCGTTCTACGACTATCATCGGTCCTTCTCGGCCAAAGCCGCAGCCAGATTCTCACAGTTTCATTTGACAACGGACTGGAGCGTAGTGGACACGGAGTTGTTCTGCCGCCACTTCGCGGGTCTTCGCTCCCCGCTATGTGCTGTCTGTCAGTCAGCGTCCCACACCACGGCCTGGTGTGCCAACATAGCCTCTGTCCATCCGATAGCTAGCACGGCCTCTACCAGCACGAGCCAGGCTCAGCAGGCCCCGGAGCAAGGGCAAAAGGTGGACAAGTTGGGACGTCCGGTGCGGATGGTTGGGGGAGCCGCCATTTGCAACAATTTCAATTACGGCTCCTGCAATTTCAGCCAGTGCCGGCTCTTGCACGTTTGCACCCTATGCCAGAGGGCGCACCCCAGGATCCTATGTGAGGTCAAACAGAAGAACCATGACTAAGCCGGGTCAATGCCCTTTGGCTCGGTGTTTACTTGACCTCACACCCCACTCCGTCACTCGCCAGCTACCTCATCCGGGGTTTCACCGATGGGTTTCATACCGGGCTCATCACCCTGCCCCACTCCACCCACGAATGTCCGAACCTACGCTCAGCAGCAACAGATGAGCCAGCGATTGACGTCCTTCTGCAGACGGAGTTGGATCGGGACTTCATGATAGGCCCGTTCAGTCAGTCTCCCTTTAAACATCTGGAGGGTTAGCCCTATCGGGCTTGTACAGGGAATATTTTCAAATAAAAACGTCTAGTGTATGATCTGTCAGCGCCTCATTCTTCCGTCGCTCCCAGTCTCAACTCGCTCGTCCCCTCATCAAGTGGAGGGAGCGATATTATTTCGCGACCAAATTGACCTTCGGGTCTAAGAGTAGTCCTTGGGCAGCCAGGGCAGATCTGGCCATGTGGGAACACTTTCTTAGTAATTGGAACGGTGTGTCCCTGTTCATCCCAGTCGTGTCCACGCAGTCACCTCAGGTGGTGACCGATGCGGCGGCATCCACAGGATGCGCCGCCATTTTTGGCCATTTGTGGTTCGCCGCCCCTTGGCCTCCTCAAGCACTAGCCACACCAGGCTTCACTACCACGTCAGCCCTCTTTGAGCTCTTCCCCATCGTAGCAGCCGCTCACCTATGGGGTCACCATTGGTCTGGACAGACTGTGGCTTTCACGACAGACAACCAAGCCACAGCCAAGATCATCAGCAAGGGCAGGCCTAAATCCAGGCCCGTCATGTCCTTCCTCCGCAGACTGGTCCAGCTATCCCTTCAGCATCAGTTCAATGTTTACTGCTCATTCATTCCAGGGAAGTGTAACTCAGCGCTTATTGTCATTCTCACCTAGCACTGTCACACAGCACGATACGCCAGTACGTGGCCGGGGTGCCGCACTACTTGTCACTTCAAGACCCCGCGAGGCCTTCGGTGTTCTCCTGCCACGCAGTGAGGGCTCTACTACGTGGAGTGCAGAAACACCAGCCGCCAGTCAGCCCGAAGCGGCTGCCTATCACGGGGGAGATCTTCAAGGGAATGTCTGACATCCTGGATAGGTCCCCTTTCGGTCTCCTCCTCAGCACCGTCCTGCAGGCTGCGATACACATGGCGTTTTATGGGTTTCTACGGCCCAGCGAGTTCACTCGCAGCCACCCAGCCGGTCCAGTCTTGCATAGAAGTAGTCTCTGCCGCCACCAGGATCACTACGTCCTTCACTTGGCGACATCCAAAACTCAGCAGCGAGGTTCCGGAGTAGATGTTCACCTGTACAGGACTCACAACAACTGGTGCCCAGTTGCCGTGTTAAACCGCTTGACGGCACTGCTATCCGACCGCCCAGGGTCCAGTCCGCTTCTACCCTTTCCGGTATAACCCCTCAACTCGTCGCAGTTCGTGGAACATGTCCGGGTCCTTCTCGGCAATCAGTTGGACCCCAGCCAGTACTCCGGGCATTCATTCCGGATTGGGGCGGCCACGACGGCCTCAAGACAGGGGGTTCCGGACCATGTGATCAAGGAACTGGGTCGGTGGAAATCGGCCTGCTTCTCTCGCTACATTCCTAACCCACAGTTAGAGATGGCTCAGGCCTTTGCTCGTCTTACTCAGTGACATTACCTTTAATAAATAATTATCCCCTACCTGAAGGTTTTTGCCCCCTTATTTTGGTGTACCATACGGTAGACCAAGGCACACTTTCAGGTCTATTTCATGTTGGTGAGTTTTGTGTTGTTTCTATATGTCATCTTTACTCATGTCGTCCGTAGGGCTCTAGACCATAAATTGGAAGGCCGGGTACCGGCCTGAAGTTATGGGAGGAGCCCGGAGGGTATTTAAGCAGCCCAAAGGCCGCCGGTCTTTGTCGGTTTCCTGTGCGTGATACCCACCCACCCTCCCCTTTTAAAAGCCTCTTCCAAGTATTCTTACCCCAGACTGAATACTCATTCCACATTATTCCATAACTACTTCTTATCATTCTTTATCTAGGGTATGCCCCCTTATTTTGGTGTACCATACGGTAGACCAAGGCACACTTTCAGGTCTATTTCATGTTGGTGAGTTTTGTGTTGTTTCTATATGTCATCTTTACTCATGTCGTCCGTAGGGCTCTAGACCATAAATATTATTACATTACCTGAATTCAAAGATGTAGAAGAAAAAAGAGAAGTCTTCCAACGCAGTGTAATACCCACTCTTCTGTCGCTGTAAAGGTAATAAAAAAAATATATATATTATATATACACATACATATCCAAAAAATTTAAATATATTAGAATAAGAATGAAAAAAAATAATAATGGAAATAATACCGAAGATAGAGGGAGAGAGTGGGGGAGGCATAGAGAGGGAGAGAGAGGGGGGGGCATAGAGAGGGAGAGCGAGGGGGAGGCATAGAGAGGGAGAGAGAGGGAGAGAGAGGGGGGGCATAGAGAGAGAGAGAAAGGCAGCGAGAGAGAGAGAAAGGCAGCGAGAGAGAGATGAAAAAAGAAGAGAGAGAGAGGCAGCGAGAGAGAAGTGGGGGCAGAGAGAGAAAGGCAGCGAGAGAGAGAAGTGGGGGCAGAGAGAGAGAGAGAGTACATCAATTTAAAAAATAAACAAATCTTATAAGCTTTATATTCTGTCAGGGTTTTTAAAAATTCAAATCCACTTGTCAGTGCAATCTATGGAATAAAAAAATAAAATAAATTTAGTTTGATAATATAAATAAAAGTTTAAACAATGTAATATAAACAAAGAATATTTACAAAATGTATGTATGTTTGTATGTCCCACCACAGTATGTATGTATGTCCCACCAAAGTATGTATGTATGTCCCACCACAGTATGTATGTATGTCCCACCACAGTATGTATGTCATGCCATATTATGTATGTAAAAAAAAAAAAAAATATTATTACATTACCTGAATTCAAAGATGTAGAAGAAAAAAAGAGAAGTCTTCCAACGCAGTGTAATACCCACTCTTCTGTCGCTGTAAAGGTAATAAAAAAAATATATATATTATATATACACATACATATCCAAAAAATTTAAATATATTAGAATAAGAATGAAAAAAAATCATAATGGAAATAATACCGAAGATAGAGAGGGAGAGAGAGGGGGAGGCATAGAGAGGGAGAGAGAGGGGGAGGCATAGAGAGGGAGAGCGAGGGGGAGGCATAGAGAGGGAGAGAGAGGGAGAGAGAGGGGGGGGCATAGAGAGAGAGAAAGGCAGAGAGAAAGAGAGGGAGAGAGAGAGAGAGAGAGAGAGAGAGAGGGAGAGGGGGGAGGCAGAGAGAGGGGGAGAGGGGGGAGGCAGAGAGAGGGGGAGGGAGGGGGGGGGCGAGAGAGAGAGAGAGAGAGAGAGAGGGGGGGGAGGCCGAGAGAGAGAGAGAGGGAAGGCAGAGAGAGAGAGGGGGGGGGAGAGAGAGGGGGGAGGCATAGAGAGGGAGAGAGAGGGAGAGAGGGGGGAGGCATAGAGAGGGAGAGAGGGGGAGGCATAGAGAGAGAAAGGCAGAGAGAAAGAGAGGGGGAGAGAGGGAGAGGGAGGCAGAGAGAGAGGGGAGAGAGGGGGGAGGCATAGAGAGAGAGAAAGGCAGAGAGAAAGAGAGGGGAGAGGGAGAGAGGGAGAGGGGGGAGGCAGAGAGAGAGGGGGAGAGAGTGGGGGGGAGGCCGAGAGAGAGAGAAGGCAGAGAGGGAGAGAGAGAGAGAGAGAGGGAGAGAGAGAGGGGGGGGGGAGAGAGAGAGAGGGGGGAGGGAGGGGGAGAGCGAGAGAGAGAGGGGGAGAGAGAGAGAGAGAGAGCGAGAGAGAGAGAGAAAGACACACACACAGCGAGAGAGAGAGACACACACAGCGAGAGAGAGAAGTGGGGGCAGAGAGAGAGAAAGGCAGCGAGAGAGAAAAGTGGGGGCAGCAAGAGAGAGAGAGAGATTACATCAATTTAAAAAATAAACAAATCGTAAAAGCTTTATATTCTGTCAGGGTTTTTAAAAATTCAAATCCACTTGTCTGTGCAATCTATGGAATAAAAAAATAAAATAAATTTAGTTTGATTAGTTTGATAATATAAATAAAAGTTTAAACAATTTAATAATATATACAAAGAATATTTACAAAATGTAGGTATGTATGTCCCACCACCGTATGTATGTATGTATGTCCCACCAAAGTATGTATGGCACGCCACATTATGTATGCATCCCACCACAGTATGTATGTATGTATGTCCCACCACTGTATGTATGTATGTCCCACCACTGTATGTATGTCCCACCACTGTATGCATGTATGTATGCATGCATGCATGCATGGCACGCCACATTATATATGCATCCCACCACAGTATATATGTCCCACCACTGTATGTATGTATGTATGTAAAAAAAAAAATATTATTACATTACCTGAATTCAAAGATGTAGAAGAAAAAAAAGAGAAGTCTTCCAACGCACTGTAATACCCACTCTTCTGTCGCTGTAAAGGTAATAAAAAAAAATTAAATAAATAAAAAAAATATAAATTAATATATATATATATATATATATATATATATATATATATATATATACACACATAAATATAGATATTGAAAATAAAAAAAATTCAAAAGTAATGTAAAATAAAAGTAAAAAATACATTTGTGAAAATAAATATTAAAAGTAATTAACATTTTAATCTTTAAAAATAAAAAAAAATACATTTACATTTAAATATTTCTAATAATTGACAAATATAAAAGTACATTTTATAAAAAAGTTGATGATGAAAATTACAAATTATACAGTGAAAAAAATATAAAAAAAAAAAAACGAAAAAAAAAAAATAAATCGGAAAAAAAATAAAAAAAATGAAAGTATTTTAAACAATTTTGAGTTGAAAAAAATATATAAAAAAAAACTTTATCAAACAAGTACATAAAGATGATGGAACAAGAACAAGCATTTTATACACAAAAAAAGGTATATATTACAGCTGGATAGCTAACATTAGAAATACAGTTGATACAGTAGATATATACATTACACAATAATACAATCTAGGTATAATTAGAAACCTAATGAGTCTAATTATAACATGTAATAAAGATTACTTACCTTTTGAATGAAGTGCAAGTCCGCAGGTGCTGAGTTTTTCGCGGTCCTCCTTTGTTTGTCCTCCTTGTGCCTCGTGTGCTGGTATCGTAATGGCAAATACAGCTGCTTGCCCATTGTAAAATGGCGATTTTGGACCGCCCTCGTCACGTGACCGGCGTCTTCCGGCCGAAATCTCTCGAGATTTCGTGCTGACGGCGTCCCCCGTGGATTCATGGGAGGAATGCAAAACAGCTCCCAGGGGTCATTACGGAGCCGGGGGAGAGCCGAAACCATGCCTACTCCCACGGGAGGACAGACCGGAAGCCATAGCAATAATCAGTACAGTAAGTTAAATCATTTTTTTTTTTTTTTTTTTAATGGTCATTTGTTCATCAGCATTGGTAACTACTTTGAATAAGATGAAGCAGTATTTTAGAGTACCAAACCGCTTTAACCACCTGAGACCCAGGCCAATTCTGACATTTCTCTCCTACATGTAAAATTCCAAATTTTTTTGCTAGAAAATTACATAGAACCCCCAAACATTATATATGTTTTTTTAGCAAAGACCCTAAAGAATACAATGGTGGTCGTTGCAACTTTTTATCTCGCACGGTATTTGCGCAGCAATTTTTCGAACGCGTTTTTTTCAGAAAAAAAACAGTTTCCTGCTTTAAAAAAAAACAAAACAGTAAAGTTAGCCCAATTTTTTTGCATAATGTGAAAGATGAAGATACGCCGAGTAAATAGATACCCAACATGTCACGCTTCAAAATTGCATGCGCTTGTGGAATGGCGCCAAACTTTGGTATTTAAAAATCCCCATAGTCGACGCTTTAACATTTTTTACTGGTTACATATTTTGAGTTACAGAGGAGGTCTAGGGCTAGAATTATTGCTCTCGCTCTAACGTTCGCGGCGATACCTCACATGTGTGGTTTGAACACCGTTTTCATATGTGGGCGGGACTTACGTATGCGTTCGCTTCTGCGTACGAGCTCGCGGGGACAGGGCGCTTTAAATTTTTTTTTTTTCTTTTTATTGTTCATTTTCTTTTATTTTTTTAGTTCAACAACTTTAAAAAAAAAAAAAAAATATTTTGATTACTTTTATTCCTATTACAAGGAATGTAAACATCCCTTGTAATAGGAATATGACACGATCGGACCTATTTACAGTGAGATATGGGGTCAATAAGACCCCACATCTCACCTCTAGGCTGGGAAGCCTAAAATAAAAAAAAAATAAAAAAAACGATCACCGCTTCCCAGCGGAGGCGGCGCCGTTTTTTGAATGCAGAGGCCGGGCGTGACGTCATAACATCGCGCCCGGCCTCCGAACGATCATAGAGACTCCGGCGACCATCTGGTCCGCCGGAAATCTCTATGTGCATCATCCGGTGCCGGCGGATCCCGAGTCCGACTCGCCGATGGAAGCGGTGAGTCGGTAGAAGCACCGGAGGGCGGCGGGGGGGGGGGCGTCCCCTCCCGCCGCCCGTAAGAACGATCAAGCGGCGGAACAGCCGCTATGATCGTTCTTATGGTGCAGGGAATCGCCGGCTGAAACCGGCAATATCTGAATGATGTCTGTAGCTACAGGCATCATTCAGATATACCCCTGAGACCAAAAAGACGTCATATGACGTATACTGGGTCTCAGGTGGTTAAAGAAGCATTTAAAGATCAAAGAGGACATTTTGGGGATTTTAAAGGTGCACATTTACTACAAGAATTGATATCTATCAATTCTTGTTGTAAACGTGCACCTTTAAAATCCCCCAAATTTCCTCTTCGATCTTTAAATGTTCCCAAGTGTGTTGCGTTGTTTGAGTAGACAAAGGGTAGATTAGGAACAGTCCATTGTTCCTAATGCTACAGTAAACTGGTTGAGAGGGTCTCTCAAACTGAAAAGAATGACTGTTAGTCGGTTGTTATGGAAACAAGTCTATAAACATTAACTTTGGCCAACAAACTGGAACAAATAAAATGGATGAGTAGAGACACACACAGGATTCTGTAACATCAGGACAGAACAGATCATCATGCTTTGAAGATCAGAAGCCGCTCATGATACAAGAACAGAACCTGGTCCCCAAGAAGAAATCTTGCCAATGGAGATCATGAACATACAGTAACATAAGTTAAGTAACCCTTTAAATTTATTTGTACTGTTAGACCATAGGCTGTTCTATTTTCTAGGCATTTTGCTTGTTATAGATATCTGTCAGTCATGTATTGTATTCCTAAGATTGTAATAGTTTTGTATGTACAGTAGCTTTGTATAGTAAAAAGCACATCTATACACTGCAGAAGTCTCAGCTTCCTTGTTATACCACAGAGTAATCTTGCTAGATAGACGCAAGCATAACAGTTGGGGGCTCGTCCGGGATTGTGCTATAGTTCAATTGAAGCAGAGCTGTTTTTTTCTGTAGTGTGTAGCTTGTGCTAAGTAAAATGCTGCGTAAGCTGTTTAGGAAAGGAAAGGCTGCAGAGGGTCCTGGTGACAGAAGGAAGTGTGCAGCTTACCTATCTGGGCCAGAGACAATGAGTGGGAGCCTCTTGCTAAAGAATTTGTGAAGTATGCTTCTCCCTTGAAGCTGACTTGGGGTGATAAAGTCTCAGATCATTTTGTAGATTTTAGCCTTAAGGATTTGGATTTAAGTAAAAAAGAAGAAGACAGTGTCCACAGTAGGATGGCATTTTCTTCATGCATTTTACATCGAATCACATAGAAGGGAGAAGGCAGAGGCAGAAGTTAAGGTATTAAAAGACCAGCTAGCAGTTGCTTCAGAGTGTGTACGTTCAACTGCTAGTCGGACTGATGATTTGCGAGAGCGGTGTGCAGCCCTCATGACCAAATCAATTAATGCCTTAAGAAAAAGAAGGGGCCGTAAACCTGTTAGTAAAGCCAGGGTACGTGCCATTGTCACATCCCAAAATTGGGATTGTGAGGATGTGCTCTCCTCAAATGATAGTGAGGATGAGGAGATAGAGTTTGATATTTCGCATGATGATCTGCTTGTGCGGAAGAAAAAGTATGCCAGACCTCTCATTACTAAGCATAGGAAACGGCAACATGATAGAGAGGATATGGCAGATGGGGAGGTGCGTTATCGCAACCCCAGAGATGTTGAATTTGAAGAAGTACGGGAGTTTACACAAACTGAACTCCATGAGCTGGCAAAACAATACAAACAAAGGTCTAGGGAGCCTCTAGTGAGTTGGCTCCTACGCTTATGGGATGAAGGGGCGGACAGTGTTGTTTTGTCAGGTAAGGAAGCAGTGACTATGGGAGTGTTAACCCATGATCCACAATTGCGTCAGGCAATGCGAAAAGCCAGAGAGTTTAGCGTGAATTTTTCACTGTAAAGCCCCATACACATGGTCGGATTTTCCGATGGATTCTGTCCTATCAGACAATGTTGCCGGAAATTCCGACCGTGTGTAGGCACCATCGGACAGTTTCCATCGGATTGTCCGACGGACAAAGTCCTAACTCCTGCTGGATAGATTTTTTGACAACAAAGTCCTATCACACCAAATCCGATCGTGTGTAGCGAATTCCGACGGACAAAGTGCTACGCATGCTCAGATCACATTACAAGACCAAAGCTATTGGCTACTAGCCTCTACGTAGTCCCGTCGTAGGCAACAAACGTCACCACGTTCAGAATGATCGGATTTTCCGACAACTTTGTCCGACCGTGTGTACGCAAAACCAACATCGGACAAAGTACGACGGACATGATCCGACGGACCTGGTCCTCGGATAATCCGAGCATGTGTATGGAGCTTTAGACCTCGTGAGAGATGGAATAGTCCGAGTATATGCTAGTCCTACTGACCTGGAAAATACCTACTCCTGGAGGTCAATAGCAGAGGGTATTTCCAGGTTTACGTGAGATGGGTTGTATAACCGGATTAAATACGTTTCCAGAATGGATGGGTCCAGATATGGAACCCTTTACGTCTGCTCTGCGCTCTAAGCTGATTAAGTCTGCGCCATTTAATCTCAGGGATCCCTTATTGTCCTTGTTGGGAGGCCTGGGATTAAACAGCAAGATTCATGAAGCTACAACCCTTTTAAGCCAGTTGGGGGAGCTAGAGACTAAAACAAAACTTGTCAGGGCAGTAGATAAGGTCAAGGCCAGACAGGAAGAATACAAGCAGAAAAGAACAGAGAAGAAAGGGAATGGGGTAGAGAAGACAGGAGGTGAAGAGAAAACCAGGCTAGTTATTTCTAGGAAAGAAATGTGGGTGGACCTATTAAAGGCAGGAGTACCTAAAGATGAGATAGATGGCATTTCTACTGCAGAAATGCTGAAGAGGTGGAAAGATTTAGTAGGTAAAACTGTCAGGGTTAGAAACACTACTCCTAGTGAAGATAACATCAGCCTAGACTTAGAGGAAACAGAACAGACACCTCTTGTTAGCCCCAAACCAATTCCCAAAACTGAACGTGAACACAAACCCAAATCCCTTTATCCTGGGGAGGAGTTAGAGAGAATCGGAAAAGGGGATTGGGAGGTTCCTTATCCTTTATGAAGGGAAGGTGAGTCTCCTGTAATAGCTGTGAGGGCAGTGACAGCAGGAGACCGACGCCCATATGCACCTGTCCCTGTATGGTGGGGGAAGTCATCTTATCCTACACATGTAATGGCTTTAGTTGATAGCGGAGCCGAAGTTACACTTTTGCAAGGAAATCCTTCCCATCACAAAGGAGAATTGATTTATGTAGAAGGTTTGGGAGGGCAAATTACACCAGCAGTTAGGATACGGGTGAAATTGGCTATTGGCAAGGATAGCAGGATTTATGACAAATGTTTTGGTTTCAGAGTTACCCGAAAATAATCTTGGGATGGATGTACTTCAAGGTCAGTCAATTCAGACTGAAAGAGGTACATTCACATTCGGGTATCCTGATAAAGCGTATCTGGTAAGGGCGGTGAAGGCTGTGGTCAGAGGTCATGCAAAATGGACCCCTGTCAACATTCCTCCACCAGAGAAGCCAGTCAGTCTCAAGCAGTACAGACTTCCTTGAGGCCACAAAGAAATTGGGGAGACTATTCAAGAACTGTTGAGAGTAGGGATCCTTAGACCTGCTGTAAGTCCTTTCTCGTCTCCGGTGTTCCCAGTAAAAAAGCCTGATGGGACATATAGAATGACTGTGGATTACAGAGGTCTAAACAAAGTGGCACCTCCATTGAAGTCAGCTGTACCAGATATGAGCTCAATTGTTGAAAAAATTGCTAAAGATGCAGGAGAATATCATGCTGTGATAGACCTGGCTAATGCTTTCTTTTCGATTTTAATAGACCCAGAGTGTCAGGACCAGTTTGCTATGGTGTGGGACGGCCGCCAGTACACTTTCACTGTCCTTCCGCAAGGCTATCTTCATTCTCCAACGATTTGTCATGGACTGATTGCCCGAGATTTAAGCACTCTGAATTTGAAAGTCGCTGTGTTTCACTACATCGATGACATCATGATCTCTGGAACAAAAGAAGATGTAACTGAAGCACTGCACCTGCTGATACATCACATGGAGAACAGAGGGTGGGCTATCAACAGAGACAAAGTCCAAGGACCTACAACAGAGGTGAAATTCCTAGGAATGATGTGGACTGGGCAACAGAGGAAAATTCCAGAGACAGTTGTGCAAACTATCCAGGCGCTGTCGCCCCCTACTACCAAAAAGGAGGCACAGAAGTTCATTGGAGTTGTGGGGTTCTGGAGATCGTTCATCCCACATCTTGGACTGATTCTGAGGCCTATATATAATGTCACCCGGAAAAAGACTGAGTTCTCATGGGGTTCAGAGCAGCGGACTGCATTCCTGGCTGCTAAAGAATCAATTTTGCAGCATCAGGGATTAGGACCCGTCAGACAAGGAGTACCATTTCAGCTGGATGTAGTGGAGCAGAATGGTACCATATCTTGTAGTCTGTGGCAGCCAAATAAAAAGAAAGGACTGAGAGCAATACCCATTGGGTCACAGAAGAGATACACGCCCCTAGAGAAGTACCTGTTTGGGGCCTACACAGCACTTCAACATGTAGAGACCATTACAGGAAAGGACACAGTCACCATCCATACTGCATTGCCAATAACAGGATGGGTGAGAAATAATGGACTGATCACTAGGGCAGCTGTAGCCCAGAACCAGACACTGATGAAATGGAAGTGGTACCTTCAAGAAAGAGGGGGTATTGCAGCTGGGGATGTTAGAGACATTTCAAAACAGTTGGCAGGGCTTGATACTTTTACCAGCACCCAGCCAGAAGAAGAAATTTCTGTGCTGCAGTCATCCCCCATTCAAGAGGCTCCACCCTTCGAGTCTCTGTCAGAAGACATGAAGCAGTCAGCATGGTTCACTGATGGTTCAGCCATAGTCGCCTCGTCTGGGCGTAAATGGACAGCAGCAGCCTACAACCCAAGTACAGACACAGTCCTGCAGGAGAGCGGAATTGGAGGGTCCAGTCAGTATGCAGAGTTGAAAGCTGTAGTGATGACCCTTCAGGAGAATCCTTCTTCCCATGTCACTATCTACACTGACAGCTGGGCGGTTTTTAAAGGACTGACAACTTGGATGCCCACGTGGAAGTCCAATGAATGGATGATTAATGGAAAGGTGGTGTGGGGGGGCAAGGAAGTCTGGGACTACGTCTGGAAGGAAGCTCACTCCCGCACCATAAAAGTGGGGCATGTTGATGCACATGTGCCCCTAGTCCCAGACTTTGAGAACTATAACAGAGTTGCAGATGAAATCGCCAAAGTGAAGGCAGTTGTGCCAATTGATCCTGTCTTGATGAACTTGGCCAACTGGGCCCACAAGCAATCTGGACATTTGGGGCAGAAAGCAACATATGAATGGGCACAGCAGAGAGGCTTGCCTATATCCATGGACATGATAAAGACTGTAATAGGGAAATGTACAGTGTGTGGAGAAGTGCGACAATGGCCAGTCCCGGATTTACTCCCTTTGCCGCCCCAAGGCCCGGGTCCTTCAATGCCGCCCCCCCCATCAGTGTCCCCTGCCCCTAAAGACCCACATTAGACTGCCTTACCGAGAGCCGTTTTGAGCCAGAAAATGTGTAAGCCGGAGTTTGGGGGCGGATCGAAGCTGCTCTACTGTAGTGCTATTTTCCTTCTTCCCTTCCCTTGTATGGGGGGGCTTGGAGAGAAGGCAAAGTAGAGGCAGGTGCTGCATCGCTGTGCCCAGTGTGTCGGTAGGACACAGGAATCAAAACACATCCAAACTTGTACAATCACAGGGTCGCTGTTAGGAATCATGGGGCCCTCGCCCCCTAAGGGGGGAGAAGAGGTGAGAAAGGGTGAGAGGAGAAGGTAAGGGGGTGAGGAGGCAGAAGAGAGAGGGGGTGAGAAAGATAGAGGGGGAGGGGATTGGGGTTGTGAGGGGGGAGTGGGGTGGTAGAGAGAAGGGGGCTGAGAGGGAGGAGGGGTGAGAGAGAGAAGGGGGCTGAGAGGGAGGAGGGGTGTGAGAGAGAAGGGGGCTGAGAGGGAGGAGGGGTGGGAGAGAGAAGGGGGCTGAGAGGGAGAAGGGGTGAGAGAGAGAAGGGGGCTGAGAGGGGGGAGGGGTGGGAGAGAGAAGGGGGCTGATAGGGAGGAGGGGTGGGAGAGAGAAGGGGGCTGAGAGGGAGGAGGGGTGAGAGAGAGAAGGGGGCTGAGAGGGAGGAGGGGTAGGAGAGAGAAGGGGGCTGAGAGGGAGGAGGGGTGAGAGAGAAAGGTGGTAAGAGAGGGGTGGCCTGACAGAGTGGGGGGAGTAGCTGACAGAGTGGGGGGTAGCTGACAGAGGGGGGGAGTAGCTGACAGATGGGGGGAGTAGCTGACAGATGGGGGGAGTAGCTGACAGATGGGGGGAGTAGCTGACAGAGGGGGGGTGTAGCTGACAGAGGGAGGGGGGTGTAGCTGACAGAGGGAGGGGGGTGTAGCTGACAGAGGGAGGGGGTGTAGCTGACAGAGGGGGGGGGTGTAGCTGACAGAGGGAGGGGGGTGTAGCTGACAGAGGGAGGGGGGTGTAGCTGACAGAGGGAGGGGGGTGTAGCTGACAGAGGGGGGGAGTAGCTGACAGAGGGGGGGAGTAGCTGACAGAGGGGGGGAGTAGCTGACAGGGGAGAGAGAGAAGGGGGCTGAGAGGGAGGAGGGGTAAGAGGGGGGGTAACTGACAGAGGAGGGGTAACTGACAGAGGAGGGGTAACTGACAGAGGGGGGTAACTGACAGAGGGGGGTAACTGACAGAGGGGGGAGTAGCTGACAGGGGAGAGAGAAGAGGGCTGAGAGAGAAAGATGGTAAGAGAGGGGGTGGCCTGACAGAGGGGGGTAACTGACAGAGGGGGGTAACTGACAGAGGGGGATAACTGACAGAGAGGGGGATAACTGACAGAGAGGGGGTAACTGACAGAGGAGGGTAAATGACAGAGAGGGGGTAACTGACAGAGGGGGGGTAACTGACAGAGGGGGGGGGGGGGTAACTGACAGAGGGGAGGGTAACTGACAGAGGGGAGGGTAACTGACAGAGGGGGGGTAACTGACAGAGGGGGGTAACTGACAGAGGGGGGTAACTGACAGAGAGGGGGGTAACTGACAGAGAGAGGGGGTAACTGACAGAAGGGGAGTGGCTTACAGAGTAGGGACTGGCTGACAGAGGGGGCTGGGAGTGCAGAGGAGAACGGTACCTCAGTGAGGACTCCAGGAGACACAGCAGAGAACACGACAGGCAAGGAGTAGGGGTGAGAGAGAGAAGGGGGCTGAGAGGGAGGAGGGGGCTGATAGGGAGGAGGGGTGGGAGAGAGAAGGGGGCTGAGAGGGAGGAGGGGTGAGAGAGAGAAGGGGGCTGAGAGGGAGGAGGGGGGTGGGAGAGAGAAGGGGGCTGAGAGGGAGGAGGGGTAGGAGAGAGAAGGGGGCTGAGAGGGAGGAGGGGTGAGAGAGAAAGGTGGTAAGAGAGGGGGTGGCCTGACAGAGTGGGGGGAGTAGCTGACAGAGTGAGGGGAGTAGCTGACAGATGGGGGAAGTAGCTGACAGATGGGGGGAGTAGCTGACAGAGGGGGGGAGTAGCTGACAGAGGGGGGGAGTAGCTGACAGAGGGGGGGAGTAGCTGACAGAGGGGGGGGGTGTAGCTGACAGAGGGAGGGGGGTGTAGCTGACAGAGGGGGGGAGTAGCTGACAGAGGGGGGAGTAGCTGACAGGGGAGAGAGAGAAGTGGGCTGAGAGGGAGGAGGGGTAAGAGGGGGGGTAACTGACAGAGGGGGGGTAACTGACAGAGGGGGGGTAACTGACAGAGTGGGGTAACTGACAGAGGGGGGGGGTAACTGACAGAGGGGGGAGTAGCTGACAGGGGAGAGAGAAGAGGGCTGAGAGAGAAAGATGGTAAGAGAGGGGGTGGCCTGACAGAGGGGGGTAACTGACAGAGGGGGGTAACTGACAGAGAGGGGGTAACTGACAGAGAGGGGGTAACTGACAGAGAGGGGGGTAACTGACAGAGGGGGGGGTAACTGACAGAGGGGGGGGGGTAACTGACAGAGGGGGGGGTAACTGACAGAGGGGAGGGTAACTGACAGAGGGGGGGTAACTGACAGAGAGGGGGGGTAACTGACAGAGAGAGGGGGTAACTGACAGAAGGGGGGGGGGTAGCTGACAGAGGGGGTAGCTGACAGAGGGGGAGTGGCTTACAGAGTAGGGACTGGCTGACAGAGGGGGCTGGGAGTGCAGAGGAGAACGGTACCTCAGTGAGGACTCCAGGAGACACAGCAGAGCACACGACAGGCAAGGAGTAGGGGTGAGAGAGAGAAGGGGGCTGAGAGGGAGGAGGGGGCTGATAGGGAGGAGGGGTGGGAGAGAGAAGGGGGCTGAGAGGGAGGAGGGGTGAGAGAGAGAAGGGGGCTGAGAGGGAGGAGGGGTGGGAGAGAGAAGGGGGCTGAGAGGGAGGAGGGGTAGGAGAGAGAAGGGGGCTGAGAGGGAGGAGGGGTGAGAGAGAAAGGTGGTAAGAGAGGGGGTGGCCTGACAGAGTGGGGGGAGTAGCTGACAGATGGGGGAAGTAGCTGACAGATGGGGGGAGTAGCTGACAGAGGGGGGAGTAGCTGACAGAGGGGGGGTGTAGCTGACAGAGGGAGGGGGGTGTAGCTGACAGAGGGGGGAGTAGCTGACAGAGGGGGGAGTAGCTGACAGGGGAGAAAGAGAAGTGGGCTGAGAGGGAGGAGGGGTAAGAGGGGGGGTAACTGACAGAGGGGGGGGGGTAACTGACAGAGGGGGGGGGGTAACTGACAGAGGGGGGGTAACTGGCAGAGGAGGGGTAACTGACAGAGGGGGGGGGGGGTAACTGACAGAGGGGGGAGTAGCTGACAGGGGAGAGAGAAGAGGGCTGAGAGAGAAAGATGGTAAAAGAGGGGGTGGCCTGACAGAGGGGGGTAACTGACAGAGGGGGGTAACTGACAGAGAGGGGGTAACTGACAGAGGGGGGAAAACTGACAGAGGGGGGGTAACTGACAGAGGGGAGGGGGGGTAACTGACAGAGGGGAGGGGGGGTAACTGACAGAGAGGGGGGATAACTGACAGAGAGGGGGGGTAGCTGACAGAGGGGGGGTAGCTGACAGAGGGGGTAGCTGACAGAGGGGGAGTGGCTTACAGAGTAGGGACTGGCTGACAGAGGGGGCTGGGAGTGCAGAGGAGAATGGTACTCCAGGAGACACAGCAGAGCACACGACAGGCAAGGAGGCGGGACTTCAGGCAAGCCCCGCCTCCACATGTGACCAATCGTGTCCGCCGCTTGCACGTGACCTATTCAGCCAATCACAGGCTGAATAGGTACGCCTGCTGCCCATCGCTGAGCTCGGCTCGGAGGCGGAGCGCACAGGCAGGAATATATGTTAAACAGTTATTCGGGATGCTGAACTGCTGCTATATGCGCCGCCCCTGCACCACTGCCGCCCCGAGGCCTGGCCTCGGTGGCCTTGTGGGAAATCCGGCCCCGACAATGGCCATTACAAAAGTACTCCACTGGGTTGATTAAGAGGGGTGAGAGGCCTGCAGAGATATGGCAGATTGACTTCATCGGTCCCCTGCCCCGGGGAAACAATGGACTGAGATATTGTTGCACTGCAGTGGACACCTATTCAGGACTTATGCTTGTTCATCCTTGCAAACGTGCAGATCTAGCCGCAATGCTTCAACTGCTACAGAAACTTGTCGTTGCTTATGGTTGTCCCAAGTAAGTCCAAAGTGCTAACGGCTCACACTTCACCGGATCAAAAGTACAGCAGTGGGCCAAAGATTCTGGAGTGTACTGGTTGTGCCACATCCCATACCATCCACAGGCAGTTGGTTTGATTGAAAGATACAACGGGCTATTGAAGGACCAGATACGCAAACTTACAGCCACACATACACTAAGGGGGTGGGATCGGGTCCTCACACAGGCAGTCATGTTGTTAAATTCTAGGCCAATAGCCAAAAGCACACCATATGAGAGAATGGTAGGGGCTGGGGCACAGATTCCACAGCTGGAGTGCAGAGTTCAGTATTTATGTAAGGTTCCTGAAAGAACAGGGCTTAACAGATACCATGTTACTGCTTCCCATGACATAGAAACCAAGAGTGACATATCTGAAGCTGAAGTCTATCTAGGAATGAGAGGGAATCTGGCAGGAAGGTTTGAAGTTATATTTGCATTGGCAGATGAGCTTCAAGACAGTGGCTGGGACTCTGACTGGTTAGTGGATACTTCTCAGCAAGAGTGGAAAGTGAGGCTACATAACATAAAACCTTCCAAAATAAACAGCAGTGATCTTCTGGGAAATATCAGTATATTTCCTCTCCTCCCTATTGATGTTCTTTGGGAGGGTCAGAAGTGGGTACAGGCAGGGGGCAAAGTGTTAGTCAGATATCCAGGCAAGAAGCCATTTAGAGGAGAGATCGTAGCTGAAGGGCCTGGATCTACTGTTTATGTATTATTAGAAGGAACAGATAATACGCTTTGTTTTCCACTCCACAGGCTGTCTCCGATTTGATCCATAGGAAGACCAGAGAAAAGTGATTACAAGATGGAAAGAATGAGGGAAGATCGCAAGAGCTGTGGAGAGCAAGGCCTTTGATGTATTACAAGCCTGGACTTGTTTCTAAAGAACTTTAGAATGGACTTTCTAATGAACTTTTAAGTTCAAAGACTGAAACATCTTTTCAATGACAGAAATTGGAGGTGTTGCATTCAAGGAAAATGAATGTTTAGAATGAGTTTTATTAGTAATGAAGTGATTTTCTATATGGAGTCTGAAAGAAAAAAAGAAATCTAGGGTGGAATGTGTTCCGTTTGTCATACAATGGTGTTAGATAACATTCTTGTATTCAAATTGACAGTTTGAAGAGGCTATTGTCTCTTCAGCTACAGTAAACAGGTTGAGAGGGTCTCTCAAACTGTTAGAATGACTGTTATATTAATGACAGGATTGGTTTGAGTAGACAAAGGGTAGATTAGGAACAGTCCATTGTTACTAATGCTACAGTAAACAGGTTGAGAGGGTCTCTCAAACTGAAAAGAATGACTGTTAGTCGGTTGTTATGGAAACAAGTCTATAAACATTAACTTTGGCCAACAAACTGGAACAAATAAAATGGATCAGTAGAGACACACACAGGATGCTGTAACATCAGGACAGAACAGATCATCATGCTTTGAAGATCAGAAGCCGCTCATGATACAAGAACAGAACCCGGTCTCCAAGAAGAAATCTTGCCAATGGAGATCATGAACATACAGTAACAGAAGTTAAGTAACCCTTTAAATGTATTTGTACTGTTAGACCATAGGCTGTTCTATTTTCTAGGCATTTTGCTTGTTTATAGATATCTGTCAGTCTTGTATTGTATTCCTAAGATTGTAATAGTTTTGTATGTACAGCAGCTTTGTATAGTAAAAAGCACATCTATACACTGCAGAAGTCTCAGCTTCCTTGTTATACCACAGAGTAATCTTGCTAGATAGACGCAAGCATAACACCAAGTAATACAGTTTTTTCGAGAGGTGAGACAAATAAACTTTATTAAGTGGATGACACATAGTGAATTTTTACTAATAATTTTTCTTGCACTTTATTGATTTTTTTTCACTGGTGATTTTTTCAGTGGTGATAATTAGCACTTTGGATATCACTTTGTACTATTGTTTCATTGATTTTTGGACTTTATGAAATATATGGAATTTTGATTATATATATTTTTGTAATTTGTATTGCTACAATTTTTATCTTGCACCATCACTTTATCATCTTTTTATATTGTTGTAGCGGTTACCCCGTGGGGCTGCTGCATGTTGTAGCTCCACGCATCACCCTGCTTGGTCAGGCATCCATTTCAGGCATACTTTCACCAGTCAATGAACAGTCTTTTACTTGTTTTTATTGTTTTTATTAGGGGATTAAACTTGGATGGGGAAAAAGGACATGAGATGCCTAAATAATGAATCTTTCTTAGAAATAAGAAAGGTAGTTGAATCTAAATTGTCAGTCTCTCCTACTTCACATCTCCTCCAGCACACTACTTGAGATCACTGCTTTCCTCTACTGTCCAATTCTAGATTCCTGTCACCGTTAGCACATGGCTAGGCATCACTCTGAATAAGTCCTAACATTTTCCTAGTAGACATTTGCAGGCGGAGGTCTGCCGTCCTCTTAGTTGTAGCAAACATTTTAGATGAATAGTTGTGCTAACTGATACTTGGTGGACTACTGATCCCAGAAAGTCTGGTACAAATTTTGCCAACACTCCTGGCTGCAGCAACTTGACTTCACAACACCACAGTCTCTCCCTCTGGCTTCACATCCTAATCCTGGCATGCCTCTCCCAGAGCTTCTCACTGTGTTTGTCACTCACCGGCCCCAGCATGGATCCCTCCTGAATGACTTGCTCAGCAGTGCTCCCAACTGTGCTCCTGTTCCAAGACACCTCTCAATGACCGTGTAGAGAGAGGCTCCCTCCCAGCTCCCGAGCTCCAGGTCTGAGTTCACCCCCCCCCCCAGAAAGGGGGTTCCCTCAAAGGCCACGACAGTCTAACACTCCATCATTCAGTTCTTCCACCTGGCAACTCCTCCCACAACAGGCTGACCATGGGTATATATAAGAGGCCTGTCTCTGCCAATCCTAGTAGGGGATTGGTCAGGGCTCGCAAAAACACCTAATGCCCCTCCAGCCCTCTGCCTTGCCTCTTTTACAGAACCCTCTGAAAACAAAAGGAGGTGCCAGAGAGCTGAAGCACGTCGGTCACCTGCTGCTACACTAAACCACTCCCCAGTCCCAGATCAAAAACAAACAGGCCTAGCTCACAGCTAGGCCTGCCTAAATTTACCTGCACTGGCAGTACTAACAAAAACACTACTCTAGCTCCTACCTTAGGTAGAGGGTGCTACATTGTTACATTGTTGCTACATTGTTATCATGGATAATAATTTCCCTCTATGAGAGATTTAATGATTTAGATTGACCTATTTATTTATATCACACAGATATTTACCAGTTCACTAGTGTTTTAGCATGGTCATAGTTACACTTATAGTCCTATTCACACATCAGTTGTGATTACAGTGATCTGCAGCTTAATAAATGTATTTGTTTTATTTCTTTCTGTGGTGCAGATTTTTTTTAACACCTTTCCACTGAGCTTTTCTCATGATTGTATAACTATGATGGAGTTAAAAAGAGCATCTGTCACACCAGCAAAAGATGAACCTTTATCAAATTGGGGCATTGTCATGTAATCAGACTGAGACAGAAATGCAGTACAAAAATCCCCCCCCCCCCCCCCCCAAAAAAAATCACAACTTTTAATATAATAGTAAAAATGGTACAGATCAGTTAATGTGGTCACATAAGCCAGGGATTGGTAACCAAAGTGGGTAGTCAGACAGGCCAGTAGTCAGGAAACCAGAGATCAGCATAGTCGGAGGCAGAAGAACAGGATCAGGAACCAGAAGGGAGGTCAACTGGGCAAAGTCTTTCACAGGAACACAGCAGAGAATCTCCAGATATGATGCTGACCAAGCCGAAGGCAGGAAAAGAAATGAACAAGGCAGTTTAAAAAGCCAGAAGTGTCTGGCTGTAGGCGGGAAAGCAAAATGGGTGGGAGCTTGTGCGCTGCTAGTATTGAAACTGTACAATGTGTGTGTGTGTGTGTGTGTGTGTGTGTGTGTATATATATATATATATATATATATATATATATATATGTAAAATAAAGTCCAGGGATTGCTGCACGACCAGTGAAAATTTATTAGTAAAGTTACATAACATCAGGTATAATCAGGTGACGTTTCGGGCTAACAATGATATCGCCCTTCTTCATGACCATACACCTACAAATGGTGGTAAGACAGAATCTTTATATAGGAAATAGCTAACAAGTGCTACCAATCAATTAATTGTAATCAGCTGGAATCATTATAACAAACATTTTATCTCATTACTTCAGCATTTAAATCTATAACAATGGAAACAACTACTGCAATGGGATGAACTAAGTCCTTCACTGTTTGAGAACGCATTCAAATGGCATAGTCCATCTATAGAATAAAGAATATAAATATATAATCAACCTAAAATCAACAAACAATTATACCGATATTGGAAAGAGGTGGTAGATAGGACCGCTCAGATATTCAACACCAAGCTTGCCCTGGACCCAATCTTGTGTGTACTTGGGGGGCTCGAGGGGGATAATAGGTCAAAGGAAGTCCATCTGGCTATTATAAAGCCCCATACACACGGTCAGACAATCCGCGGACCAGGTCGGTCGGATCCTGTCCGTCATACTTTGTCTGATGTTGGTTTTGCGTACACACGGTCGGACAAAGTTGTCGGAAAATCCGATCATTCTGAACGTGGTGACGTTTGTTGCCTACGACGGGACTACGTAGAGGCTAGTAGCCAATAGCTTTGGTCTTGTAATGTGATCTGAGCATGCGTAGCACTTTGTCCGGTCGGACAACCGTACACACGATCGGATTTGGTGTGATCGGACCGGGTTGTCGGCAAATCTATCCAGCAGGAGATAAGACTTTGTCCGTCGGACAATCCGACGTGCACTGTCCGATGGTGCATACACACGGTCTGATTTTTCAACAACATTGTCCGATCGGACAGAATCCATGAAAAAGTCCGACCGTGTGTATGGGGCTTTAGATGCCTTTTTCAGGCAAGAAAATTAATCGCACAAAAATGGCAATCTCCAAACCCACCATCTCTTTATGAATGGGAGCGGAACATGGAGAGGGTGATTCTTATGGAGAGAACAACATATATTAAACAGGGAAACCTCACCAAATTTCAGGAGATATGGAAACAGTGGTTGGAGAAAAAACTTACGCACCCAAATGAATTGGACTGAAATGGGACGTGGCATAGGATGTCGAACCTTGAATGTGGTAGGAATGTTAGAAGGAGGAATGTTGAGAGGATGGAGGAACGAAAGGTGGTGAAGAATGGGGAGCGAGTGGGGAGGCTGCTGTATAAACTAGCCATTGTAACCTTCTTATAGAGTGTACTGCAGGAATGGAAGTAGGGGAATGTAGGTAAACTGTACTGAAGGTGTAATAGTTTATATTTGAATGTTGTTTTTTTTGTATATGTGAAAAATTTAATAAAGATAAATTAAGGAAAAAAAAAAATCAACAAACAAAAAACAAATAAAACCTATAATGCAAATTTGCAGCAGACCGACCAACCCATTGGTCGATCCGTTGCAAACAATCGGTCAGTTTTTCAACAGAATAATCTAGTTCTTGGGAAGGACTAGATTGCTGGCACACCATTTTCAAGCGACCGTTGAGTGCATCTCACCCACAGCATTTTACTATATATATATATATGTATGTATATATATTTTGTGTGTGTGTATATATAGTGATAGGAGTATGCGAAGAGAGGATCCCCATATGTGGGGATGTAGAAAGTATTGCTATTCCCCTATTACTGCGCAACAGCTAACCACAGAAAGTGACACTGGAGTGGCCAGCAACAGTGTTATGGAAATTTCTGGTTGAGACACTGAAAATAAAAGTTAAGGCGAAACGAGAGGGGCATTGCTCTTTGGTTTGTGCAGAGTATGCTTCACTCCAGAGTGTTCCCGTCAGTGCTGTGTTTATCAGCCACCAGCCATCCACTTTTTATGTCCCATACAGTGGTGTGAAAAAGTGTTTGCCCCCTTCCTCATTTCCTGTTCCTTTGCATGTTTGTCACACTTAAGTGTTTCGGAACATCAAACCAATTTAAACAATAGTCAAGGACAACACAAGTAAACACAAAATGCAATTTGTAAATGAAGGTGTTTATTATTAAAGGTGAAAAAAAATCCAAACCATCATGGCCCTGTGTGAAAAAGTGATTGCCCCCTAAACCTAATAACTGGTTGGGCCACCCTTAGCAGCAACAACTGCAACCAAGCGTTTGCGATAACGTGCAATGAGGCTTTTACAGCATCCTGGAGGAATTTTGGCCCACTCATCTTTGCAGAATTGTCCTAATTCAGTTACATTAGAGGGTTTTCGAGCATGAACGGCCTTTTTAAGGTCATACCACAACATCTCAATAGGATTCAGGTCAGGACTTTGGCTAGGCCACTCCAAAGTCTTCATTTTGTTTTTCTTCAGCCATTCGGTGGTGGACTTGCTGGTGTGTTTAGGATCATTGTCCTGCTGCAGAACCCAAGTTCGTTTCAGCTTGAGTACACAAACAGATGGTCGGACATTCTCCTTCAGGATCTCTTGGTAGACAGCAGAATTCATAGTTCCTTTTATCACGGCAAGTCTTCCAGGTCCTGAAGCAGCAAAACAGCCCCAGACCATCACACTAACACCACCATATTTTACTGTTGGTATAATGTTCTTTTTCTGAAATGCAGTGTTCCTTCTACGCCAGATATACTTGGACACACACCTTCCAAAGAGTTCCACTTTTGTCTCATCGGTCCACAGAATGTTGTCCCAAAAGTCTTGGGGATCATCAAGATGTGTTGTGGAGAAATTGAGACGAGCTTTGATGTTCTTTTTGCTCAGCAGTGGTTTTCTCCTTGGAACTCTGCCATGCAGGCCATTTTTGCCCAGTCTTTTCCTGATGGTGGAGGCATGAACGCTGACCTTAACTGAGGCAAGTGAGGCCTGCAGTTCCTTGGACGTTGTTGTGGGGTCTTTTGTGACCTCTTGGATGAGTCGTCGCTGCGCTCTTGGGGTAATTTTGGGCGGCCGGCCACTCCTGGGAAGGTTCACCACTGTTCCATGTCTTCGCCATTTGTGGATAATGGCTCTCACTGTGGTTCGCTGGATTCCCAAAGCTTTGGAAATGGCTTTATAACCCTTTCCAGACTGATAGATCTCAATTACTTTCTTTCTCAATTGTTCCTGAATTTCTTTGGGTCTCGGCATGATGTGTAGCTTTTAAGGATCTTCTGGTGGACCTTACTGTGTCAAGCAGCTCCTATTTAAGTGATGCCTTGATTGTGAACAGGTGTGGCAATAATCAGGCCTGGGTGTGGCTAGAGAAATTGAACTCAGGTGTGTACAACCACAGTTATAGTATGTTTTAACAAGGGGGGCAATCACTTTTTCACACAGGGCCATGATGGTTTGGATTTTTTTTCACCTTTAATAATAAACACCTTCATTTACAAATTGCATTTTGTGTTTACTTGTGTTGTCCTTGACTATTGTTTAAATTGGTTTGATGTTCCGAAACACTTAAGTGTGACAAACATGCAAAGGAACAGGAAATGAGGAATGGGGGCAAACACTTTTTCACACCACTGTATAGTAGTACAAATAAAAGTCCATAGTGTTTGAAATAAGGTCCTTATTCAGGGGAAAAAGCTGGAATCGCCCACAGTGTAGACAGGAATACAAATTAAGTCCGTATTCACCTATCCTCCACCGAACATCAACACACCAGGCCTCTTACCAAACCAGAGTCATATTTATTTAAATAAAAATCCAGGGTACTCCCATTTCATCAAATTTGATGAAATGGGAGTACCCTGGATTTTTATTTAAATAAATATGACTCTGGATTTAAAATACTACACCATGAGGAGTTCCTCCTTTTATATTTTATGCATGCACCTCTGATTTGGTGAGACAAGTCCCAGCCATCTGATCTCCATGCATGGTTTTGTGGCTCTTTAAGTGGTCCATTCTTTTTGGTAAGAGGCCTGGTGTGTTGATGTTCGGTGGAGGATAAGTCTGCATTCACCTAATTTGTATTCCTGTCTACACTGTTAGCGATTCCAGCTTTTTCCCCTTGAATAAGGACCTTATTTCAAACACTATAGACTTTTATTTGTAATACTATATTTGTAGCGATTTTTATAGTGATTACACTGTCTAGGCGACTGTCTGAACCTTCAATGTGTTCATTTATGCTCAAACTCCCAATACATTGTGTTTATTTACCAGTAAACGGTATGGTTTATATTGCCTGGTATTAAATCACAGCCAAGTTAAAAAGGTATCCTTGTGTTCTTATAAGTGCTTGCAGTGACTTTCATTCAACCAGGTGCGTCAGAGGGGCTGAGGTTATTCCTGGAGTCGAGGCACAGAAGAGAGAACCCAAATTACCAAGCATCTTCGAGGGCGTTGTATATTATATACAGGTGCATCTCAAAAAATTAGAATATCAAAAAGTTAATTTACAGTGCCTTGAAAAGGTATTTACACCCCTTGAAATTTTCCACATTTTGTCATGTTACAACCAAAAATGTAAATGTATTTTATTGGGATTTTATGCTATAGACAACGTGGCACATAAAATTGTGAAGTGGAAGGAAAATGATAAATGGTTTTCAAAATGTTTTACAAACAAATATCTGAAAAGTGTGGCATGCATTTTATTTGGATACCCCCAACTAAAATCTAGTGGAACCAATTCAGAAGTCACCCAATTCGTAAATAAGTGTTCACCTGTGTGGAATTTAATCTCAGTATAAATACAGCTGTCCTGTGAAAACCTCAGGGAGGTTTGTTAGAGAGCTGTAGGCTGCAGAGATCCACAGCTCGGGTGGAGAATTTGTCCACAGGACAACTATTAGTCAAATCTGGCCTTTATGGAAGAGTGGCAAGAAGAAATCCATTGTTCAAAGAAAGACATGAGTCCCATTTGCGAGAAGCTACGTGGGAGACACAACTAACATGTGGAAGAAGGTGCTCAGGTCAGATGAGACCAAAATTTTACTTTTGGGCCTAAAAGCAAAACGCTATGTGGTGAAAAACTAACAGTACCCACCACCCTGAAACAAGGTGGCAGCATCATGTTGTGGTAATGCTTTTCTTCAGCAGGGCCAGGGAAGTTGTTCAGAGTTTATGGGAAGATGGATGGAGCCAAATACCGGGCAATCTTAGATGAAAACCTGTTATGCCCTGTACACACGGTCGGAATTTCTGGCGGAAAAGGTCCGATCGGATTATGTTGATGGAAAATCCGATCGTGTGTGGGCTCTATCGGACTTTTTCCTTCGGAAATTCAGACGGAAAAAATTTGAGAGCAGGACCTAAAATTTTCCGAGAACAAAATCCGATCAGACTTTTTCTGATCGTTTGTAGAGAATTCCGACGGACAAAGTGCCACGCATGCTCAGATTAAATTACGAGACCAAAGCTATTGGCTACAAGCCTCTACGTAGTTCCGTTGTACGTAATGAACGTCACCACGTTCCGAACGATCGGATTTTCCAACATCTTTGTCCGACCGTGTGTATGCAACACCACTCCGATGGATTTTGTGATCGGAATGTCCGACCTTATGTACAAGGCCTTAGAGTCTGCAAAAGATACGAGACTGGGGCGGAGGTTTGCCTCCCAGCAGGAAAACTACCCTAAACATATAGCCAGAGCTACAATGGAAATGTGTTAGAATGGCCCAGTTAAAGTCCAGACCTAAATCCAATTGAGAATCTTTGGCAAGACTTGAAAATTGCTGTTCACCAACCCAATGATGGCTCTATCTAATCTAGCAGAGCTTGAGCTATTTTGCAAAGAAGAATGGGAAATAATTTCACCCTCTAGGTGTGCAAAGCTGGTAGAGACATACCCAAAAAGTCTTGCAGCTGTAATTGCAGGTGGTTCTACAAAAGCACTGACTTTTCAGGTATTTTTTTGTAAAACATTTTGAAAACCATTTATCTTTTTCTTTCCACTTCACAATTATGTGCCACTGTGTTGGTCAATGGCAAATGCCCAATAACATACATTTACATTTTTGGTTGTAACATGACAAAATGTGGAAAATGTCAAGGGGTATGAATACTTTTTCAAGGCACTGTATTTCAGTAATTCAATTCAAAAAGTGAAACTCATTGTATAGATTCATTACAGAGAGTGATATATTTCAAGCATTTTTTTTATTTTGACGATTATTGCCTTACAGCTTGTGAAAACCCAAAATTCAGTATCTTAGAAAATTAGAATATTGTGAAAAAGATTAATATTGTAGTCTATTGACAATATTGTGTCACACCCTTATCAGCCAATTAACTCAAACCACCTATAAAAAGGTTTCCTGAGTTTGGGTTTCCTTTAAATGGTCTATCAGTCTGGTTCAGTAGGTTACACAATCATGGGGAAGACTGCAGAATTGACAAATGTCCAGAAGACAGTAACTGACACCCTCAAGAAGTGGAAGTCACAAAAGGTCATTGCTAAAGAAGCTGGCTGTTCACAGAGTGCTGTATTCAAGCATATTAATGGAAAGTTGGAAGGAAAAAGTGTGGTAGAAAAAAGGTGCACAAGCAACAGGGATAACTGCAGCCTTGAGAGGATTGTGAAGCAAGGCCATTCAAGATTTTGGGGGAGATCCACAAGGAGTGGACTACGGCTGGCGTCAGTGCTTTATGAGCCGCCACACACAGTACATGGGCTACAACTGTCATTTTACCTGGGCTAAAGAGAAAAAAGACTGGACTGTTGCTCAGTGGTTCAAAGTCCTCTTTTCAGATGAAACCAAAATTTGCATTTCATTTGAAAATCAAGGTCCCAGAGTCTGTAGGGAGAGTGGAGAGGCAGTCTCATGAATATCATGAGTTTGCAGATGTATTTTGCAAGCAAAAGGCAGAGGTTTTACTTCCACATCGTTCTTTTGACAGCGCAATTAATTTTATTCCTGAAGCACCTCTTCCCAAAGGAAGGACATATCCCCTGTCATTGCTTGAAACAAAAATCCATGGAGGAATACGTAAAAAAAAGACAACTTGGAAAGAGGTTTTATCTGACCCTCTTCTCCATTAGGGGCATACCTTTTAGTCATTGAAAAAAAAAAAAGAAGATGGGGGTCTTCGACCATGCATAGACTATCGAGGGTTAAATCAAATCACCGTTAAAGACTCCTACCCTTTTGTCTCTCATTCTAAACCTGTTTGATATACTTAAGGGAGCCATTGTCTTCTCTAAACTGGACCTCCGAGGTGCTTATAATCTGATTTGGATTAGAGAGGGGGACGAGTGGAAGACAGAATTCAACACCTGCAATGGATATTTTGAGTATCTGGTTATGCAATTTGGACTGTGCAACGCCCCTCCTGTCTTCCAACATTTCATGAATGACTTTTTTCACAATTTCAGCAACAGTTTTGTGATCATTTACTTGGATGACATTTTAATCTTTTCCAAGACTCAGTTAGAGCACATCTCACATGTAAAGCAGGTATTACGACTTAGAGAAAACCACCTTTATGCGAAGATTGAGAAATGCAGTTTCCATCAAAGCCGTATACCTTTCCTTGGATACATTATAAATGCTATTGGTTTCCAAATGGACCCTCAAAAACCTTTCTGCTGTCTGTCTTGCAATGGCCCCAACTGATCAATCAATGTATGGTGTTGCGCTCCAGATTGGTAGCCTAATATAAATAGGTGGCCTAATATAAATAGGTGCGTCTACCAAAAAATATTACCAAATCAATAAAAAGATAAAGTGCATACGTGCCTTTAACACATTACTAAATTACTAATAAAATAATATAAAAAGATCAGAAAGTGCTAGGCAATGACTTCAAAAAACTTCTTAGCATATGTTATAAAGTGCATGCGTGCCTTGGCATAATATTAAATTAATTGCTGTGAAATAAATCCAATATCCAACAGGTGCGGTAAAAAATCCAATATCCAATAGGTGCGTTAAAAAATGCGCTGAGATAAAACACATAAATCAAAACACAATCCTATCTTGCTGTAACTGAAATCATATAAAGTGCATCCGTGGCTATAATCACATAAAGTGCATCTGTGACATTATTGTGAGAATAGGAATTAATAATTCAAATAAAAAGCAATGTCCAATTGAGATTGAGTGCATCAAAAGGTACACAGCAGCAAACCAGTATATAAGTCCAAACATATATGTGTGCAATCTGTGAATCCACACAGTGCCAGGCAGAGACAAATCTGTGAGTGATATCAAAGTGGTTCAAATGGGTGATCCTGCGGTTCCTTATTGTGTCCACACAATGGGTGCAGTGGCCCCTTACCTTACTGCTGTAAGGTACACCGCATAGCTCCAGGGGTGTTATGCTCTCTGCGGTATGTTGGCTGGTTAGTTCTGTAGTGCTGCAAAGCTTGCTGATAGAATCCCCACTAAGCACTCAGGCGAGGTAACAGGGTTACCATAAGAGAAGGAAGAGGGGACCCCAATGAAAAAATATTTTCACGTTCATTAACAGGACGAATCCTGGGTACTCACATTTACAATAAAAACAATGTGTAAAACAAAACGAGCACCGCGCTCGTGCTCCGGACATCACTTCCGGTATCAGTGATATTTTTTGGTAGACGCACCTATTTATATTAGGCTACCAATTTGGAGCGCAACACCATATATTGATTTTCTTCCAATGCATACGCTTTGTTTTAAGCAAGTCACTGACTGGTTTATTAACAATAGGATTGTCTAACACTGTTATGCCCTGTGCCCTCAACCTGGCTAGAGGTGGTGCCAGTATTTGTGAATACCCGTGGTGCTGTGTCTCTAGGTAAGGCCGCAAACTGAAAGTGCTGCTGTTCTACTTCGAATCGCTGAAACCTTTGGTGAGCGGGAAATATAGGGACATGCAGATACGCATCCCTGATGTCGATGGACGCCAGGAGTTCTCCCCCTTGTAGGATGGAGACCACTGACCTGATCGACTCCATGCAAAATTAGCGAATTTTCAGGAACCGATTTAGATTTTTTTTAGATCCAGAATGGGTCTGACATCAGCATTCGGTTTTGGTACCGTAAACAGGTTTGAATAGAATCCCAAACCTTGTTCTTCTGTAGGGATCTGTACAATTACCCCTTGAGTCAATAATAGGTCTAATGCTTAAAACAGGAATTGTCTTTTCCTTGGATCCTTGGGAACGTTTGATCTCAGAAAATGAGATGGTGGAAACTCCTGAAACTCTAGTTTGTATCCTAGAGTCACTGTGGAGAGCACCCATCTGTCCCGAGTTTCCCTTTGCCAGACTTCTGCAAAATGCAGAAGTCTTCCCCCACCTTGTTGAGGGGAGACGCCGCTTCATGAAGAGGCCTTAGTATTCTGCATTTCAGCTTTGCGGCTCCAGGTCTTCCTTTGAGCCTGGGCCTGACCATGCGATTTTCCTCTGGAATCTGACGGTGGAAGCCGTCGCCACTGCCACTGGAAATTGTCTGGATGTATCTATCCAAATCATCACCAAATGAAATGGGAAACTAGGTTTTCGAAGGGTGCTTCTGCAGACCAGCCCTTTAGCCAAAGGGTCCTACGCATGTGTGCTAGCACAAGTGCAAGGCGAGACGCCCGGTGAATAGAATCCTTCATAGCATCTATGGCAAAACATAATGCTTTTGGTAAGTCGGCCAACTCACTGGCCTGTCGTGTAGGGAGCTCGTCAAGGGACTCTCAACTGGTCTTTTAAGGACTGACAGATGCCTATAGCTGCAATTGCAGGCTAAGCAACAGTACCTGCTAAAGAAAAAGAAGATTTTAACAGGAATTCCAACTTCTGTTGGATCCTTTAGCATTTGTGCATTGTCCACTGTACAAGTCAAACATTTGTTTACACTAGAAATCACAGCGTCTACTGCTGGAACTTTCCATTTTTTGGTTAATTTTTCCTCCATAGGATAGAGAGCTGACAATCTCTTTGGAGGGAGAAAATGCTTATCCGGTTGATCCCATTCGGTATAAATAAGCTTCTCTAGTAATGTGTGGGCTGAAAACGCATGCACTGATTGTGAAGGTTTCAAGGAACCCAAAGAAGAAACCAGACTTTCAGCTGACTCTGTTAGGGGTAGCATGAAAGTGGAGTGAACCATGTCCGTAAGGATTTGTACCTCAGATTGTGAAGCTGAAACTTAAACTGTTGTTTCCTCCACAGAGTAGTAATCAGTTTGTTTTTCCTGATCATTTGAGGGTAATACCTCATCCTGTCTCCACTGTTCCCCTGGTAAGGGGTTTGGAGTGGGAGAGAGGGATCTAGCACGCTTCTTATCCCCTTTAATGGAGGATGCGATTAAAGCCGCTAATCTTCCTTCTAAACCCTGCAGGGCAGAGGAAAATGCATCTTCAGTCACGTATACAGGGGCTGAAGTGTGAGAAGCAGTTGCACCACCAATTGCTTCCAATGACAATGTACTGTCAGGTATCTCCAGAGAGGATGACAACGTGGAGGCATGTCTGGAGTTCCCAGCGCCTGGGGGTGGTTTTGGTGCCCTAGTAGTAAGCCTTGAATCCATAGTGCAAAGCACAAAAAGCAAAAAGGTACTCTAAGAACTGTTCTATTTATTTGAACAATAGTAGGAAAAACAGAGATAGCATAGAATGATCTAATGCTAAATAATAAGTTTTTTCCTGTACTGCAAATGCCTGTGTAAACCCCTCAAGTGCACCAGCGCTTCTGTGTCCTGTGGCAGCCTTGCTTCAGCTGCTCTGATAGACAATGTCTGTTTCCCAGAGTATCAGCTTTAGCCTTGATTCAGACTAGTGTGAATTCGCAGCAGGGCAAAATACTGCGAATTTGCAGGACATTTGAAAACCCATTGTTTTCAATGGGGCACGTTCACACATGTCCGGTGCATGTGCACTGCGAATTGCCGAAAAAACGCCACCGACTTTGGTGCGGTGCGGGACGGATCAGGTGCGAATTCAGGCCCATTATCTTCTATGGGCACGCATCTGATTCGTATCTGGCTTGCGTCCTGAACAGAAATTCGTGCCACTCCAACACCTCCCCTTCTTCCTGTTCCTCCCCTGTGTCTTTTGAAATCCGGACTGGAACCAGCATGTCCAAAAGAGGGCAAAAAGCATCATCAAAGGAGAAAGAATCTGTGGATTGTGAGGAGTTGATCAGACTTGTGAGGGAGAAACATGATTTATGACACCCGGCATCCTAAATATAAGGACAACGTTGCCAAAAAACGTGCATGGCAGGACATTGCCAGAGACCTCTTGCCAGAGTGGAACAGGTGCTCTTCCCAAGTTCAGGCTGACAAATGTAAGTTTTTTTTATTACCTTTTACTACCTGTATATGCTGTCCTGTATTTTTTAGATGGTGTACATTAATGTAATTTATTAGATTTTAACAAACAGCATGTGGTCACCCCCAAATCTGTACCAGGTCACATGCTGTAAACATTGTGCACATAACAGCTTTATCTAGGGATGGTTGAGTCCCTAAATAAATGCATATTCTTATAATTTCTAAGGTTAGTAATATGACATACACCACAAATGTGAGATAAAAAAAAAAAAAAAAGTTTTATTTTTCACAGCCAAAATGACATACAACATTTTTCATACAGCACACTTAGCATTATATTATCATGCATTTACATCCAGCAAAAAAATACATATTTATTTTTAGTCAATAGAATTCATCTGCCAAGGCACCTCCCCAGCTGGTGACAAAAAAAAATCTTAAATTCTTCTCTAATAAGTGTACCAGTAGTGCTGCCCCTAGGAATATTGCAATGTGCTGCCTCCATGTTATGGGTCAGGGAATCTTCAAAAAGAAACCCATCTCTTTCACGCACATAGTTGTGCAGGGCACAGGCAGCTTTAATTGCACTGATCGCATGATCAATACTGAAGTTAATAGAGGTATGCAGGAATACTTATTGCAAAGAATTCCAAATGTACATTCTACTACTCGTCGTGCCCTAGTCAGCCTATAATTGAACACTCTTTTTTCAGTTGTCAGAGAGCGACTTGAATAAGGCCTGAGCATGTTCTGGGACAGTGCGAAAGCTTCATCTCCGACAAATACATGTGGAATAGGTCCGCTATCATCAGCCATTCTTCTGGTTTGGGCTTCTTCATAACTATGTCCTTCAGTCCTTCCCATATGACTAGGCAGGTAGCATGAATAATGCCACTAATCGTTGATTTTCCAACCTTGAATTCATAGTGCAAACTTCCAAAGGAATTTCCTGTTGCTAAGTACCTAAAATGACAAAAAAATAAATAAATCATTATGTTGTTCTTTATTTTTCAGTTCACTACTTACAGACAAGATGGCGTAGCATGCGTGATGCTTACAGAAAATATATGAGGCACCTCAGAGAAACAAGGAGTGGCTCGGGGGCAGCGCCTAGGGTACCCTATATGTTTGCCAGGGACTTGGAGTTTCTACAACCCATTGTGGAGATGAGGGAGTAAGTTTTCCTTTACATCATCTATGTAACGCACAATCTGGTAATCATCAATATGCCGAGTTAATTTTTAACATTTTTACAATATAAAACAGGACAGAATCTAGTTGGGAGGAGCAAGATGTTTTTTTTTTATTACCTTTTACTACCTGTATATGCTGTCCTGTATTTTTTAGATGGTGTACATTAACCACTTTAAGACCAGCCTCGTTTTGGATTTTAGGTGTTTACATGTTTAAAACAGTTTTTTTGCTAGAAAAAAACGTAGAACCCCCAAACATTATATATTGTGTTTTTTCTAACACCCTAGAGAATAAAATGGCGGTCGTTGCAATACTTTTTTTCACACCATATTTGTGAAAGATAATGTTACGCCGAGTAAATTGATACCTAACATGTCACGCTTCAAAATTGCGCCCGCTCGTGGAATGGCATCAAACTTTTACCCTCAAAAATCTCCATAGGCGACGTTTAAAAAATTCTACAGGTTGCATATTTTGTGTTACAGAGGAGGTCTATGGCTATAATTATTGCTCTCGCTCTACCGATCGCGGCGATACCTCACATGTGTGGTTTGACCACCGTTTTCATATGCGGGCGCTACTCACATATGCGTTCGCTTCTGCGCACGAGCTCGTCGGGACGGGGTGCTTTAAAAAAATTTTTTTTTGTTTTTCTTATTTTTTTTTTCTTGATTTTATTTATTTTTACACTGTTTTTAAAAAAAAAATTTAATTGGCTCACTTTTATTCCTATTACAAGGAATGTAAACATCCCTTGTAATAGAAAAAAGCATGACAGGTCCTCTTAAATATGAGATCTGGGGTCAAAAAGTCCTCAGATCTCATATTTGGACTTAAAAGCAAAAAAAAAAAAAAAAAAAAAAAAAAAGTCATTTAAAAAAAAAATGACATTTGGAAAATGTTCCTTTAACCACTTCAGCCCCGGACCAATTGGCAGCCAAAGGACCAGAGGTCTTTTTTCAATTTCGCACTGCACTGCTTTAACTGGTAATTGCGCGGTCATGCAATGTTGTAACCAAACGAAATTTGCATCCTTTTCTTCCCACAAATAGAGCTTTCTTTTGATGGTATTTGATTGCCTCTGTGATTTTTATTTTTTGCGCTATAAACAGAAAAAGACCGCAATTTTTTTAAAAAAAAAACGGAAAATTTATATCAAATACTTACCGTAATTTTCCTTTCCTGATAGGCTCCATGGCAGCATACGTGTGGGTTGACCCCCCCTCCATAACTACCCAATAGGACCCCTCTCCCATAAATCTTTGCTCCTGGCTGCTATCCGTGTTCCGTAACTAGCCTACTCCAGACATTTGGGAGGGAACTCCTGCTGCCATGGAGCCTATCAGGAAAGGAAAATTACGGTAAGTATTTGATATAAATTTTCCGTTTTCCTGACAGGCTCCATGGCAGCATACGTGTGGGAAATAACTCGCCAAAACACACCCGGGTGGGCAAAATGTTGAGCAAAGAAACAAAAAAAATTTATTTAACATTGTCCAACGACAACACTTGTAAACCAAAATTAATAGAAGACAGCGCAGCTGGTTCAACGCAATAGTGAGAAAGAAAAGTATTAATTGTGGACCAAGAGGCCGCTCTACAAATAACATCAGGCGCCACATGCCGAGAAGCCGCCCACGAAGTCGAGATGCTCCGTGTTGAATGAGCCGTCACTGCCTCAGGAGGAGCCAAGCCCTTAGCTCTGTATGCCCTTTGAATCGTCTGCACAATCCACGCGGAAATTGACCTAATTGACGCACGCATCCCTTTATTCTTGCCATGAAGAAGGACGAAGAGGAATTCCGTTTGCCTGAATGGAGCTGTTGCCTCCAGGTATTGTTTTAAGGTGTGGCCTACATCAAGAGGATGGATCTCTTGGTCATCTGATGTCTTGAAGGTAGGGAGTACAATCTCCTGATTCTCATGGAAGACTGTGGTCACTTTAGGGTTTTCCCCTAACATTGGAATCAGCACTACTCTGTCTTCAAAAAAGGTCAGAAAAAGGTTCCTCTGAACCCAGATTCCTGATCTCTGATACCCTTTTCGCTGACGTTATCGCCACTAGGAAGATAGTCTTCAGAGTAAGATCCTTAACAGACAAAGGTTGAGATGAATCCTTCCCAAGATTTGACAGAAAATCCAGAACTAATGGAAGGTCCCATTTGGGAAACCTGGGTCTTCTTTGTGGTCTGAGCCTGATGGCACCCTTAAAGAATTGACGAACTAAGGCGTGATTCGCCCATGAGACTCCCGTAAAGGCTGAGATGGCTGACACTTGCACCCTTAACGAGCCGACCGCCAGGGATAAATCCAGTCCAGACTGGAGAAAGCTCAGGATATCATGAACCTCTGGAGAGTTACACGAGTTTTCTCTTGATGACATGTGTACAACAAACCTAGACCAAATGCGCTCATACACCCTATTAGTGCTTCTTCGTCTGGCATTAAGAAGAGTTGGAATCGCTTCTTTCGGGCACCCAAGCGCCTCTAGCCTTCCCCTCTCAAGAACCACACCCTGAGGTGCAGACAAGATGGAAACGGGTGTAACGTCTTGCCTTGAGACAATAGATCCGGCCTGAGAGGTAGGGGAATTGGGTCTTGATAGCTGAGGAGCAGCAGCAGAGGAAACCACGGCCTGTTGGGCCAGAATGGAATGACAGCAATAATCTCCACTTTTTCTGTTCTGAGCCTCCGCAGAAACTGTAGAATTACCGGGACTGGGGGGAAGGCATAGGCCCTCTGGAAATCCCAACTGGTCGTGAGAGCATCTATCCCGAACGCCTGAGGGTCCCTGAACCTCGCGAAGTACTTCGGTATCTTGAAATTGCACGGGGAAGCGAACATGTCGACTTCCGGGGATACACCCAGTGTTAGGAGCCACTCGAAAACTTCTCTGTGGAGGGACCACTCGTTGTTGTCCAACTCGACCCGGGACAAGAAGTCTGCTTGCACATTCTGGACCCCCGGGATGTATACTGCCGAGATGTTGGCTAAGTTCTTTTGCGCCCAACTCATTAAAGGCTCCACTTCTTGTAACAGGGACCAGCTGTGAGTCCCGCCTTGTTTCCTTATGTATGCCACTGCTGTTGTGTTGTCCAACCTTAGCATGACGGAAGAGTTCAACACTAGGTGGCGAAAGGATAGGAGTGCCTGAAAGGCTGCCCTCAGTTCCAGGATGTTGGAAACGACTCCTTGAGACTGGCATGTCCACCTGCCCTGAGCCACCTCCGAAAGGCAATGAGCGCCCCAACCCTGGTTGCTGGCATCTGAGGTCACCGTGATCCATGAGATGGGGACAATCGAATGATGGTTGCGCAGATTCTTCCCCTGAAGCCACCAGAGGAGAGATGTCCTCATAGATGGGGTAAGAAAGATGCGCTGATTCTGGTCGACAGAGTTCCACTGATGCAGAAATCCCTTCTGAAAGGGACGGGTATGCCACTGGGCCCACTTCACCATGGGGATGGTTGCTGTCATCGTACCAATTATTTTCAGGCACTGGAGAGCAGAAAGGTGAGTTGATCCACGGGCTGCCTGAATCCTGTCTCGGATTACCATGATTTTCTCCTCTGGGAGGGAGATGGAACCCTCCACGGTGTTGAATAGAGCGCCCAGAAACACGAGGGACTGAGATGGCTCTAGCTGACTCTTTTCTAAATTCAGGAGCCACCCGAACTCTTGCAGGGTAGAGATGACAACCTCTTTGTGATCTAATAGCTGATCCTTGCTCTGAGATAGTAGAAGCAGGTCGTCCAAGTAATGGTGGAGACGCACACCCTTGACCCTGAGAAGAGCCACTACCGCCAATAGCACCTTGGAAAAAACCCGGGGTGACGTGGTTAACCCGAAGGGTAGACAAATGAACTGAAGGTGTTGGTTGCCTACCGCGAAGCGGAGGAATTTGTGGAAGTCCTTTGTCACAGGCACGTGAAAATATGCGTCTTTCAGGTCGATTGATATTAACCAGTCTCCCAAGTGTACTGACTGTTGTATGGTAAGTAGGGACTCCATCTTGAATTTCTCCTTGCGGATGAATGAGTTGAGGTGAGTCAGGTCTATTACTGGCCTCCATGTGCCGTTCTTCTTCTGCACCAAAAACAGGGGTGAATACATGCCTTCGCCCCTCTCTTCCTCTGGGACGGGTACGACTGCGCCTTGTTCCAATAAACAGCTTACGTAGGTCAACAGGACCTGTCTTTTCTCTTCTGAGCTTGGAAGAGTAGTAGGGATGAATCTGAGTTTTGGAGTGTTGCAGAAGACCCACTTGTGACCGGACGATACTGTCTTTACGGTCCAATAGTCCCGAATTGAGGCCGCCCAAACATGTTTGAAGTGGAGAAGACGGGCCCCCACTTGACATGTTTGAGCGGGCCCAATTTCAAAAGGACTTCCCAGAATCCTGGTTCCCAGAGGAACCACCTTTAGAGGCCTTCTTAAAAGAAGACTGCCTGGACCTCCATGTCCTGGAGAATTCTCGGCCGGGTTTATAGCTGCGTGCATCCCTGGCACGATCCGCATTCTGTCTTCTTGGAAAAGAGCGTCTCTGATTTTGAGGACGCCTATCCTGAGGGAGAAACCCAGATTTCCCACCTGTGGCCCGGGATATGGCAGAATCAAGCTTATTGCCGAATAATGAGGACCCTTCAAAGGGGATGCGGCACCAAGCCTGCTTAGAAGCAGGGTCTGCGAGCCACGGACGGAGCCACAACGCACGTCGCGCCGAAACGGCTGCCAGCATATCCCGAGACATCAGGCGAATGACATCAATGGATGCCTCCCCCAAGAAGGCTGAAGCCATCCTAATCTCTTGAATAGGTGAGTCTTTAGCTGTGTCTATTGAAATGCCTCTCAGGTATTCTTCAATGCTGTCAGCCCAGAATTCTATGGCCTTTGACACTGCTGCGATCGCAAGCACTGGTTTGCACGCCATCCCGGAGGTCAAATAGATTCTCTTTAGATCTGAATCGATCCGTCTCTCTAAAGGATCCTTGAATGACACAGTGTCTTCTAAGGGGAGAGTCACATATCTCACCAGACGCATAAGTGCTGCATCTACCATTGGAGCTGACTCCAGGTGTTTCACATCTTCTTCCTTAAAGGGGTAAAGTTTAAGGATTTTGGATTGCATGGAACTCTTTTTGTCCATCTTGCTCCACTCTTCTGAAATAATATCACCCAATTCGGATAAAAACGGAAAAAATTGACGCTCCTTATTGAGCTGTTTAAAGAACTTCCTCTGCTTCGGGGGGGAAGTGATAGGATCTTCCCACTTCAGAGCCTCTCTCACCGCCTTGACCAGGGAGGGAACCAAACCATAATCAAACCCCAAACCTGGATCTTCCGGATCCGATTCACTGTCTGAGACAAGGGCAGAATGGCGGCTAGGCTGGGATGATTCCCATGTTTCCTGTAGTACCCCCTCTCCTACTATAGGATCTAGTGGGTCTGCCGGGGATTCACAAGGCTGTTGAGCTTCCCTTTCCTGCAGGGATTCCTTTACCACTCGCCTCAGCAATGATTCTAAGCGCTGATCAGCGCCGTCTCTTTCATCCGCTGCCTTAGTGAAACAATGGTCACATAGGGATTTGTCTGCTGGTACAGGCATTTTGCACCCCCAACATGCTTTCTCTGGCCTCTTGCTGGAGTGAGCCACAGGGGGGCGGGAATAATCCCTGTCACGCTGTTCCGACCTGGCGGACCTATGGTGGCTGGATTTTGAGGAGGATTTGTGGTGGTGCGATTTAGACGATCCACTGCGTCTATAGGCACTAGGTTGTGGATCAGATTTAGAAGGGCTGTAAACACAGAAAACAGACAGAAGGGACAGGTCAAACTTGCTGCCTATGCTTACTCTCTTCAAAAAAATTTTAAAAATACAAAAGGATGTATTTTAGAACCTACCTAACATGAGCGGGCTGGCCACTAGGGGGCAGTGAAGCATCCATAGCATACAATAACAGATACCTACAATGTAGCAATAAGAAAAAAATACATTCAGACCTCAGATAGACAAAACCCCACATATCCCTATCATAAGGGATTGTTCCTACCTTCAAACGCCAGAGAAATAGCCCCGGGAAGTCGCTGTGGTGTCCGCAATCATTCCCGGGGCTCTGTCAGCTCTGCAGGGTTTTTAAATTTGCCGCCCGTGACGTCATCGGCGTCATCCGACGCCGGGGTCCTCAACGCGCATGCGCGAGAACCAAGCCTCGCTCTCACGTCGGGTCCGCGCATGCGCAGAACGCCCGCGGACCCGGAAATTGAAGGGAGAAGGTTTGCTGGAACGCAGAAGCGTTCAGCAAACAGCAAATGCAGCATATGGACACAGGAAAGGAAAACAAGGCAATACACACATATACACTGCTGCCATGGAAATATACATGCTCACCACTCCACCAACGATCATATGGCCGAACGAATCCACGCACACACCGGACCTCCAGCAGATAAGGGCCACCTGTAGCAACAGGTAAACAGGCCGGGCGCACTTTAAGGTAAGACAACCATTTCTTCAGCGCTACTCTGCAATTACTCTCCATACCCTGCTTAACAGTCAGGGCCTATCGGAGGAAACAATTCAGTCATTCGGCCGATCGATCGCTGTGAAGTCATCTTCAGGTAGGAGAACCACATGGTCCTACGGAGGAGGACAAAAAAGGAACACGGATAGCAGCCAGGAGCAAAGATTTATGGGAGAGGGGTCCTATTGGGTAGTTATGGAGGCGGGGTCAACCCACACGTATGCTGCCATGGAGCCTGTCAGGAAAAGATATTTTCTACTTTTTGTTATAAGAAAAATCCAATAAACTCAATTTTAGTCAAACATTTGGGCCAAAATGTATTCAGCCACATGTCTTTAGTAAAAAAAAATGCCAATAAGCGTATATTTATTGGTTTGCGCAAACGTTATAGCGTCTACAAACTAGAGTACATTTTCTGGAATTTACACCGCTTTTAATTTATGACTGCCTATCTAATTTCTTGAGGTGCTAAAATGGCAGGAAAGTACAAAACCCCCCCAAATGACCCAATTTTGGAAAGTAGACCCCAAGCTATTTGCTGAGAGGCATGTTGAGCCCATTGAATATTTTTTTTTTTAGTCCCAAGTGATTGAATAAAGACAAAAAAAAAATAAAAAATTTCATAAAGTTGTCACTAAATGATATATTGCTCACACATGCCATGGTTATATGTGGAATTGCACCCCAAAATACATTTTGCTGCTTCTCCTGAGTATGGGGATACCACATGTGTGGGACTTTTTGGGAGCCTAGCCGTGTACGGGGCCCCGAAACCCAAGCACCACCTTCAGGATTTCTAAGGGTGCAAATTTTTGATTTCACTCCTCACTACCTATCACAGTTTCGAAGGCCATAAAATGCCAAAATAGCACAAAACCCCCCCCAAATGACCCCATTTTGGAAAGTAGACACCCCAAGCTATTTGCTGAGAGGCATGTTGAGTACATGGAATATTTTATATTTTGCCACAAGTTGCGGGAATATTACAAACTTTTTTTTTTTTTTGCCCAAAGTTGTCACTAAATGATATATTGCCCACACATGCCATGGGCATATGTGGAATTACACCCCAAAATACATTCTGCTGCTTCTCCTGAGTACGGGGATACCACATGTGTGGGACTTTTTGGGAGCCTATCCGCATACGGGACCCCGAAAACCAAGCACCGCTTTCAGGATTTCTAAGGGCATAAATTTTTGATTTCACTCCTCACTACCTATCACTACCTATCACAGTTTTGAAGGCCATAAAATGCCAAGATGGCACAAAACCCCCCAAAATGACCCCATTTTGGAAAGTAGACACCCCAAGCTATTTGCTGAGAGGCATGTTGAGCCCATTGAATATTTTTTTTTAGTCCCAAGTGATTGAATAAAGACAAAAAAAAAAAAAATGTATTCAAAAAGTTGTCACTAAATGATATATTGCTCACACATGCCATGGTTATATGTGGAATTGCACCCCAAAATAAATTTTGCTGCTTCTCCTGAGTATGGGGATACCACATGTGTGGGACTTTTTGGGAGCCTAGCCGTGTACGGGGCCCCGAAACCCAAGCACTGCCTTCAGGATTTCTAAGGGTGCAAATTTTGGATTTCACTCCTCACTACCTATCACAGTTTCGAAGGCCATAAAATGCCAAAATAGCACAAAACCCCCCCAAATGACCCCATTTTGGAAAGTAGACACCCCAAGCTATTTGTTGAGAGGCATGGTGAGTATTTTACAGCTCTCATGTTTTTGAAAATGAAGAAAGTAAAGAAAAAAAAATTTTTTTTTTCTTTTTTCAAATTTCAAAACTTTGTGACAAAAAGCGAGATCTGCAAAATACTCACCATACCTCTCAGCAAATGGCTTGGGGTGTCTACTTTCCAAAATGGGGTCATTTGGGGGTGGTTTGTGCCATCTGGGCATTCCATGGCCTCCGAAACTGTGATTGGCAGTGAGGAGTGAAATAAAAAAATTACACCCTTAGAAAGCCTGAAGGCGGTGCTTGGTTTTTGGGGTCCCGTACGTGGCTAGGCTCCCAAAAAGTCCCACACATGTGGTATCCCCATACTCAGGAGAAGCAACAGAATGTATTTTGGGGTGTATTTCCACATATGCCCATGGCATGTTTGAGCAATATATCATTTAGTGACAACTTTTTGTAAAAAAAAATATTTTTTTTTTTTTTTCATTATTCAATCTCTTGGGACAAAAAAAAAAAATATTTAATGGGCTCAAGATTGCTCTCAGCAAATAGCTTGGGTGTCTACTTTCCAAAATGGGGTCATTTGGGGGGGGGGGGGGGGTTGAACTGTCCTGGCATTTTATGCACAACATTTAGAAGCTTATGTCACACATCACCCACTCTTCTAACCACTTGAAGATAAAGCCCTTTCTGACACTTTTTGTTTACATGAAAACATATATTTTTTTGCAATAAAATGACGTTGAACCCCCAAACACTATATATATTGTTAAAGGAAAGGCCCTACAGATTAAAATGGTGGGTGTTGCATTTTTTTTTCCACACAGTATTTGCGCAGCGATTTTTCAAACGCATTTTTTGTGGAAAAAATACACTTTTTTTTTATTTTAATGCACTTAAACACACTATATTGCTCAAATTTTTGATGAAATAAAAAATATGATCTTAGGCCGAGTACATGGATACCAAACACGACATGCTTTAAAATTGCGCACAAACACGCAGTGGCGACAAACTACATACATTTTTAAAAGCCTTTACAGGTTACCACATTAGATTCACGGAGGAGGTCTACTGCTAAAATTACTGCCCTCGATCTGACCTTCGCGGTGATACCTCACATGCATGGTGCAATTGCTGTTTACATATGACGCCAGACCAACGCTTGTGTTCGCCTTTGCGCAAGAGAAGGGGGGGCAGGGGTGCTTTTTTTTTTTTTTTTTTTTTTTTTAGTTTTTCTTTTTATTTAGCTTTTTTATTTTATTTTTAAACTGTTCCTTCCATTTTTTTTTCCTAGTTATCATTTTTATTGTTATCGCAGGGAATGTAAATATCCCCTATGATAGCAATAGGCAGTGACAGGTACTCTTTTTTTGGAAAAAATTGGGGTCTATGAGACCCTAGATCTTTCCTCTGCCCTCAAAGCATCTGATCACACCAAGATCGGTGTGATAAAATGCTTTCCCAATTTCCCAATTTCCCAATGGCGCGGTTTATATCCGGGAGGGGGGACATTCACTCCCACTGCTTGTAAAAGCAGTCTAGAGGCTAATTACCTGCTAGAATTGCTTTTACATGAAAGCCGATCACTGGCTGAAAAAAGGAAAATTTATTATCAAATACTTACCGTAATTTTCCTTTCCTGATGGACTCCATGGCAGCCTACGTGTGGGTTAACCCCGCCTCCTCTCCAATGCTATAGGACCCCATTCCCATAAATGAACACTCACCACTCCATACTGTGTTCCGTAACTAGCCTACTCATATGACTCATGGGTGGGAACTCCGTCTGCCATGGAGTCCATCAGGAAAGGAAAATTACGGTAAGTATTTGATAATAAATTTTCCTTTTTCCTGACAGACTCCATGGCAGCCTACGTGTGGGAAATAACTAGCCAATCCACACGGGTGGGTATGCTTTAAACAGAAAATATTTAATTTGATCTATCAGCCGATAAAATTTTCAAACCAAAGTTTACAGAGGATAAAGAAGCAGGTTCAACGCAATAATGCGACATGAAAGTATTAATAGAGGCCCAGGAGGCCGCCTTGCAGATGGTATCAGGTGCTACGTGCCGGGCTGCTGCCCATGAAGTAGCCATTCCTCTAGTTGAATGTGCCGTCACCGCCTCAGGAGGAGGAGCCAAGCCCTTAGCCCTATAAGCCTGTTGTATGGTTCTTACGATCCAAGCTGCCAGAGTCCTGGTTGAAGCTTTGTTCCCCTTGTTGCTGCCTGAGTGCAGTATAAAGAGGTGATCCGAACGCCTAAAGGCGGAAGTAATGTGAAGGTATTCTCTCAGAGCTTCCCCGACATCCAAAGGATGAATATCATCAGATCCTGGTGATCTGAAGGTAGGTAGAACTATCTCTTGGTTCTGGTGGAACACTGAGGTTACTTTAGGGTTGGATCCCAACATAGGAATGAGGACCACTCGGTCCGGAAAGAAAGTCAAGAAGGGTTCTTCGAAGCCCAGTGACCCAATTTCTGATACCCTCTTGGCCGAAGTGACTGCCACTAGGAAGGCAACTTTTTCTGAAAAATCTTTAATGGAAAGCGGGGATGGCCCCGTCGTACTTAGTCCAGAAATATAGTCAAGGACAAGGGGAAGATCCCATTTGGGGAATCTAGACTTCTTTTGGGGCTTGAGTCTTGAGGCCCCCCGAAAGAATTGACAAACTAAAGGATGGACTGCCCAGGAGGTACCAGAGAAGGCTGATAAGGCTGAAACTTGCACCCTGAGAGAGCCTATGGACAAGGGAAGGTCAAGGCCAGTTTGTAAGAACCCGAGGATGTCCTGGACTCTTGGATGTTCGAAGGATCTCTCTGTAGATGAGCAAAAGTTCACGAATTTGGACCAAATTCTACCATAAACCTTGTTCGTACTCGATCTCCTGGAGCTTAATAAGGTAGAAATTACACTAGAAGCACATCCGATGGACTCTAGCCTCTTCCTCTCAAGAACCAGACCATCAGTTTCAGTACTGCTGGACATGGGTGCAGTACCGCCCCTTGAGACAGAAGGTCCGGCCTGAGAGGGAGAGACATCGGCTTCCGTACACTCAGCTGGACTAGCAGAGGGAACCAAGGCCTGTTGGGCCAGTAAGGAGCTATCATCACCACCTCTACTGCTTCCGTCTGGAGCCTCTGAAGGAACCTGAGGATTAGTGGAAGTGGAGGGAAGGCATAGGCCCTCTTGAACCTCCATTGGTCTGTTAGTGCATCCGTCCCTAAGGCCTGGCTGCAGCGATTCCGTGTGTAAAACTTCTCTATTTTGAAGTTGCAGGGGGAGGCAAAAAGATCTACCTCGGGATTGACCCCCAGCGATCTGATCCACTCGAAGGACTGAATGTGGAGGGACCACTCGTTGTTGTCCAACTGGGTGCGTGATAAGAAGTCCGCTTGCGTGTTCTGAACCCCCGGGAGAAAAACTGCAGAAATATTCTCCAGGTTCCTCTGTGCCCATGATAGAATGGGTTCCACTTCCTGGAGAAGAGTAGAACTCCTGGTGCCCCCTTGTCTCTTCACGTAGGAGACAGCTGTGGTGTTGTCCATTCGCAACAACACCGACTTCCCCTTCAATACCTGGGAGAAATGCTGGAGAGCGCACCAAGCTGCTCGGAGTTCCAGAATATTCGATCCTGGAACAGGAAGACTTGTGTCCCACTTGCCTTGTGCAAGGTCCGACCCGCAAAGGGCCCCCCAGCCGGTCCCGCTGGCATCGGTCGTAACCGTTACCCAAGAGATGGGAGCGATCGAGTGACACTTCAGGAGATTCCTGTGTTGGAGCCACCAGAAGAGGCTGTTCCTCATCGTTGATGTTATCCGTATCTCTTGGCTTTTGCTTCCCGACTTCCATTGTCTCAGAAACCCTGACTGGAACGGGCGTAGTCTCCACAAGGCCCACTTGACCATAGGCGTCGTAGAGACCATTGTCCCTACGATCTTGAGACACTGCGAGGCCTTCAGGTACTGCGTATGAAGGGCTTGAGAGACCCTTTCCCGTATGATCGGGATCTTTTCCACCGGTAGCGAGATTGTACTTCGCAAAGTGTCGAACTGAGCACCCAGATAAATTAGCCGTTGTGTTGGCACTAGCTGGCTTTTTTCCATGTTTAGAAGCCACCCGAAGCTGGTCAATGTGGACATTACCTGCTCGCGATGAACCAACAGCTGCTCTTTGTCTTGTGACAGAACCAGAAGGTCGTCCAGATAATGGTACAGCCTTATCCCTTTCAGCCTGATCAGGGCCACCACTGCCAGGAGCACTTTTGAAAAGACCCGAGGGGAGGTCGTCAACCCGAAGGGGAGGCAGATAGACTGTAGATGGTCTTGATCGACATGGAATCTTAGAAACCTTTGGCAGCCTTCCTCTATCGGGACGTGAAAGTAAGCGTCCTTTAAGTCGATCGAGACCATCCAATCCCCTGGTTGGATGGCTCGCTGTATAGTTAGTAGGGTTTCCATTTTGAATTTTCCGTATTCTATAAACTGATTTAAGTATGTTAAATCTATCACCGGGCGCCACGATCCGCTTTTCTTCTGTACCAAGAAGAGGGGGGAGTACACTCCTTGAAACCGTTCTTCTTCTGGCACTCGGTACACTGCACCTTGAGCTTTTAACAGCTCTACGTATGACAGTAGGACTTGTCTCTGTTCTTCCGAACGAGGAAGCATGGTGGACATGAACCTGGGAGGAGGAACTCTGGAGAAGGTCCATTTGTGACCCGACGAGATCGTCTTGATGACCCAGTAATCCGAGATCGAGGCCACCCAGACGTGCCGGAAAAGGGATAGACGGGCCCCCACCCGACCCGCCTGGGCGGGCGCAATCTCAGAAAGACTTGGGTGGCTCGCGTCCACCAGACGACTGGCTCTTGACGGGCTTACGAAAGGAACTCTGTCCTCTACTCCAAATCCTCCTGAAGTCCCTTCCAGGCTTGTAGGAGCGTGCATCCCTCGAGCGTTCCGGACTGCGCCTTTTAAACTGAGTCTTCTTCCGCCCGAGCAGTCTTCTGTCCTGGGGAAGGAAGCCCGACTTACCGCCTGTCGCACGCGTTATGGCATCATCCAGCTTGTTACCGAATAAAGTGGATCCCTCAAAAGGGATTTTACACCATGCTTGCTTAGACACGGGATCGGCGAGCCAGGGCCGTAGCCACAAAGCGCGCTTAGCCGTGACTGAGGACAGCATAATGCGTGCTAGCAGGCGAATCAGGTCAATGGACGCCTCCCCCAGGAACACCGCTGCGAGCTTTAGCTCCGCTGCCGCTGAACTCCTGGCCAACTCGACCGACACGCCATTCAGGAAGGAGTCCACATTTTCAGTCCAAGCCTCCATGGCCTTGGACATAGCCGCTAAGGCTAAGGCTGGTTTACAGGCCATTCCAGCAAGACCGTAGATCCTTTTGAGGTCCTGATCGATCCTTCTTTCTAGGCCATCTTTAAAGGACACTGAGTCCTCCATCGGAAGAGTGACGTGCTTGGCCAAACGCATCAAGGCTGCGTCCACGAGCGGAGCGTTCTCCAGGTGCTTCACCTCTTCTACCTTGAAAGGATATAGCCGGGAAGTTTTGTTGGTCATGGAGGATTTCCTATCCACCTTGCTCCACTCTTCTTCTATAATGTCTTTCAGTTCAGTGAGTAAAGGGAAGCTTGGCCGTTCTTTACCCAGCTGCTTGAAGAATTTCTTCTGCTTAGCTGGGGGGGTGGATGCTTCTTCCCACTTGAGGGCCTCCTTAATTGCTCTAATTAGTGGTGAGACCATGGCGAAATCAAAGCCCCCGATCTCCTCATCGCCTGGAAATTCCTCTCCAGAGGACTCGCCAGAAGCCTTGTAGGGCTGGGATGTGCCCGGATCGTCCCGAGGTTCGTCGGACTGGGGACCAGATGCAGCTGTAGACTGACTCAACGTGCGAGGGACTACTATGTCCTTAAGCGACTGCTGCACGACACGCTTCACCAGGGATTCTATGCGCTGGTTTTCCGTGTCCTTTTCCCCAACCGCCTTGGCAAAACATCTGTCACACAACGATTTGCCTTCCGGGACTTGCGACTTGCATCCCCAGCATGCTCTGCGATCAGAGCGATCATCGTGGCGGTGGGAGCGGTGTCTGGAGGAGGAATGTGAACTTCTCCTCTGGTGGTGAGACCCATGCGGAGAGTCCCGCCTGGATCTGGACGACTGTTTTTGTTGTGGCCTGGCAAGGTCCCGGTCCTGCGATTCCAATCTGGAAGGGCTAAGCAGAGAAAACACACAGGGGGAGGGGAAAACATAGGCATCAGAATGCGCTTTAAGAAAAGCAAATGTATTTCCACCCCTCCCTTACCAGCACATACCTAGTGCGTAAGGGCTGGCCACTTAAAGGCGGCGATTTGTCCATAATCTCTGGACGAAGAGCGTCGGATATAACACAGAGGTCTGCAAGACAAAATTGCGACTTAAGCATACCACCGGCAATTTTTTTACAGAAAAAATGCATGCCCCAAAATTTTCATTCTCTATATATTATTTTTTTCTTTTTCTTTTTTTTTTTTAATAAAAAAACGGCGTTTAATAAAAAGATTTATCATCATTTATTTTTTATTTTTTTTTTTTAATTATATACACACATATATATATCCCTTATTTTATTTATTTATTTATTTATTATTATTATTTTTTTTTTTTTAAACATTTAACAGAAAAAACGGGCATACACTTTTAGGGTATAAAAAGAGCACTAACCTGTAGTCCTTGTAAGGCCGAGAGCTGGGGAAAAAGGCTTGCTGATTCCACTGCACTGGAAACCCCCAGTGATACAGCAGCAGCAGCCTGGCTTTTAAATTCCCCGCCTCGTGGCGTCACCGCCCCCGTGGACGATGGTCGTACTGCGCATGCGCAGCCCCTGGACCGCGCGTGCGCGAACCAAGCCTCGATTCCGCCGGAGGCCGGTGCGTATGCGCAGGCCATCGAAACAGTTCCAAACCAGGAACAACACGGCGAGCTGGAACGCAGAAGCGCTCCAGCCGCCATACAGGGGGGAATACACTAGACGCCAGGGAAACAATACACACATAATAATACAAATATGACTGCCATGGAGAAGAGAAAAAAGGGGACCTTGCCAGCCGATGAATCCACTAGGCCACGCAGTCTGCCGACCATCCGTCCGACCGTCCTTCCGTCTGATACATCTGATGGGCATACAGAGGCAATCCACCTATTCTGGGGACACATCCAGCCTCAAAAAAGCTACTCGCCCGCCCATGGCTGAGCACAGAGCTTGCACCGCGTTGGTATGCCAGAAGAATCCGAGATCCGACCAGACGTGAGATCCATAGGAGGAGGACAAAAAAGGAACACAGTATGGAGTGGTGAGTGTTCATTTATGGGAATGGGGTCCTATAGCATTGGAGAGGAGGCGGGGTTAACCCACACGTAGGCTGCCATGGAGTCTGTCAGGAAAGAATGATATCAAGATGATACCTAAACCTGCAGGCATCATTCTGGTATAACCATTCAAAGTCCAGCAACATACTGGACATATATTGTAATCTTTTTTTTTCATGCAGCCTCTTGGCTGAACGAAAAAAAAGAGATTGATTGGTGGGTATGCCCACCATTAGAATACCTCCCTTCATCCACCCACTTCTAATGATGGGCATACATGCACCATTTATATATGCCTTTATATATGCCGAAGCATGGGGGCATCCTCCCGCAAAAAAGTTATGCCACGTACACATGGTCGGACTTTTCCACGGCAAGCCTCCGTCGGAATTTCGACCGTATGTACGTGGCATTAGGAGCAAAATCGCTCCTCCGCCCTCTGCTGCCCCCATGCTTCGGCATATATGCTCTTTTTTTTAACTGTGGTGGTGAAATCACCTCCTACAGCGTTGGAGTCGCGGCTTTATGTATCGTGGGAGCAAACGCTGTTGCTGTCAAGATAAATAAATCCACGCTGCAACTGAATGGCGTACCTGCTAAGCAAATAATGGTTAACATTAAAACAAAGTAACATTACAGTATAACAGTAAGACCTTACCATACCATGCCTGCAAAGCAAATACCAAAAAAAAAAAATAGTAAAAAATAAAACATTTTGTTAACGCAACCGGTGCCTAAAATATATATATGCCGAAGCATGGGGGCATCCTCCCGCAAAAAAGTTATGCCATGTACACATGGTCGGACTTTTTTCAACCGTATGTACGTGGCATTAGGAGCAAAATCGCTCCTCCGCCCCTGCTGCCCCCATGCTTTGGCATATATGCTCTTTTTTTTAACTGTGGTGGTGAAATCACCTCCTACAGCGTTGGAGTCGCGGCTTTATGTATCGTGGGTGCAAACGCTGTTGCTGTCAAGATAAATAAATCCACGCTGCAACTGAATGGCGCACCTGAAAACAAAAAAATGGTTAACAATAAAACACAGTAAACAAAATTACATACCTGAAAAGCAAGCATGATAAAACATAATAAAACATTGCAGAATAGAATAGATTAAAAAAGAGCAACAATAGAGAGAGAATAGAGAGAGAGAACAATAAAACGACAACTATTTTTTTGTTTTTTTTATTTTATATATTTTTTTTTTTTTTTGTACTTTTTTTTTATTTTTATTTTTTACACTTTTTTTTAAACTATAACTATAATTTTAACTGTAACGGTCGGGTCTCAAAATGCGATGGCATTCTTGAGACCCTGTAACTATAATTTTAACTAATGGTCGGGTCTCAAAATGCGATGGCATTCTTGAGACCCTGTGAAAGTGTATCCTAGCCTGTGAAATGCTGTACCCTACGCCAGTGGTCATCAACCCTGTCCTCAGGGCCCACTAACAGGCCAGGTTTTCAAGATAACTGAAATACATCAAAGGTGATATCATTTGCTGCTCAGTGATTGCAGTATTCTAGTCTGCATCTCCCCAAGGTAATACATAAAACCTGGCCTGTTAGTGGGCCCCGAGGACAGGGTTGATGACCACTGCCCTACGCTAATACCTCACTAGTGAGTGGTAGCGTTCAAAACATTCACCAATGCAGAGACCAGGATTGTCAGGACAGCGAGGACAATAATAACGGGTGTCACGCCTTGATCCGCGCTTGCTACAGACACAACATCTTTTTTGGGGGGCTCGTTGGGTAGGGGTACTCTGGAGGACATAAGGAAAATGCCTCTCATACAGCCGGCTAACTGCATTTGGTTGGGAATGGTGAGGTGCAGAACCGTCTGGAAACAGAAGGTCTGTGAGAACCTCTTCCTGGAATTCAAGGAAGGGTAACGTCCCGCCTGAAGCTCCGTATAGCACATGAGCATTCAGAAAAGCCAATTGGAACAAATAAATAGACACTTTTTTGTACCAGCGTCTAGCCTTACGGGCAACTAGGTACGGAGCCAACAACTGGTCGTTGAGGTCCACCCCTCCCATATTAAGGTTATACTCATGGACACAGAGGGGTTTCGTCACAACACCAGCCGCCGTACGAATTTGGACTGTCGTGTCTGCATGAAGGGAGGTAAGAACGAAAACATTCTTATTATCCCTCCACTTCACAGCGAGCAAATTATTACACTTGAAGCAGGCTCTCTCGCCCAGCCTAAGAGGGGAATCTACAAGCCGCTGGGGAAAGCCCCGGCGATTAGGTCGCACGGTGCCACATGCTCCAATCTGCTGATCAAACAAATGACTAAACAGTGGCACGCTCGTGTAATAATTGTCCACGTACAAGTGGTACCCCTTTCCGAATAAGGGTGACACCAAGTTCTACACTATCTTGCCAGCGCTCCCTATGTAATCTGTACAGTTCTCCGGCTCTACGTAACTATCTTTTCCCTCATAAACCAAAAAGCTCCACGTATAGCCTGTTGCCCTGTCACAGAGCTTGTAGAGCTTGACCCCGTATCTGGCACGCTTGCTGGGAAGGTACTGTTTGAAAGACAAGCGGCCAGAAAACGTAATCAGGGACTCGTCAACGCAGACAACTTGATTGGGAGTAAACAAGGCTGCAAAACGTTGGTTGAAGTGGTTTATGAGGGGCCGAATTTTGTAGAGCCGATCAAATTCAGGGTCTCCACGAGGACAACAGAGTTCATTGTCACTGAAGTGCATGAACCGCAAGATCTGTTCGTATCGTGCCCTGGACATGGAGCGAGAGAACACGGGCATATGGTGGACTGCGAGGGTGGACCAATAAGTCCTCAGAGTCCGGAATTTATGCATGCCCATGTTGAGGGAAAGGCCCAGAAAGGACTTAAATTCGGAAACCGTAATTGGTTTCCAATCTCTGGCAAGGGAAGGCAACTGGGGATTAGCGGCGATGTATTGACCAGCGTATATATTACTTTGGTCCACAATAGATCTATAGAGATCTTCCGTGAAAATCAGCGATAAAAAATTGGATGGCTTAAAATCAGCTGTTTCCACCTGAATACCGGGTTGGCCAGTGAATGGGGGAAGTACGGGTTCTGCAGAAGTGGTGGGCACCCAATCAGGATTGGCGAATTCTGCAGGAAGGACACTATGTGATCGTGGGGCCTGCCTTTGTCTTCTTCTTGGTGGCAGCAGGACACTACTTGTGCTTGCCACCTCGCCAGCTTGAACTGCACTTATGGGACTCGCCACGTCACCACGTGATACTGCAGTGCTGGTTTGACTACGTCCAGGGTGTACTAGGCCGCTGGTGCTTGCCAGTTCACCAGAAGGAATAGCGGCGCTAGTACTTCTCTGCTCCATACGAGAGACCTGCGGTTCCTGCACCTCAACAACAGCAGAAGATCGGGATCGGGTACGCCTGACCTTAGCAGGGACCTCACCTCTGTCGCCAGAGCTATCTGTCATGGAGCCGCTGTCGTCTACTGGATCGTATTCTGAGCCTGATTGTGACAGATGAGTGACCTCCTCTTCACTATCTGTCATGTAACAGTTATACGGTGATCACTGGTGAAAGGGTTAACTAGGGGCAATCAGGGGGTTAAAACCTTTATTAGGTAATATATGGGGGTACCTGACGCTATATAAAAACCTGACGGAGAACCTAAATAACTAAATAACCAACTGGCTAACCAGCGTCACCAGTGACACTTATACGGTGATCACTGGTGAAAGAGTTAACTCTAGGGGCAATCAAGGGGTTAAAACCTTTATTTAGGTTGTAATATGGGGGTACCTGACCTATAAACCTATTTATGAACCTATATAAACCTGGCGGTTAACCTAAAAAAAAAAACTGGCTACCTAGCGGCACCAGTGACACTAATGAAGCGATCAGAAAACCAATCGCTTAGTGACACTGGCAAAAGGGGGTGAAAGGGTTACCTAGGGGGCAATCAAGGGGTTAAACCTTTATTAGGGGGGGTAGGGGGCTACCTTAGACCTAAAGGGGCCTAAAACTAACTGCCCTGACAGTTATTGCAGTCACAACTGACACTAAATGCAGTGATCAGTAAATAAATGATCACTGCAATCAGTGACACTGTGACTGGGGGGGCAGGGGGTGATCTGGGGGGTGATCAGGGGGTGACAGGGGGGTGGAATATGTGCCTGGTGTCAGTGTAGTGTTGGTGCACTAACCTGATGTCTTCACAGCTCGGCGTCCCGGTCAGAAAGACCGGCACGAGGAGCGTGACATCACTTCCCGTTGCCTGTGTTTACAATTACACAGGCAACGGAGCATCTGATTCGCCAGGAGCGATCGCGAGGGGGTGGCCAGAAACCACTGGCCGTCCCCTCGTCCCGGATCGCTCCTGAAGCGATCCCGACCGTCCCCGATTGGACCCCCCAACCGCCTGAAGAATGGCACGTACAGGTACGTGGTTTTGCCTGTCCGTGCCATTCTGTTGACGTATATGTACATGGGGCGGTCGGGAAGTGGTTAAGAGGTATGGGCGGAAGTGACGTTTTGACGTCGCTCCCGCCCTGCTATGGTATAGAGACGGGTGGCGGCCATCTTAGCCTCACTCGTCGCTATACCCAGCACGGAGTAGGACCCGATAGCTTCCGCCGCTGCCGACGGCTCCGGTAAGCGGCAGAAGGCGCGGGAGAGCGCCGGGCGGGGGGGGCACCTCTCCTGCCGCCGATAACGGTGATCTCGCGGCGAATACGCCGCGATGACCACCATTATCGGAATGCCGACCGGTGCCTGAAGAGATGGATATCTCGGTTGTGGCAGCAGCTGCTGCCGTTACCGAGATATCCCTCTTCAAAAAAGGGACGTACATCGTCGTGCGCCGGTCGGAAAGTGGTTAATGTAATTTATTAGATTTTAACAAACAGCATGTGGTCACCCCCAAATCTGTACCAGGTCACATGCTGTAAACATTGTGCACATAACAGCTTTATCTAGGGATGGTTGAGTCCCTAAATAAATGCATATTCTTATAATTTCTAAGATTAGTAATATGACATACACCACAAATGTGAGATAAAAAAAGTTTTTTATTTTTCACAGCCAAAATTACATACAACATTTTTCATACAGCACACTTAGTATTATATTATCATGCATTTACATCCAGCAAAAAAATACATATTTATTTTTAGTCAATAGAATTCATCTGCCAAGGCACCTCCCCAGGTGGTGACAAAAAAAATTCTTAAATTCTTCTCTAATAAGTGTACCAGTAGTGCTGCCCCTAGGAATATTGCAATGTGCTGCCTCCATGTTATGGGTCAGGGAATCTTCAAAAAGAAACCCATCTCTTTCACGCACATAGTTGTGCAGGGCACAGGCAGCTTTAATTGCACTGATCGCATGATCAATACTGAAGTTAATAGAGGTATGCAGGAATACTTATTGCAAAGAATTCCAAATGTACATTCTACTACTCGTCGTGCCCTAGTCAGCCTATAATTTAACACTCTTTTTTCAGTTGTCAGAGAGCGACTTGAATAAGGCCTGAGCATGTTCTGGGACAGTGCGAAAGCTTCATCTCCGACAAATACATGTGGGAGGAGAGGCTCTGTAGTCCCTGGCAGGGCAGAATTATTGGGCAAGTCTAGTGTATTGTCACGCAGCATGCGGCCAAATGAGGAATGTGAGAATACACTAGAATCTGAGCTGCTGCCATAAGAACCTACATCAACATAAATAAATTTATAATTTGCGTCTGCCACTGCCAATGAAAAATATTTTTTATAATTAAAAAATTGGCTCCCACTAGCTGGAGGCTTGAGGATGCGTACATGTTTGCCATCAATGGCTCCAAGACAGTTGGGGAAGTTGCATCTCCCCCAGAATAGGTCCGCTATCATCAGCCATTCTTCTGGTTTGGGCTTCTTCATAACTATGTCCTTCAGTTCTTCCCATATGACTAGGCAGGTAGCATGAACAATGCCACTAATCGTTGATTTTCCAACCTTGAATTCATAGTGCAAACTTCCAAAGGAATTTCCTGTTGCTAAGTACCTGAAATGACAAAAAAAAAAAAAAAAAATCATTATGTTGTTCTTTATTTTTCAGTGCACTACTTACAGACAAGATGGCGTAGCATGCGTGATGCTTACAGAAAATATATGAGGCACCTCAGAGAAACAAGGAGTGGCTCAGGGGAAGCGCCTAGGGTACCCTATATGTTTGCCAGGGACTTGGAGTTTCTACAACCCATTGTGGAGATGAGGGAGTAAGTTTTCCTTTACATCATCTATGTAACGCACAATCTGGTAATCATCAATATGCCGAGTTAATTTTTAACATTTTTACAATATAAAACAGGACAGAATCTAGTTGGGAGGAGCAAGATGTTTTGGTGGAAGAACAAGAACAACAAACAGAGGAGGAAGCACCCATTGATATTCCAGAAGACACAGCGGATTTAGCACTAATCCAAACATCTTCCAGTCTCTGGGAAACTCATCCAGAAGAACAATGTTCAGGGGCAGAGGAGGCTGTCCCTGGGCCATCCTCTGCTCCTGCACAAATTGGTGAGCCTGGCAAAGTGCCACGGAGGCGCCCAGCACTATCCCAACCTGACCTAAGTGAGCGCTTATTAGACATGTTAAAAAACATGACCGCAAAGGTGGATGCATTTTTATGTCCTGATACAATCCTGGCACTCAGTTTTGTACCACTAATTAAAAAGGTACCCCCAGAGCGGTACTATGAAATGCGAAAAAATATAGAAAAAATGATGCACTCCTTCTCCCAGCCACAGCAGGAACCTGCTTTTAACTACCCAAATGTGCCCCAACCAAGACCTCCCCATCACTACCCAAGATACACGCACTACCCTGAGCAGCAACACCATCCTTACCCCTATAATCCACCATCATATCCCTCAAGTTATGACAAGCCAATCTCCAGATATGAAGGGCCACACAGTAACCTTCCCTATCCCATCCCATCTTCCTTCAATTAGCCCCCCCCCCCCCAAACTCAGGGTATGTATGGGCAAAGTCAACATGGGGAGGCTAGGCCTGCTCCCCACACTGCCAGTGATGACCCAGCTTCCGCAACTCAATACTCCTATGAGGCCCCTTTCCAAAAAACATATCAGAATCTGTGATGAGGTCTGTTCATGGTTAAGGACCAACATGACACATTTTGATAAAACAGGGAAGAGGCCTACTTCACAGGCAAGTTTTTTGTTTTTAAGTTATTGCAGAGTTAATTTATGTTTTATACATGGGTAAAGTTTATATTTTTATCATATTTTATGATACGTGAATAAATAATTATTCCTACATTTTTTGTGACGTCATATTTTTAAAAATACCCAGGTTAAAAAACATAAAAAAATACAAAAAACATGGTCAATATAAAGCATGACAAATGACATGAGTGATGATAATTACCTTAATGTGATCAATAATCTTTTAGCAGGCTGGATACTTGGTCTGAAGCTCGTGTTACGACGCTGCAAGCGAGGGGAGATTAAGCCCAGCAATTCGTCAAAACTGAGTAAAAAAAAAAAAAAAAAAAAATCATAAATACATGTGGGAAAAACATTGGGGCATACTGTAAAAAAAAAAAAGTAAGGTAAGTGGTTAAGGACATTATTTAGGGTAACAAGGCAGACATCCTTAGTTAGTCTAATTATGGCTAAATAAGTGACAGAAAAAAAAAAAAAAAAAAAAAAAGGCATATGGGTCCTCATTTCAACAAAGAAGAAGCCACTGGCCTTTTAAATTAACAGTAACAATTGTCTGAGCCAAAAATGCTAAACAAAGCTGCGTGGCAACACCAACACCCACAAAGCAACTTGTCACTAGCAATTTTGGGCCAAGGTATTTGAGGGGTAAAACATCCAAAAAAAAAAAAAAAAAAGGGAATATGACCTGGCTTACACCAGGAGGGGGGTGCAAGGTGACGCTAATTTTGTGCCCTTAAGGTCGCATGCTTAAATAATGTACAGTTGGTATTTTGGGGGGGGGGGGGGGCGGGGACAAGGCTTATTAGTTACAATAATCTTAAAATAACATAATCACACATAGGTTAGACTGGATGGACTTGTGTCTTGCAAATTTAAAACACACTATACATCTATGGCTACAAATTAAGTATGGTTTGGCAGAAACAGTACTCACCTACTAATTGACATGCGGGTGAAATTGAAAAATGTCCCTTCATGCCCACGGAGGTGCTCATACAATATCATGAACTGGCCTCTTTCTTCACGATTTGCAATGTTGGGATGAACCCAGTATCTTCTTCTTCTACGCATCCTTCTACGATTTTCTTCTTCCAACAGTTGGCATGATCATTGGCAGAGCAGCACACATCTTGCAAAGAAACACATAAAACACAGGTACAGACTGCTGGACAACCAGGAAGTGTACACAGACCTACCAGGTTTTATAAGCAGCCAATCAGCCAAAAAGCTTGGTCAGCACAAAATTAGCAACTCAAATTAGGCAGGAAGGGTTACTAATGAATTTGCAGCTGATTCGCACCGAAAACGCGTACAATCCACAGAACAGCCGGCGTTTCACTGCGCAGTCACGCAGGGCCTTGAATTCGCACCGCACTAGTCTGAACCCAGGCTCAAGCTTTTTTCAGGTGTGAGCCTGATTGTCTATGCACCACTTCCTTTCATATGCTTTAGCAGGAGTCACCTCAGAGGGGAGGTGGGAAGGGGGATTTACACAGCCGTTTTATCAGCTTTTCAAATTTATGCTTGTTTAAACATAACATGTATCCCTATCCACTCAGTTTTCCCATTTAGGGGGAGGGGAGAGGAGACCCCCGCCCCCCCCCCCTCCAGCTGAGACACACACTGTATTAGCACAGATTTAAACAGGGTCTATACACCATTACTAGCAAATATAATGGCAAGTATAATATGCATAGCAACCTCAAAACTATATCAAAAAATGGGTGAGATTGAGTGCTAAAGTTCACTAATACAAATAATCAGTGAAGGATTATTAGCTAGTGCAGATACAAATGATCAATGAATGTATACATAATGTCCATGTAGGTGTCCATAACCATATAAAAAATAATCGTGATCAAAACGTTATATATCAAAAAAAATGTGCTAGCGTGTATAAATATGCTAGCGTGTATAAAAATGAACAGTGATGCCACTAGATAGAGTATCACTAACAGTTTAACCACGCAGATCCCATCATTCCTATGCCCCAATAAGAAGTGGAGGCTTACCGGATCCCCAGTGACCCCCTTTTTAGGGGGGTTCTGATAATGCGAAAACTTTAAATTGGGCTCTCATGTCCCAGGAGGCCTCAATGTGGAGTGGGACATCAACTGTTTTATTAATAATTGTTGATGTCCCCCTCCCAAACCTCACTGGTTATGTTTTTTTATATACCATTAGGTGCATTAGGTATGTGGTATAATATGTTTATATATATATATATATATATATATATATGTTATTCTATAATGTATATGCCAATCATTTAGATTGAGTTAATTCAAGTGGAGGATAATTTTTCATTACCATTATATTTATTATTTTTTAATTTATGTGATTTTTACATTTCATGTGTCAATTTTTTCTGCATTTACCATTAGAGCCGGTTCACACCAGGGCGACTCAGGATCCAACTTCAGGTCGACCCGAGACGCCCCAAGTTGCCCCCAAGTCGCGCTGCAATGTTAGCCTATGGAGCCGTCTTTATGCACACTACAGAAGTCGCTCCGACTTCAAAAAAGGTTCCTGTACTACTTGAAAACGACTTCTAGGTGACTTGTATCCATTGAGTTCAATGGAAGTCGCCTGCAAGTCGGATCCCTGTTCATTTTGACCATCTCCTTCAGGCAAGTTCACAGGAAGTACAAAGGAATTTAACCCGGTTAGAGCCGGTTCACACCAGGGCGACTCAGGATCCGACTTCAGATCTCCCCGAGACGCCCCAAGTCGTCCCAAGTCGCGCTGTAATGTTAATCTATGGAGCCGTCTCAATGCACACTACTGAAGTCGCTCCGACTTCAAAAAAGGTTCCTGTACTACTTCAATCCGACTTCTAGGTGACTTGATTGATTTCAATGGAAGTCGCCTCCAAGTCGGATCTCCATCTATTTTGAAGCGACTTTACAGGAAAAGAAATTTGTTTACTCAGGCAAACCCCACCCTCCCAGAGAGCTGATTATTCTGTGATTGGCCACAGCCAAAGTCGCCTGGCCTGGGGGCGACTTGAAGTTGTGTTGTAAATAACTCAAAGTCACATTGAAGTTGCTTCCAAGTTGCTTCCAAGTTGCTTCCAAGTCACGTTGAAGTTGCTTCCAAGTTGCTTCCAAGTTGCTTCCAAGTCACGTTGAAGTTGCTTCCAAGTTGCCTTGCTAAGTCGCGCTGTAAGTCGTGTTGCCCCAGTGTGAACCGGCACTTAGCCTTGATGTTGCCTCGAAGTTGCCTTGAAATTGCCTCCTCAACGTTGCCTTGCTGTTGCCTCGGAGTTGCCTTGCCGTTGCCTCGAAGTTGCCTTGAAGTTGCCTCGAAGTTGCCTCGAAGTTGCCGACTTTGTGGTCTTTGTAGTGCCGGTTCACACTGGGGCAACACCACTTACAGCGCGACTTAGCAAGGCAACTTGGACGTGACTTGGACGTGACTTGGACGTGACTTTGAGTTATTTACAACACAACTTCAAGTCGTCCCCAGGCCAGGCGACTTTGGCAGTGGCCAATCACATAATAATCAGCTCTGTGGGAGGGAGGGGTTTGCCTAGAAAACTATTTATACTTCCTGGAAAGTTGCTTCAGTTAAGACAGGGGATCCGACTTGGAGGCAACTTCCATTGAAATCAATGGGTACAAGTCACCTAGAAGTCGGATTGAAGTAGTACAGGAACCTTTTCTGAAGTCGGAGCGACTTCAGTAGTGTTCATTAAGACGGCTCTCATTCACTTACATGTCATTTCTGATGTCAAGTGACTTGGGGCGACTTGCAGTCTGACAAGTCGCCCCCCAAGTCACGGTAGTGTGAACGGGCTCGTAGTGTGAACTGGCACTTAAGAATCTGTTTTCGATTTAAACATGATGATTGTGTGTTAGCACTTTGATGGTAATCCATTGGCAACGATGGGCAGCAGCACTGTAGACGTTGAAAATATATGTTTTATGCTCTAACTGCTTTGATTGCTCTTGTTAATCTGGGCTGTTCTGGGTCATGTTCACTCAGTTTCCTATTCCGGGTCATGTTCACTCAGTTTCCTATTGAGCATTTGTTTAACCAATGGTGCCGCTCCTCTCCTAAAAGTACAAAGCGCAAGGGTGTGGGTGTACCCCTGATGATGTCACTCGTTTGACGAAACGATTGTCGGGTAGCCACGCCCACACCATTTGTGCATGCACGATTCGAATTTAAAACCCTCACTAAGGTTTTTTCCTATCGCTGGCTGTTTGCTGTTTAAAATATCTTCAAGCTCGTTTTTACTACATGTAATTTGTTTTTAGTGCTTGTTTAAGCACAAATAAACCCCTGGTACTTTCGTATTACACGGTTTGGAGTTTTTTTCTCTTTTTTGGTGACACGCTGAGGACATTTGCAGTGAACCACTGAATAGCTCCTGTTAATAGGAGTTTTCCAATACAAGATTCCTGATACACCTGGAGGACCCCCGGGAGATCGGCACCTGGACATCTGTGGATGAGTCTGTGACCTGAGTGTGACCCGTTTTCGCATTATCAGACCCACCCTAAAAAGGGGGTCACTGGGGATCCGGTAAGCCTCCACTTCTTATTGGGGCATAAGAATGATGGGATCTGCGTGGTCAAACTGTTAGTGATACTCTATCAAGTGGCATCACTGTTCATTTTTATACACGCTAGCACATTTATACACGCTAGCACATTTTTTTGATATATCACGTTTTGATCACGATAATTTTTGTATATGGTTATGGACACCTACATTGATCATTTGTATCTGCACTAGCTAATACCGTATATACTCGAGTATAGGCCGTCCCGAGTATAAGCTGAGGCCCCTAATTCACCACAAAAAAATGGGAAAAATGCATTGACCCGTGTATAAGCCGAGGGTAAAAAATGCAGCAGCTACTGTAAGTGGAAAAGAGGGTCAGCAATGCCCATCTGCAGCTGCCTGTCCCCTGTACAGACCCCCCTGTGTCCCCATTGCAGCCTACCTGTGCCGATCTGCGGGTCCTCTGTCATCCGTCCTGTGCCATCCGTCCTGTGCCATCCGTCCTGTGCCATCTGTCATCCTAAAATTACAAAAGCCGCGCCTCCTCCTCCTCCTCCTCGTCCGTGATAGGAGGAACGCTGTTTTCCCAGCAGTCAGTGTGCAGTGTTCCGCCTATCACGGACATTCTCTCATCCTCGTCCATGAGATGAGAATGACAGGACATCCGTGATAGGCGGAACACTGTACTGCTTGGAAAATTTGTGTCCGCCTATCACGGACGGGAGGAGGCGGCGTGGCTTTTGAAAACTGCCGTCTGTCTGCATGACACGCTGTTCATGTAGGCAGACGGCGGTGACTCTAATATAAGCCGAGGGGGGACTTTCAGCCCTACAAAATGGGCTGAAAATCTCGGCTTATATTCGAGTATATACGGTAATCCTTCACTGATTATTTTGTATTAGTGAACTTAGTTTTTTTTTAGCACTCAATTTCACCCATTTTTTGATATAGTTTTGAGGTTGCTACGCATATTATACTTGCCATTATATTTGCTATTTTTGTGCACTTTTTATTGAATTATCATTTAGAGTTTTAAAGTTTGAGCACTGCACTTTTTTTCCTATGTTCTTTGTGCCCGGTATCTGGGTTATAATGTTCAGCTGCTTTGATTGAAGTCTTACTAAGCGCAGATTCCTTTATCTTTTTTATACACCATTACTCCCTCTAGAGAAGTTTTTAAGGCATTTTACAATATAATTGAAAGAAAAGTCATAGGTGGACTTTGCAGTTCCTAGGCTTTCCTCTTACCTTTTCCTCGCTGCAGGATACTGCTGTAAACAGACAGATCCAAATTTCACCCATCACGGCGGGCAGTGTGGTTAAACCTTCAAAGACTGGGGCCCTTTTAATAGGGGTTCCACTCCTTGTATAGCACCCCTCAGGACAGCTTTAGGTAATGTAGCAGGACCAAAAAGAGTCCTGGTGCCTATGGTCCACCCCTCAAAGAAGAGCGTTACAGGCAAAACCTTATTCTATGCGAGGCCTGGGAACCATCCTGGAGCTGCAGTGGCAGGATTGATCTGGTTGTGGAGGCTTTTTAAATCCAGCATGGATCCCTCCTGGAGCTCCGCAGAGCACATCTTCACTCGTGCCAACACCTTTAGACACTGGCGAAAAAACTGAGGTACTCCTGGAAGGAGGAGGGGTTATATAGGGGAGTCAACTTCCTGTATTGGGTGTGCCAGTGTCAACACCTGAAGGTAGCTATAACTAGGGATGAGCTTCGAGTTTGAGTCGAACTCATGTTCGACACGAACATTGCCTGTTCGCCTGTTCAGCGAACAATTTGGGGTGTTCGCGGCAAATTCGAAAAGCCGCGAGCACCCTGTAAAAGTCTATGGGAGAAATCTCAAGTGCTAATTTTTAAAAGAGGGGAGTAGTTATAGGGAAAAGGAAAAAGGGGAAAAATAACAAATATGGCCACCATTTGCCAGTCAATTAATTTAAGAGATCGGTAACCGATCTTAAACCACGTCGGTTGTTGTCACCATAGCCATAGATGTAAGTGGAAAGGGGGAGGGGCTGAGTCCGATAGGTCCGGGCTCAAATAGAGGCTACTTACGGTGACAAGAAAATAGATTGAGTCAATCAAGTTTAAATAAATTTATTGATAAAGTTAATACATCTCTCTTTAAAAAGGAAAAAGAAAATCCATATTAATAGATATCTTATCCCTATTAGCAGGGACAAACTGGACAAGACAAGACAACCATGAAACAACATATAACGCACCACAATGACCAGATAGTTTTGATAGTCAATTGGAACCAATACATTTAAATATGTTAATTAATCATTTGGTGGAGAGTCAAAATCTCGCAGTCAATCACTAATTGGTTCTTCAATGGACTAGAGCTAGTAAGGGGGGATGGCTATAGGCAAAAGGTGTTAGGTAATAAGTAATTGGATCTCATCACAACCTGTGTATTGGTACTGTTTAGAAAACAGAGCAAAAAACTGTCTCAGAGGTGTTCATCAAAGGTGAATAATTGTTGGGACTTCAAGAAATTTTTTTGTATGTCCATTTGATCACTTAATGAGTGGCAAAGGAATGTAGTAAATTCAATCTGATTTGGAAAGGCAAACCCAGCCGCAATGTCGGCTACTTCTTGCAATCAAAGAGAAAAACTTCCCAGAGTCACTTATTCCTACAGGTCCAACTTTCGGTTTTAGTAAACCAACACAAGGTCCGCTTTTGATAAGCCACAGCTCCGGTCAACCAGTCAATAAGCCTCAGCTTCAATCAACACTGTAGCAATACCATCCTTTAGCAAGCAAGCGTTTTCAGTTTGCAGTAATAGATACGTTACCGCTCCAAGCCGATCAGATGCTCCTTGCGAGCGAATTCCACATACCGATAACAGGTACCATTTATTGTCCCCGTGGCCGTTCATGTATATCGGCTGATGGAAGGGAAAGTGATGGCGGGTCAGCTGGTAAGTGTGTCGCTGCTTAGCAGTAAGTGGATTGAGGCCGCTTAGTTCCGCACTAGATGGTAAACGTCTGTTGTCGGTCACGTGGTGCTGTGACGTCGACACGTTTCGCTGGATGCGTAATAGCGTAGCTTCTTCCCGGACGTTTGTTGCAGGGCCGTTAGAAGTCCCTTTTTATTTGCAGTTTGTTATCAGCAATTATCAGCGAATGCTGAATCAGACAAGGGAAAGTCTTGGTTGATGCAGTTCGTCCAATACAACAGCCTTAGTTTTAGCAAGGCTGATTGATCAAGCAAATACCAACTCTAAAACATTTTGATAAGTGGGTGATGTTATTCAATAGTATTTGGATGATGGGCCTGGGACTGGACAACATGTAGTACACTAAACAAAAACGGACCAATTAATGGTAAACAAACTTTATATACACGGAAACATTTAAAGACAAGACAGAGGAGGAGAACACGTCACATCGTGTATACATAGTGTGAGTGGCATGAGTATAAAACTACAAGCCGCTGATGTTAGATTGAACCACTATATGGAAAAAAATAGCCATTAACATGAATGTGACAGAGGGTTGCATCATGTTATTGTGTGAGTAATAGCAATATGCTGGAAGGAAACTGGAGTAGGCCAGAGGAGCAGTGTTTGCTGACCAATTCTCTTGAAAGTTTTATCCCTATATATATGTGTAAAGTTATTATAGGGAAAAACAGGTATGTTCATAGGGGCTAGGTGTCCAAAAAGGCCTGAAGGTTTAGTTTGGTATTTAATCCGACGGGAACGAGGGATTTCAACCGATAGACCCACCACTTTTCCTTTTGAAGGAGTACTTTATCAAAGTCCCCCCGTCTTATTGGTAGCTTTAGGGCGTATATGCCCTTTACCGATAATCCTTCGGGGTCACCACCATGGCATAGGGCAAAATGTTTTGCTAGGGGTTTTTCAGGTGACTGGACCCAGCAGCCCATCGATAATCTTTCAATGAGTGAAAGATCTGCACTTAATGACCTCAAAAAGATGAAGAACATTGTCATCAAAAAAAGTGATTCGTGCACAGGACATCAACTTTCATGGATGCTCAAGGCAAAGAGACCTTTAGGATCTGTGATCTTATTAATTGCTCGACTACATGGGTAATTTACATAATAACTTGCCCCTGCCCCAAAATATACGTCGGGAAGACAAATCGATCACTAAAAATTAGGATAGGTGAGCACCTACGCGAAATTAGGGAGAAGGGAAAGATATCTGAAAAACCCCTAGCAAAACATTTCGCCCTATGCCATGGTGTTGACCCCAAAGGATTATCGGTAAAGGGCATATACGCCTTAAAGCTACCAATAAGACGGGGGGACTTTGATAAAGTACTCCTTCAAAAGGAAAAGTGGTGGGTCTATCGGTTGAAATCCCTCGTTCACGTTGGATTAAATACCGAACTAAACCTTCAGGCCTTTTTGGACACCTAGTCCCTATGAACATACCTGTTTTTCCTATAATAACTTTACACATATATATATAGGGATAAAACTTTCAATAAAATTGGTCAGCAAACACTGCTCCTCTGGCCTACTCCAGTTTCCTTCCAGCATATTGCTATTACTCACACAATAACATTCGCTCGCAAGGAGCATCTGATCGGCTTGGAGCGGTAACGTATCTATTACTGCAAACTTAAAATGCTTGCTTGCTAAAGGATGGTATTGATACAGTGTTGATTGAAGCTGAGGCTTATTGACTGGTTGACCGGAGCTGTGGCTTATCAAAAGCGGACCTTGTGTTGGTTTACTAAAACCGAAAGTTGGACCTGTAGGAATAAGTGACTCTGGGAAGTTTTTCTCTTTGATTGCAAGAAGTAGCCGACATTGCGGCTGGGTTTGCCTTTCCAAATCAGATTGAATTTACTACATTCCTTTGCCACTCATTAAGTGATCAAATGGACATACAAAAAAATTTCTTGAAGTCCCAACAATTATTCACCTTTGAACACCTCTGAGCCAGTTTTTTGCTCTGTTTTCTAAACAGTACCAATACACAGGTTGTGATGAGATCCAATTACTTATTACCTAACACCTTTTGCCTATAGCCATCCCCCCTTACTAGCTCTAGTCCATTGAAGAACCAATTAGTGATTGACTGCGAGATTTTGACTCTCCACCAAATGATTAACATATTTAAATGTATTGGTTCCAATTGACTATCAAAACTGTCTGGTCATTGTGGTGCGTTATATGTTGTTTTATGGTTGTCTTGTCTTGTCCAGTTTGTCCTTGCTAATAGGGATAAGATATCTATTAATATGGATTTTCTTTTACCTTTTTAAAGAGAGATGTATTAACTTTATCAATAAATTTAAATTTATTTAAACTTGATTGACTCGATCTATTTTCTTGTCACCGTAATTAGCCTCTATTGGAGCCCGGACCTATCGGACTCAGCCCCTTCTCCTTTCCGCTAATTTTTAAAAGCCTACATGCAAGTTATTGTCCTAAAAAGTGTTTGGGGACCTGCCCTAGGGGACATGTATCAATGCAAAAAAAAGTTTTAAAAATGGCAGTTTTTTCAGGAGCAGTGATTTTAATAATGCTTAAAGTGAAACAATAAAAGTGTAATATTCCTTTAATTTTCGTACCTGGGGGTGTGTATAGTATGCTTGTAAAAGGGCGCACGCTTCCCGTGCTTAGAACTGTCCCTGCACTAAGTGTAATTTTTGCAGGAAAAAAAGCTATTTAAAATCACTCGCGGCTATAATGAATTGCCAACTCCCGTAATACAAAGAACAGTCATTCATTGAAAGTCATTGATAATAATAAAAAAAAAAAAAGCGTGGAGGTTCCCCCAAATTCAATTACCAGGCCCTTCAGGTCGGCTATGGATATCAAGGGGAACCCTGCGTCAAATAAAAAAAAAAAAATGGCGTGGGGTCCCCCTTAAAATCCATACCAGACCCTTATCCGAGCACGCAACCTGGCAGTCCGCAGAAAAAGAGGGGGGGACTAGAGCGGCCCCCCTCCCTCCTGAACCATACCAGGCCACATGCCCTCAACATTGGGAGGGTGCTTGGGGGTCTGTGACCCCTCAAAGCACCATGTCCCCATGTTGATGGGGACAAGGGCCTCGTCCCCACAACCCTGGCCATTGGTTGTGGGGGTCTGCGGGCAGGGAGCTTATCGGAATCTGGAAGCCCCCTTTAATAAGGGGACCCCCATATCCCGGCCTCCCCCCATGTGAAATGGTAAGGGCCTACCATTTCACCAAAAAAGTGACAAAAATGTTAAAAATGACAGGAGACGGTCTTTGACAATTCCTTTATTAAATTCTTCTTTCATCTTCTTTCTTCTGGTCTTCTTCCTTTCTTCATCCTTCGGTTTCTTCATCTTCTTCCATCTTCTTCTTCCTCCAATCCGCTTCTTCTTGCTCTGGTCTTCTCGTCCGGCATCTTCTTCCACGGCGTCGGCGTCTCTCCTTGTGTCGGGCCGCTCCGCGCAATGGGAGGCTCCCGCTGTGTGAGGCTTCGCTCCGTCTGACAGTTCTTTTATAACGAAGGGCTGGACCTGGTGACCCTGCCCCCCTCTGACGCAAGGGGACGTCATGGGGACTTCCCTATGGCTTTCCCTATGACGTCAGAGGGGGCGGGGCCATCCCTGCCTCCCTCTGACGTCATGGGGAAAGCCATAGGGAAGTCCCCATGATGTCCCCGTGCGTCAGAGGGGGGCGGGGTCACCAGGTGGCCCAGCCCTCCGTTATAAAAGAACTGTCCGTTATAAAAGAACTGTCCGTTATAAAAGACCTGTCAGATGGAGCGAAGCCTCACACAGCGGGAGCCTCCCATTGAGCGGAGCGGCCTGACACACAAGGAGAGACGCCGACGACATGGAAGAAGAAGCCGGACGAGAAGACCAGAGCAAAAAGAAGCGGATCGGAGGAAGAAGAAGATGGAAGAAGATGGAAGAAGAAGATGAAGAAACCGAAGGATGAAGTTGAAAGAAGAATTTAATAAAGGAATTGTCAAAGACCGTCTCCTGTAATTTTTAACATTTTTGTCACTTTTTTGGTGAAATGATAGGGGTACTTTTGTACCCCCTTACCATTTCACACAGGAGGGGAGGCTGGGATCTGGGGGTCCCCTTGTTAAAGGGGGCTTCCAGATTCCAATAAGCCCCCCGCACGTAGACCCCCACAACCAATGGCCAGGGTTTTGGGAACGAGGCCCTTGTCCCCATCAACACAGACCCCCAAAGCACCCTCCCAATGTTGAGGGCATGTGGCCTGGTACGGTTCAGGAGGGAGGGGGGGCCGCTCTCTTCCCCTCCTCTTTTCCTCCGGCCTGCCAGGTTGCGTGCTCGGATAAGGGTCTGGTATGGATTTTGAGGGGGACCACATGCCATTTTTTTGGTGTGGGGATCCCCTTAAAATCCATCCCAGACCTGAATTGTCTGGTATGGATATTTTTTTTTTAATTTGACCCAGGGTTCCCCTTAATATCCATAGCAGACCTGAAGGGCCTGGTAATTGAATTTGGGGGAACCCCCACGTTTTTCTATATTTTTTTTTTTTTTTAATCAATGACTTTCAATGAATGACAGTTCTCTGTATTACGGGGAGCCGGCAACTCATTATAGCCACGAGTGATTTTAAATAGCTTTTTACCTGCAAAAATGACACTTTGTGCAGGGACAGTTCTAAGCACGGGAAACCTGCGCCCATTTACAGGCATACTATACACACCCCCCAGGTACGAAATTTATGTTTCAATGTTTTTATTGAAGTTTTTTTATACAGTGTAATTTGTACAGAATAAAGTTTGATTTATAAAAAAATACAGTTTGTACAGTATACATATTTGTTTGGTAATATAAACATAGTGCAAATGTAAACAATTGTTTACCACAACGAGGTCACAATCTTAGAAAGAAATAAGAAGGAAAGAACAAAAGGAGCTTTCACTTGTCGGACAGTGATGGTTAGTACATTTTCATACGTAAGTTTCTAGAGCACAGTGGCTACCGACCTTTCTCCTCTATTTTCACCGTCCCTGTACCCCCACCCCTGGGGCGAACCCGCCCCCATCTCACTAATCGGGGGGGTCATAGGTCTCGCCTCCAGGCAGCGGGGGCCCCAGGGGCCGGGCTATATCAATCTCTACTGACCGGCGCCACCATGCTCCGTGATTTTAGCCTATGAGTACTAGTTATTCTATGTCATCTAGTTTTCCCAGTGAAAGATTGAGAAAGGAGAGCAAAGGTGAGGTAGCGTTCAAGAGGGGAAGGTGTTGGGGACAGTCAAGAAAAAGGAAAAGATAAAAAAAAAGAGAAAAGGGGGGGGAGGGAGAGGTATTGACGAGCTCTGGTCCTATTCCTTATAATCGTTTCCTCATTCACATGTTTATGTAGCTAAGGGTCTGGGGTCCCCAGCCAGATAGTCCAGCCACGGATCCCAGGTTTTGTGGAAGCGCTCCATTTTGTCCTGGACTATGGCAGTCAGTCTCTCATTTAACATCAACCATGAGATTTTACTCTTAAGCTGGCCAATTGGTAAGGCAGCGGATCTCCAGTTCCTGGCGATTGTGATTTTCGCTGCAATAAATATAAAGGTAATTAGTCGCTTTTTGGGCCCAGAGATCCCAGGTATCCCCACCCCCAGTAATGCGTGTTTATAATCTTTTGTATACCCTCGCCCAGGTAAACCTAACTAAATCAGCTAGACTCTAATCCAGTATCTCCTGACCTTGGGGCAGGTCCACCATATATGGTATGTAGTTCCCTCTTGGCCGCAGCCTCTAAAACATTTGGAGGTTATTCCCTGGACAAAAGTAGCCAATCTTGATGGCACCATATACCATCTCAACAGTACCTTGTAATCGGCTTCTATTATTGAGGTATTAATAAGAGACTTGGATGCTGCCCCAGCCAGTGTGTGCCATTGTGTCAGGTCGAGGGTTTCCTGGAGATCTCTCTCCCACTGGAGCATGTAATTCAATTTGGTTGAGGCGTTCGTTAGTAGGGTATATATTATTGATATATGGCCTTTGACTTTATCATAATCTGTACACAATTGCTCCATTGGGGTCAAGGTCCCCAGGTCACCTCTACGAGCTAGCTGTTGTAGAAAGTGGCAAATCTGTGTATATCGATAACTTTCAACTAGTGGCATTTGATATTTCTCTACCATGGTTTGTTGTGTTAGGATCCCTTTGCGATCATATAGGTCCACTATTCTTAGCAGGCTTTTATTAGTCCACCATTCAAAGGCTTGTGGAGCGAGGCCCGGGGTAAACGTACTATTATTAAGAATTGGAGCCAATGGGGTATGGGGGGATTTACCGTATTTATCGGCGTATAACACGCACAGGCGTATAACACGCACATTCATTTTAAGAGGGAAGTTTCAGGAATTTTTTTTTTTTAAATAAGGAACTTTGAAGAAAAATAAGGGTCAGTGCCCATCTGCAGCCTCACCATTGCCATCAATGCAGCCTGATCAAGGCCCATCTGCAGCCTCACAAGTGCCATCAATGCAGCCTCATCAGTCCAGATCTGATTACAGAGGCCACCAAGTAAACAGGAGATTATCACTGTATGTAATCTGACGCCACTCGTCCCACCCCCCTCCCTCCCCTCTGAGGCAGCTAAAATTGAAGTATTGGCGTATAACACGCACACACTATTTGCACATGATTTTCATGGTGAAAAAGTGAGTGTTATACGCCAATAAATACAGTAAGTTTGTGCAATCTGGTTATCCTGTCCCATATCTCCATGGAAAAGGATAATGATGGGCACAAAATTAGTCTTCGCTCCCTACTTGGAAGCCACAATATGTGGGATATTGAATTGGGTTGGCATGAATATGACTCCATGGTAATCCAAATCGCTTTTGGGGCCTTAGAATGGTATCTGGTCAGCTGGGCCAGTTGTGCCGCATAAAAGTATTTTTGCAGGTCTGGTAGTCTCAGTCCCTCTTTCTGTTTTGGTGTATACATAGTGCTTTTGTTGACCCTAGGCCTCTTGTCCCCCCATATGTACTGGAGGATCTTTTTCTTCAGCTGTTTTAGGTCCTTAGTTAGCAGTGCTATTGGTAATGTCCTAAAATAATACAAAATCCTTGGTAGTATATTCATTTTTACTGAGTGAAGTCTGCCGAACCACGATGGAGGATGTATTTGCCATTTTGCCATATCATCTGTTAGCCTCTTAATAAGAGTTGGGTAGTTCCTTTTATAAAGCGTATAAATAGACAAGGTCAGGTGTATGCCCAAGTACGGGATATGCTTTTGTTCCCACTTAAAGGAATGGGATTGCTCTAATGCCTCCTGGGTCGACTTGGGCAGCGAAAGATTTAATGCTCTAGATTTGCTATGGTTAACGTATAGCCCTGATATCTTTGAGAATGGGTCCATAATTACATATAGGTTGGGGAGTGAGGTAATTGGGGATGTCAGTGTCAGTAGCAAGTCATCTGCAAATAGCAGACATTTATGTTCTAGTCCCCCACACTCTATACCCCTTATGTCGGGACTCGATCGGAGCTTGATTGCTAATGGTTCAATTGCCAAAGCAAACAGTAGTGGTGATAATGGACATCCCTGTCTAGTTCCCCTCCTGATGGCCAGGGGTCGGGAAGAGTAACCCCTGACCATCAGGGAAGCCGACGGGGTATCGTATAGGGTCTGCAGTAGACCCAGGAAGGACGGACCAAATCCAAAACGTCTCAGCACTTGAAACAAATAATCCCATGAGAGGGAATCAAACGCCTTCTGTATATCTAACGATAGCAACATTCCCTGTCTAGTACCCCCCCGTCCCATTGGATTGGATTGCTGATACCAAGTTAATGAGTCTACGGGTTTGATCGGAGGCCTGTCTTTGTGGTACAAATCCTGTCTGGTCAGGGTGAATATATTGTGGGAGAAAAGTATTTAATCTTGTGGCTGGTGGCTAATTTTAGATCAGTGTTAATCAGTGAGATTGGGCGGTAGTTTGAACAGTCAGTATGGTCCTTGTCTGGTTTCGGTATAACGTTTATGTAAGCTGTATTTTCATGATCTGGTAACTTCGTGCCTCGTCTCAGATCATTAAAATATGCACAAAGATGGGGGGTAAGTAAGTGTTGATATTTTTTATAGTATAACCCTGGATAACCGTCTGGACCAGGTGCTTTGGAGGAATGGGTTGCCTTTATAGCCGTCTGTATTTCTAATTCTGTAATTGCTTCGTTCATTAGGGCAGCATGATCTCGGGTCAATTGGGGCAGCTGTATATCTTGAAAAAATCTATCGACTATGGTTTGCTCGGGTGGCTTTTGTGATCTATAGAGTTTGGTGTAGAATTTATGAAATTCTCTTATTATTAGTTCTGGGTTTTGTGTAAGATGTCCCGACGACGTCTTCAACTTAGGTAAGGTTGCCGTGTATGGTCTGGGTACTAGCTTCCTGGCCAGTAGAGTGGTAGGCTTATCTTCCATGTAATAATATTTGTGCTTTGACCAGCTAATACGCTTTTCTGCCTGAGTTGTCAAACTGAGGTTCAATGATAGTCTGGCTTCTTCTATCTTTTTGCTGATGTCTATCTGGGGATTCCTGTGTTGTTCCGCCAAGAGAACTTCCAGGTTCCCTTCTACATTTTTAATTGTAAGGTCCCTATTTTTTTTTATTCTGGCTGTGATTTGTATAAGTTTTCCCCGTATTGTTGCTTTATGGGCCGCCCAGTTAATAACTGGGGAGCTGTCTTGGGATTTGTTGTTTCTGAAGTAATCCTGTATTTCTTTTTCTATTTCAGTATACATGATGGGGTCTGTAAGTAAACTAGCATTAAGTCGCCAAGGCGAGGGGGTCGCCTTAGTCCACAATCCTTTAGTCATAAGTTTTATCGGTGCAATGTTAAAATGTGTTTAATGCAGCGCATTCTCTTTTTCTTTACAATGCAAGAAGAATGACGTGTTTTAGCTGCTCCTATTCACACTGACTTCTCACAAACTTATTTATTTATTCTTTTTCATGATTTATTGGCTAGATGTTTTTTTCGTCAGATCTTAAGAATGTTTGTTATATTTTTTGGAGGATTTGTCATTTCATTTTTTATTTTTTTTTAATACATATTTTCTTTATTCGTTTTTTTTTTTTTTTTTGAGGGGGGTTGTGTGTCTCAACTTAGCAAAAGACCATTATTATCATTTGTATTTGTAGCCTAAATTCACTAGGAGGTTGTTTTGTTGTTGGTGCCCCTTGTTAATTGGACTTTATGATTTGTGAAATGTACCTGCCTACTCACAAATAAACTGTCATTGTTGAAAAGTAAAAAACATAGGCAAGGATTTTTTGAAATCAAAAATACCTTTATTTAGGTCTCAGCAACAAACCAAAGAGGAACGCAGCGATGGAGAAACTTGGGGAATTAGCAAAGCCTTGGACCCCCCAAGGCAAACATAATTTTTTTAGGTTCAAAAATTGGTGGCCTGAGGAGTACGTATCTTAATAAGGGAGTGCTATCTGGTCCTGAAGTCCAAAACATCCGGAACTGCAGCAGATGCCATCTAGGTCCCCAGGCTCTGGTCATACGAGAGGCTCCATCTTCTCTCAGACCAGACTGAATCCAGGTCGTCACTCTCTGGTCTTCCTTCCACGCTTCCTTGCACGCTGTGGCTGTGGTGCTGGAGGTGTGGCAGAAGGAGGAGGCGGAGCATGGTGACTCTCGCAAACATGTGTTGCTGGGGTCATCTCCCCAGCCACCCCCTTATTTAGTACCTTGAGGATGACCTCCTCACACATGCTGCGTTGCCCCGCCTCCATATCCTTCATTTTAGTGGCAACCAAGGAGCCAAAGGCCTCCTCGTAGGTGGGTGTGGCATGTAGTGAGGCTGAAGCCTCTCTTATCAGCCGGAGCGCTGACTCCCCCACATCCCCCCCCCCTTCTCGCCCTTTTGTAGGGAAGGCGGAGGGGAGGGACTTGGGATACAGTCAGGCTCCTAGGCCTACCCACCTCTTGGCTGCCACTAACCCCTGCCTCCTCCTGACTGCCACATTCCACAGCCACCTCCTGGCTGAGGTCTTCCTGTGTATGAAAAAGGGACATAGTTTGAGTTATTTGTTCATCAAACACACACAATTTTCATCTATTGACTGTTGCAAAATGTTTACAAATAGAAAACCATACAATTCTCAGCCCAGCAGTTTAGATTCTTGCCCCAAATGTCTCCAACACTACTGTCTGTTGATATGTCAAATACCTTAGGAAATAAGCAATTGGGGATCCTGAATTAAGTGAACATCATTCATTTTTCACAAAAATGGGTACAAAACTACTATACCTGGCTCAAGCTGGGCTCCTCCCCCTCTTCGCCCAGGTTGCTCCTCGGAAGCCTCATCAGGGGTGGCCTGCGTGGAAGGACGCGTGGAAGGAAGAGTCGAGAGTGACTCCCTGACATCAGCCTGGTCTTTGAGAAAATGGAGCCTGTCATAGTACCAGAGCCTGGGGACATAGACCTGATCTGCTCCAGCTCCAGATGCTTGGGACTTCAGGACCTTATTGCGCTCCCTGAAATACATACTCCTCAGGCTGCCAATTTTTATTCTCAACTTCTCAATGGTTGCCTTGGGGATCACCGGCTTTACAAATTCAAGAAGTTTCTTCATCGATGCGTACCTCTTTGGTTTGTTGCTGTATTCGGGGTGTTTTGCCTGCCACAAAAGGGTCAATTCACGATACTTATCAATGAAGAGGGGGAGAAAACTGATGTCATTGAAGCCATCCATCTTCTCTGCAAGAAACAACACCACACAAAACACTAAATAATGTCAGGCTAAACTCTACTAATCTTCTCCATAAGCCTCAAGGTCTAAGCAGTCTAGGCTAGTGATGTACCAAGTTCAAATAGTACCTTCGTTCTAGCGATCGTCTCGTGAGTCAGCTCTCTCGGCTCACAGATCGTCGCTACGACACACACGTGTGATGTTTTATATACAGTGCGCATGCGTGAAACTCTGCCCGCCCCTGACGATCTTTCTCGTCTATTCCCCACCCCTTCTCTTTACGGCGTAGTGGGGAGAGCACATGGCGGGGACACAGCAGGTGCGCCCTAAATATTACAGCAACGAGGAGGAGGACGAGGAAAGGCCAGAGGCAGAAACGTCCCGATCCCGGAGGCTTAAATTTAAGGCCTCCAATATGTCTTTTGGAGAAATGTTGGAGATGGTGGACATATTGAAGAGGAGCGACTATGATGGGAAGTATGGGCCTTACCTCAACCCAAATGTCAGAAAGGCCAAGATCATGTCTAAAGTTGTGAGGAGGCTGTACAATAATTTTGGGGTACAATGATCCAAGGAACAACTGAGGAAACGCTGGTCAGACCTGAAACTGAGGGAGCCCGATCAGTACAGAAAGATCAAGCGAGTTCTTCAAAAAAGTAAGTAGTTCTCGTACTTTGTGTTTTTTTTTTTCTTGCTTGCATACTGCTCCATGTGTTTGTTTTTTTCAATGTTGTACATTTGAAAATGGCCACTTTCATGTTCGTGTGTCCATTCGATCGTACTCAACCTCGATCTTTCTGCCACTGTCATGTTCGTGTGTGTCCATTCGATCGTACTCAACCTCGATCGTTTGGCCACTTATAATACGATGTTTGGTGAAGTTTTTAGTGAAAGGAAGTTTGTTGTCAATAGAGATGTCATCAAGAATGTAAAGCAAATTTCTTCAATGTAAAGGAGCGGTCACTCAGTAGCTGTTTACCCATCTGGACTCTAGAGCACTAGTGCTGGGACACCCAAACCCCCTTTTTATTATGTTGTTCCACACATGTGCTCCAGTGGATACTATAGGGGTGTCTCCATCTGACAAACTTCAACCAAAAAGGTAGTAAGTTTTGCACCTTTACAAAGTGACTACATTAATGTTGTTGTCATTTGAACCTGGCCACAAACAACTATTGTCCATCACTTCCAAGCAATGTTTGACATTTCCTATTTCTGCCCTCAATAGATTGTTGTGCTAAATATTCCTTTTGTACATTCTCATAGGGGAGTGAAGACTCGGGATGTCTGACGACACCAGGAAACCCACACCTCCCAAAGAAGGGGAAATACCAACACCAGAAGCAGAGGAGGAGAGATCATCGAACTTGAAGAACTTGTCACCACAACAGGTGAGTGTGGGAGAACCCAGCTACTGGTAAGCTAACCAATGTATATAAACACAAGTGCAGCGCTAGGGTAATCAAGTAGGTGTCCCTGATTTTCACATAAGGTCCCACTGGGGTAACCAGCCAGTGGGTACTACTGTGAGCCAGGAGTTTAATAAATATCCCCGTAAATGGGGGTGCCATCAGGATTGCTCCGCTGGTGAGTGCAACAAATTAAGTGATGGAAATTTTGTTTGAAAATGATAAGTGTACAAAATATAGTGATAATAAACATAAAAATTATTATATTATACCATCTAAGGGGAAATGGTAAGTGTTTTACCCCAGTGGTACGTGAATAGAGAGCAAAATGGCCCCTGGTCAGAGCAGGCCTCTATTCAATCTCCTTCAGGTACCAAGACTTTATATATAACATAGGTACATAACCAATGTATGCCTGCCTCTTTTACAATAGCCATTTTTTTTTGTGTTTTTTTTTAGGTGATGTTGTGGAAGAAGAATCGCACTTTACCACTGAAAGTGCACACGTACACATCGGGGAGATAATGGTGTGCAATCGAGATCTAGATGAGATCAAGAAAAACATCAATGATGTTCAACAAAAAATGAAGAACATCATTGATGTTTTAGCGAAAATCTGAAAACGCACAAAGTAATTATCACACATTTGTGGCTGTTTCGCACAACAATTTAAACTTAATAACTGTGCCAAATTTGGAAGATGCACACATTGTGTCAACATGTGCTAGCTCCCATCATGGTGGATGAATGACAACGTTTTGGGGGTGCAACCACTTTACTAACTACTAAAGTGGGTGAGGTGAAGGGGTTGCACCCCAAAACACGTCCATTGATCCCCATGATGGGAGATTGCACATTTGAACATTCTAGGCATGTGTTTTAGCATCAAATGCCCATTTTGATACCCAAATTGTGTGCATGTTCTAAATTTCAAGTTTCCAGGGGTGACACCCCATGTGATGAAGGCAAGATCAAACACACTTTGAACATATAGTCATGTCTGATCTTGTCTTCACTTTTGAAAGTTGAACTTTGCAAGTTCCTATGTTCAGTCTGTTATGTTTTGCTACATGCCTGGGTTTTACCAAATGCGGAATGTTAGTAAACAATGTTCGAAAGAACCAAGATCTTTTCAGTTTTGCAAAGAATTTTTGAAAGGCACTTGTGAATGTGTTGTAAGTACAATTTTTACATCTAAAAAATGTGTGGCTTCCTTATTAAAAAACACAAAAGCATTATTTATGGCAAAAGTAAATGATTTTGGGGACAATGGGTGTTATTTACTAAAGGCTATTCCAGTTTGCACTGCAAGTGTATTTTCCAGGGCACTTTTGCAGTGCACTTGTAGTGCATAGTGGATTTGGCTTTTGTAAATGACACCCACAGTGCTTTGTAATAAAACACGTAGCGCACCATTTTTGGGAATACACACATTTCTGTCATGGTGATGAAAAGGAGTATTTTGGGTGTCAGTTATGCACTACAAACCTTCTCTAGACAAAAGATTAGGTATCACACACACACAACATGAGAAGATTCTTTTTGGGAAGAAGAGACTGTTACCTCCTTTTGCCCAGAAAGTGCATTCCCACTGTTGAAGATAAAGGGCCAAAATTTAAAAGACAAATAAGCTAGAACACACCTACAAGAAACACAAGCAGGAAATGACAAGAAATCATAGGTCTGGTTAAAAAATATATTTATTAAAAAATGCCTCTCACACATCGTCAGGCAGAGCAATGGCCCCCCTGCCCACAAAGTAGTCTATATATCGCTCGCGGACCTCGCGGGCATTTAGAGGGGGCAAGCCAGGACGTGCCGCTTGAAGGGCTGTGAGGTCGGCATTGGAAGGCCCTGTCCACATCTGGGCCAACGGGCACAACATAGTTGCTGCTATGTCTTTTGAGGAAGTTGTGCAATATGCAGCAGGAAAGAACTATGTGGTTGAGTTTGTATTCCGCCAAGTTAATAGCCGTCAAAAACAGGCGGAAGCGGCTGGCCAGGATCCCAAAGGTGTTCCCCACCACTCTGTGGGCTCTGGACAGCCTATAATCGAAGACCCTCTGGTCTGGGGTGAGGGTCCTCATCGGGAAGGGTTGTCAGCGCAAACGATTCATCCGCGACAAAGATGAAGGGGAGTCCTTCAGCATTCTCCTCTGGAGGTGGCAAGCACAGACTGCCACTCTGGAGACGCCAGTAGAACTCCGTGTGCGCAATGGCACCACCATCCGAGATCCGGCCATTCATCCCCACGTCCACATACGAGTTTTTGTATGTCGCCGACACCACCGCCAACATCACTACACTATTAAACCCCTTGTAATTATAATAGTATGACCCCGAGTTGGGGGGTGGGACGATGCGGACGTGTTTCCCATCAATTGCACCTCCGCAGTTAGGAAAGTCCCAACGGCTGGCAAAGTGGGAGGCCACAGTCTGCCATTCCTGTGGCGTGGAAGGGAACTGTGGAGTGAAACAAGAAAAATAAAATAGTCACTTTGCACATAAACATTGCAAGCAGACTAGACACTAACATCTTGGAACAAGATCAGACTTAAATTGTAACCTTGAAAGTATTTGCACCCCAAAGTACAAGGTCCCCCTAGCAGATTACTCACCCCCCATCAATCCCCCCACTTCTGATGGGCCATTGACAATAACTAGGGGTTTGGGGGGGGGGGGGATTGGACAGGTAACCCTCTGCACTTCATTGATAGCCAAATGGCTCAATAATGTGTGCTAGTTTGGCCAGACCCTCCTTACTTAACACTATTGGCTAGCCCACAGGAAAGATAAAAGAACCTTCCTAATCACCCCCCCCCCCCCAAAAAAAAAACCAAAAAAAAAACAAAAGGGGCTCTGCATGATGTAAAACACACAGCAAACATTTGTGCATATTTTAGGGGGTGTTTGGGGGAAAACAATACTATGCAGCAGACAAAATACATTGCTGAAGGGACTAGGCCATAGGTGTCTATTGGGCCAGAAGAGCATGCTGGGGAGGTAAGTAAAGGGAAAAATGCAGAAAGGACAAAAGGGGCACAGCATATTAGAGCATATTGCAATCATGGTAATTAGGGAAGGAGGTAAAAAATACAAGACATTAGCAAACAGAGCATACATAGAAGGGAATAGTAAAGGAGAAATGTTACCTTAACCACTTCAGCCCCGGACCATTTGGCAGCCAAAGGACCAGAGGTCTTTTTTCAATTTCGCACTGCACTACTTTAACTGGTAATTGCGCGGTCATGCAATTTTGTAACCAAACGAAATTTGCGTCCTTTTCTTCCCACAAATAGAGCTTTCTTTTGATGGTATTTGATTGCCTCTGTGATTTTTATTTTTTGCGATATAAACGGAAAAAGAGCGAAAATTTTGAAAAAAAAAGAGATTTTCTACTTTTTGTTATAAAAAAAATCTAATAAACTCAATTTTAGTCAAACATTTGGGCCAAAATGTATTCAGCCACATGTCTTTAGTAAAAAAAATGCCAATAAGCGTATATTTATTGGTTTGCGCAAAAGTTATAGCGTCTACAAACTAGAGTACATTTTCTGGAATTTACACCGCTTTTAATTTATGACTGCCTATTTCATTTCTTGAGGTGCTAAAATGGCAGAGAAGTACAAAACCCCCCCAAATGACCCCATTTTGGAAAGTAGACACCCCAAGCTATTTGCTGAGAGGCATGTTGAGCCCATTGAATCTTTTTTTTTTTAGTCCCAAGTGATTGAATAAAGACAAAAATAAAAAAGATTTTTTTTTTTTTCAAAAAGTTGTCACTAAATGATATATTGCTCACACATGCCATAGTTATATGTGGAATTGCACCCCAAAATACATTTTGCTGCTTCTCCTGAGTATGGGGATACCACATGTGTGGGACTTTTTGGGAGCCTAGCCGCGTACGGGGCCCCGAAACCCAAGCACCGTCTTCAGGATTTCTAAGGGTGCAAATTTTTGATTTCACTCCTCACTACCTATCACAGTTTCGAAGGCCATAAAATGCCAAAATAGCACAAAACCCCCCCCAAATGACCCCATTTTGGAAAGTAGACACCCCAAGCTATTTGTTGAGAGGCATGGTGAGTATTTTACAGGTCTCATTTGTTTTTGAAAATGAAGAAAGTAAAGAAAAAAAAATTTTTTTTTTCTTTTTTCAATTTTCAAAACTTTGTGACAAAAAGCGACATCTGCAAAATACTCACAATACCTCTCAGCAAATAGCTTGGGGTGTCTACTTTCCAAAATGGGGTCATTTTGGGGGGTTTTATGCCATCTGGGCATTCCATGGCCTCCGAAACTGTGATTGGCAGTGAGAAGTGAAATAAAAAAATTACACCCTTAGAAAGCCTGAAGGCGGTGATTGGTTTTTGGGGTTCCGTACGCAGCTAGGCTCCCAAAAAGTCCCACACATGTGGTATCCCCGTACTCAGGAGAAGCAACAGAATGTATTTTGGGGTGTATTTCTACATATGCCCATGACATGTTTGAGCAATATATCATTTAGTGACAACTTTTTGTAAAAAAAATATATATATTTTTTTTTTTTCATTATTCAATCTCTTGGGACAAAAACAAAAAATATTTAATGGGCTCAACATTGCTCTCATCAAATAGCTTGGGGTGTCTACTTTCCAAAATGGGGTCATTTGGGGGGGGTTTGAACTGTCCTGGCATTTTATGCACAACATTTAGAAGCCTATGTCACACGTCACCCACTCTTCTAACCACTTGTAGACAAAGCCCTTTCTGACACTTTTTGTTTACATGAAAACATATTTTTTTTTTGCAAGAAAATTACGTTGAACCCCCAAACACTATATATAATGTTAAAGCAAAGGCCCTACAGATTAAAATGGTGGGTGTTGCATTTTTTTTTTCCACACAGTATTTGCGCAGCGATTTTTCAAACGCATTTTTTGTGGAAAAAATACACTTTTTTTTATTTTAATGCACTAAAACACACTATATTGCTCAAATTTTTGATGAAATAAAAAATATGATCTTAGGCCGAGTACATGGATACCAAACACGACATGCTTTAAAATTGCGCACAAACACGCAGTGGCGACAAACTACATACATTTTTAAAAGCCTTTAAAAGCCTTTACATGATACCACATTAGATTCACGGAGGAGGTCTACTGCTAAAATTACTGCCCTCGATCTGACCTTCGCGGTGATACCTCACATGCATGGTGCAATTGCTGTTTACATATGACGCCAGACCAACGCTTGTGTACGCCTTTGCGCAAGAGAAGGGGGGGCAGGGGTGCTTTTTTTTTTTTTTTTGTTTTTTTTTTTATTTATTTAGCTTTTTTATTTTATTTTTAAACTGTTCCTTCCATTTTTTTTCTTTGTTATGATTTTTATTGTTATCTCAGGGAATGTAAATATCCCCTATGATAGCAATAGGCAGTGACAGGTACTCTTTTTTTGAAAAAATTGGGGTCTATTAGACCCTAGATCTTTCCTCTGCCCTCAAAGCATCTGACCACACCAAGATTGGTGTGATAAAATGCTTTCCCAATTTCCCAATGGCGCGGTTTATATCCGGGAGGGGGGACATTCCCTCCCACTGCTTGTAAAAGCAGTCTAGAGGCTAATTACCCGCTAGAATTGCTTTTACATGAAAGCCGATCACTGGCTGAAAAGAATGATACCAAGATGATACCTAAACCTGCAGGCATCATTCTGGTATAACCATTCAAAGTCCAGCAACATACTGGACATATATTGTAATCTTTTTTTTTTCATGCAGCCTCTTGGCTGAACGAAAAAAAGAGATTGATTGGTGGGTATGCCCACCATTAGAATACCTCCCTTCATCCACCCACTTCTAATGATGGGCATACATGCACCATTTATATATGCCGATGCATGGGGGCATCCTCCCGCAAAAGTTATGCCGTGTACACACGGTCGGAATTTCGACCGTATGTACGTGGCATTAGGAGCCAATCGCTCCTCCCCCCCCCCTGCTGCCCCCATGCTTCGGCATATATGCTCTTTTTTTTAACTGTGGTGGTGAAATCACCTCCTACAGTGTTGGAGTCGCGTCTTTATGTATCGTGGGAGCAAACGCTGTTGCTGTCAAGATAAATAAATCCGCGTTGCAACTGAATGGCGCACCTGAAAACAAAAAAATGCTTAACACTAAAACACAGTAAACAAAATTACATACCTGAAAAGCAAGCATGATAAAACATGATAAAACATAATAAAACATTGCAGAATAGAATGGAGTAAAAAAAGAGCAACAATAGAGAGAGAATAGAGTGAGAGAGAGAACAATAAAACGACAACTATTTTATTTTTTTTTTATTTTTTTGAGATTCACAGGTAAAAAAGCTCCTGACTGAAGCGACTGAATCAAAACGCTACCACAAAAAAACTGTTAGCGATCGCAGGGATCAGGCCTGACTCTGCGAACGCTGCAGTTATGTGTGCTTAGTGTTTTGTAAGTGACAGTGATCGATCGATACTGCACTTGGGTGGGCTGGGCTGGGCGGAGGGGGAAAACGCAGGTGCTAGCAGGTATCTGGGCTGATCCCGCTAACAATGCGGTTTTTTTTGGAACCCTAAACTGCTGGGACGCTAGTATAGATCTGATCAGATCAGATATTGATCTGTTCAGATACTGTGCCACTAAGGGAGGTGTATGCTTTGTGCGTGGGTGTTTGCGGTACTGGCACTAACCTGGGGCGACGCAGACCTTATTTGACCCTAAAACCTAATTGATATCACCCGCCGGGCGATCAGGGGGTTAAACCGTTATTGGGTAATAAATGGCGGGTGCCCTGACAGTATAAAAAACAAGCTAACTAACCAGCGTCACCCGTAACAGTAATACAAAAAAAAAACTGGTTACCTAGCGACACTAATGCAGCGATCAGAAAAACGATCGCTTAGTGACACTGGCAAAAGGGGGTGAAAGGGTTAACTAGGGGCAATCAGGGGGTTAAACCTTTATTAGGTAATATATGGGGGTACCTGACGCTATATAAAAACCTGACGGGGAACCTAAATAACGAAATAACTAACTGGCTAACCAGCGTCACCAGTGACAGTTATACAGTGATCACTGGTGAAAGGGTTAACTCTAGGGGCAATCAGGGGGTTAAAACCTTTATTTAGGTTGTAATATGGGGGTACCTGACCTATAAACCTATTTATGAACCTATATAAACATGGCGGTTACCTAAAAAAAAAAAATGGTTACCTAGCGACACTAATGCAGCGATCAGAAAAACGATCGCTTAGTGACACTGGCAAAAGGGGGTGAAAGGGTTAACTAGGGGCAATCAGGGGGTTAAAACCTTTATTAGGTAATATATGGGGGTACCTGACGCTATATAAAAACCTGACGGGGAACCTAAATAACGAAATAACTAACTGGCTAACCAGCGTCACCAGTGACAGTTATACAGTGATCACTGGTGAAAGGGTTAACTCTAGGGGCAATCAAGGGGTTAAAACCTTTATTTAGGTTGTAATATGGGGGTACCTGACCTATAAAACTATTTATGAACCTATATAAACATGGCGGTTACCTAAAAAAAAAAATGGTTACCTAGCGACAGCAGTGACACTAATACAGCGATCAGAAAAACGATCGCTTAGTGACACTGGCAAAAGGGGGTGAAAGGGTTACCTGGGGGGCAATCAAGGGGTTAAACCTTTATTAGGGGGGGTAGGGGGCTACCTTGGACCTAAAACTAACTGCCCTGACAGTTATTACAGTCACACTGACACTAAATGCAGTGATCAGTAAAAAAATGATCACTGCAATTAGTGACACTGTGACTGGGGGGGGAGGGGGTGATCTGGGGGGTGATCAGGGGGTGACAGGGGGGTGGAATATGTGCCTAACTGTACTGGTGTCAGTGTACTGTTGTGCACTAACCTTTACATGTTCACCGCTCGGCGTCTCCGGTCACATAGACCGGCGCACCGAGCGTGACATCACTTCCGCCTTCCTGTCTATACAATAGACAGGAAGGGGAAGCTTTTCATTGGCCAGGAGCGATCGCGAGGGGGTGGCCAGAAACCACTGGCCGTCCCCTCGTCCCGGATCGCTCCTGACACGATCCCGACCGTCCCCGCCGGCGGAGGGGGGTCCGATCGGACCCCCCAACCGCCTGAAGAATGTCACGTACAGGTACGTGATTCTGCCTGTACGTGCCATTCTGCCGACGTATATCTACATGGGGCGGTCGGGAAGTGGTTAATATAGTTCTCCTGCAGGACCTGGATTATGGCAGAACAGGTCTCTGGAATAATGATTCCCAGAGCCTGGGGAGAGATACCTGTGGAGAACTTTAGATCCTGAAGGCTTCTCCCTGTCGCCAAGTACCTCAACGTGGCAACAAGCTTCTGCTCCGGAGTGATGGCTTGTCTCATGCAGGTATCCTGCCGGCTGATAAAAGGGGTCAGCAAAGCCAAAAGACGGTGAAAAACGGGGTCCGTCATCCGGAGAAAGTTCCTGAAATCATCAGGATTATTCTCCCGGATCTCACGAAGCAAAGGCATGTGCGAGAATTGGTCACGCTGAAGCAACCAATTCTTGGTCCACATACTCCTCCTCGCTCTGTTCATGGACGGGTCTTGGCTCAAAGCTAAAAGCCCGACACCAAGTCCCCGTATAGCACGAACTCAGCGACGAGTACGTACGGGAAACATCGCTCACAAACGGTCGGCTGGTCAGAACGGACAAACAGAAAGCAAAGATAAACAGCCAGGCCTGAAAGAACGAAATGAATACCAGAAACGAGCAGACAATAAGCAGTGAAAATCAAAGCGTCCTATATCAAGATATAGGCCGCAATGACCAACAAATGCGAACTGACTACACGCACTAATAAACAGATACGCACGACAAGCACAAACTGAAGAGCAGTAACGATCTGAGTCAGAAAACTGAGAAGCGCGAATCGTAAGTCCCCAAACTTCTACTAACATGCCATAAACACGGAATCAGCAGAAGGAGCCCAACAGGTGCCAGACGTGGTGCTGAACTTCCCCTTTCTAGTCTTGTGGAAGACGACTTGCGTCACGACGTTCTTGAAGACCGGAAATTCCGACAACGTTGTCCGACCGTGTGTACGCAACACCGGCATCGGACAAATTCCGACGGAAATTATCCGACGGAACTAGTCATCGGAAAATCCGAGCGTGTGTACGGGCCATAACAGTGGGATTATGTTCCCTCCAAGTATCGATAAGGTCATAATGATGAATGAGACGGGCAAACTTACTACTGTCATTAGGAGGGCGTCGTAGGATTGGTCTGCTAGTATCTGATTTATCCATGGTTCTGTCCAAGAATATATTGCTGTCTCCTCCCAATATTAGTTGTCCTTGGACCTTGGGCATCAGTATGTTAAACATCTGCCTAAAGAATTCTACTTGTCCTGTGTTTAGGGTGTAATATGAGATAAATGAGACCAGTCTATCGTGTAGGCGGCCTACGGCCATTAGATATCTCCCTGCCTTATCTTTGATTATTGATGTGGGGGTAAAGGGGGTCCGTTTTGAAAAGCAGACCGCCACTCCCCCTTTTTTCTGAGGGCCACAGGCTAAAAATGTTTGCGGATATCTCACATTAAGGTATCTAGGGGCCGAGGCCTTAGTGAAATGGGTTTCCTGCAATAGTAGGACATCTGCTCTTTGTCTATGGTAGAATTGGTATGCCTTCATCCTTTTAGTGGGGGAATTGAACCCATGAACGTTGTGGGTTATAACCGAATAATCTGTGGAGTATCTATTAGCCATCGTGGTAGGGCAGAGCTCTCTTACCTTGTATTAGTAGATTACCAGGCGGTGTTAAAAAAATTGTGGTTGGCCATTCGACTTCCTGTTTGAGCTTCACTCCGTGGGTAGGACTTCGGACCAGAGCTCGTCGGGGGATAGAGAGATAGAAAAAGGGAGAGTAAGAAAGCATAGTAAACATAAATAACTCAACAGCCTTAGGCTGTACAATTCAAACCTAGTGAGTTTGCTTAAAATATTAAGTAACTGGGGGTAATCCCCCTTCGGACTTAAAGTCCGGGGTAATTGGTGCAAGCGTACCATCCTCCTTGGAGGATCGATATTCCTGCAAGCGTGCGGCATGTACTACCGCTCCAGCCCATGTAACTAGGCCTATAAATCAGACTAACATGTTATATACATTGTATCAATTATTATTAAAACCTCTTTTTGGACAAGACACTATATAGTGGACTTGGCATTTGGTCAGGTCCCTCCTTTGTTGTGGCCCGGGGGCAGGCAGGGTCCCCATCGGTTACTCCTGCCCCGGGGACATAACTCTCGGGAGGCAAACTCGTCTCCTATGGAGGGGCCTTCCCCCGTTGGTCAAAAAACTGAATATAGTCCATGTTCTGAGCATGGTTAGCTTGCGTTTCAGAAAAGTTTCAATGCTCAATCAAAATTTGGGTCAAAAATCAAAAAGAAAATTAGATAAAAGGAAAGAAAAAAAAGGAAAAAAAAAAAACTTTTGGGGCTGCACTTATGTAACCCTATGGGCGGTCAAGATGCAGTCATCTAGTATCAAAAGGGAATCATAAAAGAAGACATTTTTTTTAAAGAAAAAAAGAAAAAAAACAAAATAAGTCAAGAAGCAAAAATCAATGGCCAAAAATCGAAGATCAAAAGATCAAAAGTAGGGGCAGTTCGTGGCTTGTATTTGTTAGGGCTATGTAGCCAGTATCGCAGGCTCATTCTCCTGGAAAGTAACCTTCATGTTTACCAGGGGAGTCCTTCCTAAAATCAGTTAAGGTTCCTGTTCTTCATCAGGACTTATGCCTGACCTTTAATGGGTTCATGGTAGCCAGGGGTGTTTTCAGGTGTTACGTTGCGATTTTCTGGATTGCGATTGCTTGGGCTCTTGCCACAGTGGCAAAAGAGGTCGGTGGTCAGCACGTCGAGGGGATGCAGCTGGAGAATCATGGGTAAGTATTCCTAATTCACTCAGGAGGTCCTCGCCTGCTTGAAAAGTTGAAAAGGAGTAGGATCGTCCCTTGAAGGTAAAAGATAACTTGAAGGGGAATGCCCATCTGTATTTTATTTGTTAATTCGCCAGTTGTTGTAGAAGGGGTCTCAGTTTTCTGCGTTTCTGTATGGTCGATGGTGCCAGGTCTGTGAATAGTTGTATACCTGCACCCTGTATGGTCAGGTCTTTCCTATTGCGTGCAGCAGACATCATCTTCTCCTTTTACTCTATAGTAATGTGGTTTAGCTATTACATCACGTGGCAGGCCATCAGATCTCGGGGCTGTTAAGGCTCTATGTATACGGTCTATCTCCAAGTGATGGGGTGGTATGTCTGGAATCAGCTCTGTCATAAGTTCTCGCATGACCTCTTCTAGATCAGTAAGAGTTTCTGGCAGGCCCCGTATCCGTATATTATAACAGCGATTTTCCAAATCTTCTATTTTTGTATAGGCCTCTTCCAACCTGTCCTGGAGGTCTGTGACCATGGTAGCATTCTGATTGACCTTTTTAACAGTATTGTCCAACTTAGTTTCCAGTTTCCACATGGTCAAAACGTTCCCCAAAGCTATGTATGTCCCTCTTTAAATCTGTGGTTATAAGGGTGCAGGCCTTAGAGAGCTCTTGTTGAAGCAGTGTGGAGAAGCGTGCTAGTAGTAGTGCATCTGGGGAGTAGTGTGTTTACTGAACTTGTGGAGGTGCAGCTATATTCTGGCTTGTCTGGCTAAACAGGGCCTCTGTTATTTCAGCCACGTTCCCGTCCATAGAGGATCTAGGGGAGTCTTTTAGTTCCTGTGATGCTATGTAGCTGCCCGGAGATAAGGGCTGTAAATGTGACTCACCCCTCCGATCGATCTCAAGATCTGCAGTTGATTGGAACGAAAAGGGATCCCTTGACTGTGTGGGGAGTCCCGTTTTGTGCGATTTGTGTGGCGTCTGGTAATTTTTAGAGGCCGTGCTACCTCGTGTGTCGGGCCGTCCCGGCGCCATCTTGGAATGCGGCCTAGTATCTGCGGAGGGTCCCGGACCTCCGTTTGCTTTTGGCTGCTTCTTCTGCCCCTTTTTAGGTTGACCTTGCGCCCTTCTGTTCATTCCCCTCCGGGGAGACAGATCGCTGTGTGCAGTCGTCCGTGGGTCTGCTGTCTGGCTAGATATAAGCTGTTAGGGTCGGAGCGTGCGGAGCTCGGCTAGAACGGGTCCACCTCCGAGATCCCGCGCATGCGCACTTTTTGAGGTATGAAATTTAAAGGAAAATTACACTTTTATTGTTTCACTTTAAGCATTATTAAAATCACTGCTCCTGATAAAACTGCATTGATACATGTCCCCTGGGGCAGGACCCAGGTCCCCAAACACTTTTTATGACAATAACATGCATATTAGCCTTTTAAATTAGCACTTTTGATTTTGAACGTTCGAGTCCCATAGACTTTAATAGGGTTCTAAAGTTCACACAAGCTTTAGGTCTGTTCGCAGGTTCTGGTGCGAACCGAACAGGGGGGTGTTCGGCTCATCCCTAGCTATAACCCACTAAGTAAATACTTAAGGCACTGTGTCCTATGATGTACGATAAAGAAAAACTTTTACCATTGGAGTTATCTAGTGGCGAAAAGAGTGTCTTTAATTTATAAACCCATTCAATTTAGTTTTTTGATATTTTCTCCCCTCCAATCTGTATCTATTTTGTGAATCCCCAAAAATTTGCCCACACTAGGGTCCTTATTGTGATGTGTCCTGAAATGGTTGGAAAGGCTATGTTTCGGGAACCCATTTTTAATATTATTTAGATGTTCATTAATGCGGATACATCAATTTCTTTTAGTGCGTCCCACGTATTGTAACCCGCATGGGTCGATTTACTGTAATGAACTTATCAATTTTAAATTCACTCCCTGTGCTAAATGATGTAAATTTTAATACTTTTCTAGCATTATTCCTTGTCAATTTGCATGCTTTACATTTTTTACAGTAATAGAACCCTGTTACATCCAAAAACAAACCATTTTTCTTTGGGGGATTTAGTACATTTGGGGCTAATCTGTTCCTTAACCACTTGCCAACTGCCTCAGTCGGCAAAATGGCACAGGCAGGCAGAGTAACATATCAGTTTGTTACTCCCGCGGGGGGCGGGGGGCACGATCACGCCCCCCTGGTGCCCTAGGCAGTCGGCATCATTGCAGGAGCGATCCGTCCTGAGGGGGAGGCCACCGATTCATGGCCACCCCCTCACAATTACTCCTGGCGAATGGGAAGCTTCCTCTGCTTCTGAAATGTAAACAGAAGCAGAGGAAGTGATGTCATCTCTCCTCGTGCAGCCTTTTCGTTCCGGCGCCCGAGGAGAGAAGACATCAATGTGAGTTTGCATCAACACTACACTAACACATAGGCACATAAATCACCCCCTTAAACACCGCCCCTGCATCCCTGTCACAGTGACACCAATATCAGTTTATTTTTTTACTGATCACTGCATTGGTGTCATTTTGTGACTGTTATAAGTGTTAGGGCAATTAGTGGTAGGCCCCTTTAGGTCTAGGGTACCCCTCTAACCCCCCAATAAAGGTTTAATCCCTTGATCACGCCCCAGTTAACCCTTTCACCTCCATTAGCCAGTGTCACTAATCAATGATTTTTATGATCGCCGTATAAGTGTCACGGGTGACGCTAGTTAGCCTGTTAGTTATTTAGGTTCACCGTCAGCTTTTTATAGCATCAGGTACCCCCATATACTACCCAATAAAGGTTTTAAGTCCCTGATTGTCCCCTAGTTAACCCTTTCACCAGTGATCACCGTATAAGTGTTACGGGTGACGCTGGTTAGTTTTTTTTGTTTATACCCTCCGTTTATTACCCAATAAAGGTTTAACCCCCTGATCGCCCGGCAGGTATTATAAGTTAGGTTTTAGCATCAGATAGGGTCTGCATCACCCCAGGCAGCATCAGATTAGTGCCAGTACCTCTAACACCCATGCATGCAGCATACACCTCCCTTAGTGATATAGTGTCTGAACGGATCAATATCTGATCTGATCAAATCTATAGCAGCATCCCCAGCAGTTTAGGGTTCCCAAAAACGCAGTGTTAGCGGGATCAGCCCAGATACCTTCTAGCACCTGCGTTTTGCCCCTCCGCCCAGCCCACCCAAGTTCAGTATCGATCGATCACTGTCACTTACAAAACACTAAACTAATAACTGCAGCGTTCGCAGAGTCAGGCCTGATCCCTGCGATCGCTAACAGTTTTTTTTGTTAGCGTTTGATACAGTTACTGACAGCCTAGGAGTTTTTTTTACCTGTGAGTCTCACTACTGTACCAGTAAATTTAGAGCCCAAAATGGCAAATCGAAGGTACAATAGTGAAGAGGCCTACATGTTTCTGAACATGACAGATAGTGAAGAGGAAGTCACTCATCTGTCAGACTCAGGCTCAGAATACGATCCTGTAGACGACAGCGGCTTCATGACAGATAGCTCTGACGATGGAGTTGTGGTCCCTGCCAAGGTCAGGCGTACCAGACCCAGATTGTCTTCTGCTGTTGAGGTGCAAGAACCGCAGGGCTCTCGTATGGAGCAGAATAGTACTAGTGTCCCGCTGCCACCAAGACGACAAAGACAGGCCCGTCGTGCCCATAGTGTCTTTCCTGCAGAATTTGCCAATCCTAATTGGCAGCCCACCACTTCTGCAGCACCCGTACTTCCTCCCTTCACTGGCCAACCCAGAATTCAGTTGATTTTTATTCACTGTTTTTCACGAAAGATCTCTATAGATCTATTGTGGACCAAAGAAATTTGTATGCTGGTCAATTCATCGCCGCTAATCCCCAGTTCTCCCTTGCCAGAGATTGGAAACCATTTACGGTTTACAAATTTAAGACCTTTCTGGGCCTATGCCTCGACATGGGCATAATTAAAATCAGTATGTTGCGGTCATATTGGTCCACTGACCCAATTTACCATATGCCCGTTTTCTCTGCCTCCATGACCAGCGCACGATATGAGCAGATCTTGTGGTTCATGCATTTCAACAACAATGAACTCTGTCGTCCTCGTGGAGACCCTAGATACGATCGGCTCTACAAAATTTGTCCCCTCGTAAACCACTTCAACCAACATTTTGCAGCCTTGTTTACTCCCCCTCAGCGTTGATGCGTCCCTGATTACGTTTTTTGGCTGCTTGTCTTTCAAAACAGCATCTTTCCAGCAAGCGTGCCAGATACGGGGTCAAGATGTATATGCTCTGTGACAGGGCCACAGGCTATACATATAGTTATATGGTTTACGAGGGAAGAGATAGTCACGTAGAGCCGCCGAACTGCCCAGGTTACATAGGGAGCGCTGGCAAGATTGTGTGGGACTTGGTGTCACCCTTATTTGGAAAGGGGTACCATTTGTATGTGGACAATTATTACACGGGCGTGCCACTTTTTAGTCACTTGTTTGATCATCAGATTGGCGCATGTGGCACCGTGCGATCTTTCCCCAGCGGGTTGTAGATTTCCATCTTAGGCTAGGGGAGAGAGCCTGCTTGAAGTGTAATAACTTGCTCGCTGTGAAGTGGAGTGATAAGAATGTAACTCGTACATCTGTATCTCTTATTTTTCCTTTACATCACATCCAACACTCCCTTATTACTTCCTTCTCTCTGGCTACCTTATCTCTACTCCATTGCCATCTCTACTCTACTGCCATTTTCTTTTCTCTTTCTCCTTCACTCTCTTTTTTCTTATTTCCCCCTTTTTTTTTTCCCTTACTAATTCTTTTAGCCTTCAATCCTCCCTTTATACAGTTTCACTCTTGTCTTACAAACTCTTCACCACTTCACTATCCCACATACCCAGATTTTTGTTTGTTTATTTTGCAGAGCCCCCCCTTTTAGAGCCAGTACACTCCTCAACACTTCAATTATTCACCTCTCATATTTCGCTCTGCCTGGGGTGCAATTTGTGCCTTCTGGGTGCCGCCCGTGCCTGCTCCCTCAACCCCGGTTTCCATGGCATTTTTGGCCGGTTTGACTTTCAGCATGCTCCGCCGCCTATGCGCAGGTATGTATGCAAGATTGTGGCCCAAGTGTATATATGTTGGGGGAGAGTTCATATTGTACATTTGTCCACTCCTTTCTAGACCACTCAAAATATGGCAGTTTTTTCTATTTTTTAGGTTACCATTACGGTCTTGCTCCTGACGAGTGACAACAAGGTCACGAAACGCGTAGAGCTTACAACTACCGTTTTGTATTTACAATTTTTAACAAAGTATGGACGTTCCTTTTTGACCTATTTTTCTCTGTTTTCCCTGTATTTTCCTCAAGTGACACTTTAATGTGTCACATATTCACATACAATTGATGACTATTGAATATCAAGTTTTGTATGTATTTGCATTGAAGTCCGTGTCGGAACATGTAATTTTATGAAATTAGAAACATTAATATACAATTATGTGCAATAATATGGAAATATGTGACTATTCATAGCTATTAAAATTAATTTTTTACCCAAATTTTTGTCCTTGCTTTCGTGTGCCTCATACAAAGTCCCGCCCCTTGCTCTCTTTTTAAATACTGAATAGGGATGGAGGAGGGGACCCGAACGGCCCCAATTACCTCATTTAAAGTCCCAAATATCTTGTTTTTCCTTTCTAATCCCGGGGGAAATTGCGGAGTCCGGACGATTTTAAGACTTTTCTCAGATTGCGGCCGACTCCACACAGCGGAGACCCGCCGCCATCCTGGGGCCTGCAAGACCTTTGGCATCGCCGGGCTCGAGTTCCTCAATCGGCGGAGCGGGAGGAGGCTAGCCCACCCATACCAGAGCAGACTATCCCGGGAGGGACCTGGGCTGTGTAGGATACCCGAAGGATGCCCGGAAATCCGAAGCGGTGGCCTCCGGGTGCCCATGGCCAGCCGCCATCTTGAGGCCTGTGAAGCCTCCAACACCTCCGGGCTCGAGTGCCATGATTGGCAGTGCGGGGGACAGCCAACCCACCTACATCGGTGTCGATTACCACGGGAGGTTGGTGGAATTGTTTGGAGACCCGGGGGACAGCCGGAGGACCCGTGAGGACTGCTTTCAGATGCCCACAAGCTGCTGCCATCTTGCAGTCTATGGAGCAGGGTATCTCCTTCACACCCAGGTACTGTGCCACAGCAATATAGTGCCGCCCTCCCTGTGCCCCCATCCTTACAAAAAACTGTATCCTGAAGTGAGCCCTGGCCCTGCACAGACAGCCTAACCCCATTACACCTACTGGCCTGCTTTCTGAGCCCCAGTGCCTGCCTGCCTACTACCCGCTGCCGAAGTATACAGCCCCCCACCCCCTAGGAGCAGAGCACGTTGCGGATGCCCCCCCTCCCACAAGTTCCCTTATATCCTAACAGAATAACTTCTCAGGGACATGTGAGGCCTCTGGACATGTAAACTCGGAGATCTGTCCCCCTCCGCCTTCCCGGGACTCCTGTTGAATATTCTGAAGCCCAGTTAGCCACAGGAGTCACCTCCTCAGGTCACCCATGGCAGCCGTGCACCCCATTGGAAAAATCGGAGACCAAAGGAAGAATTACGCCGCAGTGCTCCCCAGACCTTTTCAACCATGGATTGCTTTCTGCATAAACCCGCATCCACGACCCCAAGTGGCGGAGACAACACAAAATCCACGGGATCATCATGAGCTGGAGTCAGGTACTTTATTTGACATATCGCCCACCCCAATACAGGAATCATTTGCCCCGTTGACAGCGGACATTCTAGACAAACTGTAATCCCTGCTCCAAGCCATTACTCATAATATTGCTCAAAAAGTAGGGAAACTTGCTAAAGAACTGAGAGGTGAGATTGACCAACTGGGGGATCGCACAGACACCCTTGAGACCAAGTTTGATGAGCTAGTGCAATATGTCCAAGTTTTGGAAGAAGACAATGCCGCCATTAAAAACACTCAGTCACCCAACTCCAGGCACAACAAGAGGACCTTGAAAATACGTAACGCAGGCACAATCTACGGATCAGAGGCATTCCTGAAACAGTAGAAGACAGGGACCTTCGTTCCTATATCCTGAGCTTGTTTAATGTGGTAGCCCCTAAAATTCCTGATATCGACTGGCGCTTAGACAGAGCTCACAGATCTTTATCCCCTAAACCACCACCAAGAGATGTGGTTGTCCTATTCCACTACTACGACAGCAAAGAAACATTAACTTTCGCCACTCGTAATCAATCCAGGCTTGATTTCAGGGGCTCCAGGATCCAAATCTTCAACGACCTCTCACCTATCACCCTGGTGAGACGAAGAAACCTTCGCCCACTGACACTACACCTCCAGACCCACAAAGTCCTATACCGCTGGGGATTCCCCTTTCTGCATCTCGAGATGACATACAATATTCTCTCCGTGACCTCCAGAAAAGTGATGCCTTTCTACGCAACTTAGGCCTACCGCCTCTGCCTGATGAAGATCCAGTGCCGCTTCCCACCACTCCTAAGCCATCGGCAATCCCGGGTCGCATCTGGACCCCAGTGAGACAGAAACCACCCAAGGCCAACTTTACGCCCCAGAGGCGACCATCTTTCAGACCCCACCTGAGGAGCTTTTCACTCTGCTACAGCTTTGTATGCTTCCTATGTTTGGCCTCCTGATGTTCATGTTTGGCCGACTACCCCTTAGTGGGTCTACCCATTTTCCCCCTTATCCGTGGGGTGCATTGTCTGTTTTTTTTTTTTTACGGCACCCTGGTTCAGTAGTTTTTCACCTTTTCAAGGTTTATATTTTTTTTTTCTCATGATCCAGGCCTTATGCGCCGGAAGACGGAGGGGGACCCTCCCGCCCCCCATCTTCGATGGTCCTCATGCTCCCCTCTCCAGCCCAAGGCCCAGGCCTGGGATTTTTTTTTTTTGTTTTTTTTTTTTTAACCCCTCCAAAGGTTTATAATTTTTTTTCTCTTTTTAATGGATGATCTTGTTGGACTCTCAGCTATTTTTTTTTTTTTTTTTGCCCCTCCAAGTTTCTCTTTGGATGACTTTTGGACTCTCAGCTACTTTTTCTTTTTCTCCTAGTTGTTGCTTTTTATTTTTATTTACATTTTATTTTTGGTGCTCATTTTTACTGTGATTTTTTTCACTGTTTTTCCTCCGTTTTTTTTTTCATGTTGCAATTTTGCTAATGTTCTACATGTTGTCAGGTTACTTTGCACCTACCCCATAATCCTTGCACCATGGAATCCCTTATCCAGTACATACTATGTTACTTATCATACGCTTACCCATCAGGTTAAATTGTTATGGCACTTTTTTACCTGTAATGTAAAAGGTTTAAACTCTGTTCAGAAGAGATGGTTGGCTCTGAAAGAGTTTAAAGCTTCTAAAGCTGATGTTATCCTAGTCCAGGAGACCCATTTCCGTCCTGGGGGTTCTCTCAAATTTGCCAGTAAACACTTCCAGATATCTTTTATGGCTTCCGATCCATCTGGTAAAGCAGGCGTGGCGGTCCTAATTAATCGCTCCTGCCCCATACAAATCTTCCAACTTGGACCCCCATGGCAGATTTATTATCCTGGACTGCATGTTTCTCTCCCAATTCTTTATGATAGTTAATGTTTATGCTCCCAACTCTGGACAGGTCCACTTCCTTACCACCATGTTTGACACCTTAGACAAGTTTTCTCAACCTTTCATAGTGATCGGCTGGGATTTCAATATGACCATGTCCCCCAGTAAAGACAGACACGTATTGTTCCCATCTAAGACCTCATCTAACTCGGATCGCCTTTCCAAATCATTTCGTAAACTCATTAGAGCCAAACACCTATTAGACATTTGGAGGATCAAACACCCCAGGCACAAACAATATACATTCTATTCACACCCCCATAAACTTTTCTCTAGATTAGATCATTCCTTTATCTCCTCACCCCTCCTAACGTCCACAGTCTCGTTTGAAATCAATCACGTTTCCTGGTCAGATCACTCTTCAGTACACCTAGATATTGCCCTGTCCTCCGCATCCCCTAGAACTTGCCATTGGCACCTCAATGAAACCCTACTCCGAATCATAAATATGACCCCGAGGTCTCCCCGGTGTGTTGGAGGTGCCGCGGTGATATTGGCTCTCATTTCCACATTTTCTGGGAATGTCCCATTATTCAACCCTTTTAGTCCTCTATTCAAACATACCTGCAAAATCTTTTTGAAACCAAATTTTCCTCTAAATCCAATCCACTTTCTTCTCGGTTTGCCATTCCCCGGCATCTCCAAACACGCTCAAAAACTGACTGGCTTTATCCTCTTGGCAGCAAAACGAGCCATACCCTTGAGATGGTTATCCTCATCCCCACCCACTCTCTCACAAGTCCTGCAAACACTGGAGCAGATTCGCAGAATGGAACACCTCACTGCTACTATCCATGATACACTACCTAAATTTAACAAGATATGGGACATGTGGGACCACTCAGAACTCAATCCTGGGACTCTTCCAGTACCTTCCAATAGCATAATACCCTCTTAAATAGGTATGTGGAATGTCTTACTCCCCTGATCCCGCTAACATTTTCCCTTAAAGATTCCATGGTGCTCCCCTCCTCTCCTTTTTTTGTGGGACTCCCATGGAGTGCCTCTGTCTGGTATAGGCACTCCTAAGACCCCACTAACCCTAGACCCAGTAAGCAACAACTCCTATGGTGTGATATACCAATATACCTGGACTGCCCACTCTCTGGGTCCCTCCCCACCCCGCCCCCTCTCTTAGCCTCTCTCCCTTGAGCTATACACCTGTTATACTGTAAACTCGTAAAGTTGGTAGCACTGTAACCTTACCTTAAAGCAGGAGTAAACCCGCTGAAACTTTTTTTTATACACCCGTAAGGGAGAAGGCATAATGAGCTAGTATGCACCGTATACTAGCTCATTATGAGATACTTACCTTAGAGCGAGGCCTCGGTAACTCACCTGGTCCACGCCAAGGTAGCTGACATGTTGACCTGGTGTGTCTTCCGGGTATCGCGACTCCAGCGCTGTGAGTGGCTGGAGCCGCGATGTCATCACTCCCGCCCATGCGCACGGGAGACTTCTTCCTGGCAAGGTTTGGATTCTGCCGGCCTTTCAGCCGAGAATCCCCCGTGCGCATGCATCGCTGCAGTCAGCAGCGCATTGCACGTGGAATATCTCCTAAACCATTCAGGTTTAGGAGATTTTTTTTACCTACAGGTAAGCCTTATTATAGGCTTACCTGTAGGTAAAAGTCAATTTTATGACTATACAACCGCTTTAAGGCTTCGGCCTCTGTTATATACTTTCTGAATGATTGTTCTTATTTTGTACTGACAACTGTTAAAAAATAAAAAATAGTTGTCATTTTATTGTTCTGCTCTTTTTTACTGTATTCTATTCTGCAATGTTTTATTATGTTTGCTTTTCAGGTATGTAATTTTTTTATACTTTACTGTTTACTGTGTTTTATTGTTAACCATTTTTTTGGTTTTCAGGTACGTCATTCAGCTGCAGCATGGATTTATTTATCTTGACAGCAACAGCGTTTGCTCCCATGATACATAAAGCCGTGACTCCATCGCTGTAGGAGGCGATTTCACCACCACAGTTAAAAACAAAATGGTGCATGTATGTCCATCATTAGAAGTGGGTGGATGAAGGGAGGTATTCTAATGGTGGGCATACCCAACGATCAATCTCTTTTTTTCGTTCAGCCCACAGGCTGCATGAAAAAAAAGATTACAATGCCCAACAAGGACCAGCAACGTACTGGTATGTAGCTGGACTTTGAGTGGTTATACCAGAATCATGCCTGCGGGTTTAGGTATCATTCTTTTCAGCCAGAGGTCTGCTTTAATGTGAAAGCAATCATAGCGGCTAATAAGCTTCTTTTACAAGCAGTGGGAGGGAATGTCTGCCCCCCCCCCCCCCCCCACCATCTTCCATGATTTTCCCTGGCTCTCCTGTCCTAACAGGGAACCTGAGAATGCAGCCGGTGGTTCCACCAGCTGACCATAGAGCCGATCAGAGACTGAACCGCTCCAATCATCTCTATGTCCTAAGAAGCCGGAAGCTACGAGCATTTCATGACTTCGATTTTGCCGGATGTACACAGCGCCATTGGGAAATAATTTTATCACACCGATCTTGGTGTGGTCAGATGCTTTGAGGGCAGAGGAGAGATCTAGGGTCTAATAGAGCCCAATTTTTTCAACCAAAAAAAAGGAGTACATGTCACTACCTATTGCTATCATAGGGGATATTTACATTCCCTGAGATAATAAAAAAATATATATATATATTAAAAGGAACAGTTTAAAAAAAATAAAATAAAAAAAAGCTGTCCCCTTCTGCTCTCACGCAAGCGTGGGTCTGGCGTCCTATGTAAACAGCAATTGCACCAATGTTTTAGCAGTAGACCTCCTCTGTAAATCTAAAGTGGTAACCTGTAAAAGGCTTTTTAAAATGCATGTAGTTTGTCGCCGCTGCACGTTTGTGCGCAATTTTAAAGCATGTCGTGTTTGGTATCCATGTACTCGGCCTAAGATCATCTTTTTTATTTCATCAACCATTTGGGCAATATAGTTTGTTTTAGCGCATTAAAATAAAAAAAAGTGTTTCTTTTTCCCAATATATGCGTTTGAAAAATCGCTGCACAAATACTGTGAGAAAAAAAAAATTAAAAACACCCACCATTTTAATATGTAGGGCCTTTGCTTTAAAAAAAAAATAACAATAATTATATATATACATATATATATATATATATATATATACACACACATACACACACACACACACACACACACACACACACACACACACACATACACACGTTTTTTTCATGTAAACAGTGTCAGAAAGTGCTTTGTCTTCAAGTGGCTAGAATAGAGGGTGATGTGTGACATGCGCTTCCAAATGTGCATAAAATGCCAGGACAGTTCAAACCCCCCCCCCCCCCCCCCCCCAAATGACCCCATTTTGGAAAGTAGACACCCCAAGCTATTTGCTGAGAGGCATGTCGAGTCCATGGAATATTTAATATTTTGACACAAGTTGCAGGAAAGACAAAATTTATTTTTTTGCACAGTTGTCACTAAATGTTATATTGCTCAAACATGCCACAAGCATATGTGAAATTACACCTCAAAATACCTTCTGTTGCTTCTCCTGAGTACGGGGATACTACGTGTGAGACTTTTTGGGAGCCTAGCCGCGTATGGTACCCCGAAAACCATGCACCGCCTTCAGGCTTTCCAAGGGTGTACATTTTTGATTTCACTCCTCCCTGCCTATCACAGTTTCGGAGGCCATATGCCAGATGGCACAACCCCCCCCCCCTCAAATGACCCCATTTTGGGAAGTAGACACCCCAAGCTATTTGCTGAGAGGTATGGGGAGTATTTTGCAAGGCGTGCTTGGTTTTCGGGGCCCCGTACGTGGCTAGGCTCCCAAAAAGTCCCACACATGTGGTATCCCCATACTCAGGAGAAGCAGAAAAATTTATTTTGGGGTGCAATTCCACATACAACCATGGCATGTGTGAGCAATATATACATTTTTGTTTTTTTTGTCATTCAATCACTTGGGACAAAAAAAATGTAATATTCAATGGGCTCAACATGCCTCTCAGCAATTTCCTTGGGGTGTCTACTTTCCAAAATGGGATCATTTGGGGGGGGGGGGGGGGGGGGGGGTTGTACTGCCCTGCCATTTTAGCACCTCAAGAAATAGGCAGTCGTAAAAGTTGTGTAGATTCCAGAAAATGTACCCTAGACGCTATAATTTTTGCGCAAACCAATAAATATACATTTATTGACATTTTTTTTTACCAAAGACAATGTGGCTGAATACATTTTGGCCTAAATGTATGACTAAAATTTAGTTTATTGGATTTTTCTTCTAATAAAAGTAGAAAAATATCTTTTTTTTTTTTTTTTCAAATTTTTCGGTCTTTCCGTTTATTTCGCAAAAAATAAAAATCGCAGAAGCAATCAAATAACATCAAAAGAAAGCTCAATTTGGGGGGGGCGTGGCTTTCCGGGAAAGAGGATGGACGCTTGACTCCACAGCTCCTCAACAGGGAGACAGTACGCAGCGACTACGGCCACAATCTGAACGCCATTCACAGCCATCCTTGAGCATGGCACCTCGGAGGGCACAATGAATCCCTCGAGGAAAATATATACCGACCGTAAGACCCAGAAACTTACGGAATTCGCCTACAAGCCGGCGGAGCAGGCCGCGACGATCCAAGATGGCGCCGGCCAGGCCGCGCCGCGAACGGCATACACGGACCTCCCGGACGCCTCTCCAGAGGAACATGATGACACAGGTACCCCCTCCACACATCCCCATGAGGCAGACCCACTACCAGGGAGCCCAGCTAAAGCCAGGATGCGGCTAGATTCGCCCCCGCAGCGGGCGCACGGCCCGCAAATCGAGGCCCAGGCTTCACCTCCCTTCCTCTCCCTTTCTTTTTCCTTTCTTTTCTTTCTTTTTTTCTTTCCTTCTTTCTTTCCCTTTTTTCTTTTTTTTTCCACTTCAGCAATATTCAAGAGATTATTATTCAACTTCATGTTCATTTATATCTCTCGTTATGTTTCACATCATTGTGGAATTTTATTACAGAAAAAATTTGACCGTAGGGTTTACTATATTTCATATTATTTATTATAATCCCTTTTAAACTTTTATTTCTCTTTTATAGTGTGTGGGGTTTTCTTTTATATTCCTATTTCTTTCTTTCCCGCCCCCCTCCCGATCCCACCCACCCCATTTCCCATTACCTCTCGTCTTTTTACATCGGAAATCATTTTGCTATTGCATTCTGTTTATATAATCGTTTCGACATATTTCCATGTCTGTTTGAATGTCTGCCAACTTTTCCATTTTTTCAGATCATCTTCTTCCTCTTCTTCTCCATTATATCTCAGTTTTTCAAGATGGTATATTTCTTCCACTCTTAAAACCCATTCTCTTTTAGTGGGTGCTTCTTCCTGCTGACATTTTTTTGGGATAAGGCCCTTGGCTGCATTTAACATCTGGGGAATCAGTGTTTTTATATATTGCTTTATTGGATCATCAATCCCGTGGAATAAACATATCCAGGGGTCTTCGTTTATGGTAACATCAGTGATTGTTTTTATGAGGCTCAGGATCTCTTTCCAGTATTGTTTTATTTTTGGGCATTCCCACCAAATATGGGCCATTGTACCCTGCTTGTTACATCCTCTCCAGCAGATTTGTGCATTATCTAAATAAAATTTATTAAGTTTGTCAGGTGTCATATACCATCTAGAGAGGCATTTATAGTTCATCTCCGCCGTCATAGTGTCAATAGCTGATTTATGGGTTCATTTCAATATTTTTTTGATTTTGTGCAAATAATCTTGTGAGCCCAATTCCGTGCCCCATTTTAAAAAGAAAGGCGGTACCTCCAGTTTCTCCTCTGCAAGGATAGCTCTATAAAGTCGAGAAATTGTTTTTTTCCCCGTATCAGCACAGATTTTTTCCAGTGCTGTGTATTCTTCTTTTGCTCTCATCGGTTGGGGGAGGCTTCTTACAAAATGGACCAACTGTAGGTATCGCCACTCATTTATTCTTATTTGTGCCACATTGTGCTGCAATTCTACTAGTGTTTTTATTCTTCCTTTATCTATTATGTCTTTCAATTGCGTGTTTCCTCCTAGCCATTGACCCCCTACGTGTCTTTTTCCTGGTGGAAAATACTCATTATCATTCAAAATCATTAACGGTGAATTATATTTCCACTTATATTGTTTGTGTAATAAATCCCATATTTTTAATACATTTTTAGTTATTTTCTGTGTGTTAGTGCCCAAACCCACCTCCCTTCCTCTCAAACCAGGCCTTACAAACCTCAATGGCCGCCTTCCCCACAGCAGGTCAGCCAGTGCTGGACACAACACTGAAAGAAATGCTACTCTCCCTTCAGTCCTCCCTCATGACTGACCTCTCCTCACTATTTGCCAAAGTAAACTCAGATCTCCACCTCATAGCTGACAGAGTGACCAATGCTGAAAAAAGCCTAGCAGACTGCACACATACAGTTAATGATATAATCGATACCTGTGAGGACCTTAAAGAAGAGCAAACATGGGTACGCGCCAAGCTGGCCGACCTCAAAGGACCGATCCCGCAGGAACAATGTTAAACTGCGGGGGGACCCCGAAAGTGTACCCCCTGCGGACCTACCGCGATATGCGAAAGAATTGATCCGTATCATAGTCCCTGAGGCATCTCCACGCGATGTGATCATTGATAGGATTCATAGAATCGCCAAACCGTCCCACCTGGCAGCCTCGGGCCCTAGAGACATTTTGATGAGAGTGCACTTCTACCACGTAAAAGAAAGATTACTGCTAGGCACTAAAGATAAATTACCTCTACCAGCCCCCTACACAGGAATCCAACTTTTTCCTGATCTTTCCAAGTACACCCTGCACCTGAGACGCACGCTAAACCCAATAACTAAAGGGCTACAGAACCACAAGATTCCATACAAATGGAGATATCCAGCCACAATCCTTATCACAAAAAATGGCCAATCCCACACAGTCAACAACCTTCACAAGGGGCTGAGGCTCCTCCATACCTGGGGAATCCTGGTAGAACCCCCCAACCCACCAAGGGAGACCACCCGTGTACAACAAAAGCATGGACTTCGCCACCACCTGTATAACTCCGCCAAGACAGAAACATCTGGCCTATAACAGTGAACCAGGCTCCCTGGAGCTCTGACATTCTGACACACCTATCTTCTTCTCCAGTGTTACGAACTCTTTCTACCCCTGTCTGGAGGCTTTCATGCTCAGCAGCACCCCTCCGAATACTTCCACACCTCCTCCAGTTCCTTCAAACCCCATACGGGGGTTCACCCCCTTAGGACACTTTCTTTCTACCACCAAAGAAAAGTCTGTTCCAGATTACGCATTGATATATATATATTTTTTTCTTTTTCTTCCTTTCTTTTTTTTTTGGCCTCTCCTGGTCGCTATTGTTTTATTGAAATCTACTATTAACGTATTGCTCTTTTCGCAGCATATAATATATACCTACTACTAGGTAGTTCCCAGAGACCCACGAACACCGAATCTTCCGTCTAACCGTGAGTGGTACTCCAATCTCTACTTCACACCCCACCACCGAGATGACAATTACCATTTTATCATTAAACGCCAATGGGCTTAACCATCCGGCTAAACGCCACTCACTGTGGAGAACTGCGGCAGCTCTCCACAGTGACATCCTCTGCATACAGGAAACCCATCTAATTTCCTCAAACACCCCCCTATGCAACCACCGTCACTACCCTCACATCTTTCACGCCTCTCACGCCACCAAATCTAGAGGGGTCATGATAGCATTAAAGCATACCATTGACTTCCACATGTTAAATGTTATACAGTGGTGTGAAAAAGTGTTTGCCCCCTTCCTCATTTCCTGTTCCTTTGCATGTTTGTCACACTTAAGTGTTTCGGAACATCAAACCAATTTAAACAATAGTCAAGGACAACACAAGTAAACACAAAATGCAATTTGTAAATGAAGGTGTTTATTATTAAAGGTGAAAAAAAATCCAAACCATCATGGCCCTGTGTGAAAAAGTGATTGCCCCCTTGTTAAAACATACTATAACTGTGGTTGTCCACACCTGAGTTCAATTTCTCTAGCCACACCCAGGCCTGATGATTGCCACACCTGTTCACAATCAAGGCATCACTTAAATAGGAGCTGCTTGACACAGTAAGGTCCACCAGAAGATCCTTAAAAGCTACACATCATGCCGAGACCCAAAGAAATTCAGGAACAATTGAGAAAGAAAGTAATTGAGATCTATCAGTCTGGAAAGGGTTATAAAGCCATTTCCAAAGCTTTGGGAATCCAGCGAACCACAGTGAGAGCCATTATCCACAAATGGCGAAGACATGGAACAGTGGTGAACCTTCCCAGGAGTGGCCGGCCGCCCAAAATTACCCCAAGAGCGCAGCGACGACTCATCCAAGAGGTCACAAAAGACCCCACAACAACGTCCAAGGAACTGCAGGCCTCACTTGCCTCAGTTAAGGTCAGCGTTCATGCCTCCACCATCAGGAAAAGACTGGGCAAAAATGGCCTGCATGGCAGAGTTCCAAGGAGAAAACCACTGCTGAGCAAAAAGAACATCAAAGCTCGTCTCAATTTCTCCACAACACATCTTGATGATCCCCAAGACTTTTGGGACAACATCCTGTGGACCGATGAGACAAAAGTGGAACTCTTTGGAAGGTGTGTGTCCAAGTATATCTGGCGTAGAAGGAACACTGCATTTCAGAAAAAGAACATTATACCAACAGTAAAATATGGTGGTGGTAGTGTGATGGTCTGGGGCTGTTTTGCTGCTTCAGGACCTGGAAGACTTGCCGTGATAAAAGGAACTATGAATTCTGCTGTCTACCAAGAGATCCTGAAGGAGAATGTCCGACCATCTGTTTGTGTACTCAAGCTGAAACGAACTTGGGTTCTGCAGCAGGACAATGATCCTAAACACACCAGCAAGTCCACCACCGAATGGCTGAAGAAAAACAAAATGAAGACTTTGGAGTGGCCTAGCCAAAGTCCTGACCTGAATCCTATTGTGATGTTGTGGTATGACCTTAAAAAGGCCGTTCATGCTCGAAAACCCTCTAATGTAACTGAATTAGGACAATTCTGCAAAGATGAGTGGGCCAAAATCCCTCCAGGACGCTGTAAAAGCCTCATTGCACGTTATCGCAAACGCTTGGTTGCAGTTGTTGCTGCTAAGGGTGGCCCAACCAGTTATTAGGTTTAGGGGGCAATCACTTTTTCACACAGGGCCATGATGGTTTGGATTTTTTTTCACCTTTAATAATAAACACCTTCATTTACAAATTGCATTTTGTGTTTACTTGTGTTGTCCTTGACTATTGTTTAAATTGGTTTGATGTTCCGAAACACTTAAGTGTGACAAACATGCAAAGGAACAGGAAATGAGGAAGGGGGCAAACACTTTTTCACACCACTGTATCAGATCCAGAAGGGCGATTTGTTATTCTCTCCTGCACCATTAACAAGGTGCCTTACAAACTCATTAATGTTTATGCCCCGAACTCCCACCAGATGAAATTTCTGCATAAAGTTTTCCGGAACGCTAAGCCTATTCTGAAGGGCCAACTAATAATGTGCGGAGACTTCAACCTAACCCCAGACCCCTTAATGGACTCCACGTCAACTACTAAGAGACACAACTCACCTCTGAAAAATGTTATCTCCTCCCATGAACTCTATGATGTCTGGAGATGCCACCACGGATCCAAACGTGACTTCACCTTCTTCTCCACCAGGCATCGCTCGTACTCGAGGATTGATCTATTCCTGACTGATAAATGGACTTTACAGAAAGTATCTCGATCAGTGATCCACACCACGACATGGTCGGACCACGCCCCAATTTCTATTACTTTAGAAGAGTCCCCCCCCCCCCCCATCGAACTCATATCTCTGAAAAACGAACAACTATATCGTCCAAAATGACATTTATGTTCCAGAGATATCGAATCACATCAAAGAATTTTTCTTAAATAACCAGAGCACCGTGCCCGACCCCAGCGTGGTGTGGAGCGCTCACAACGCCTATATGAGGGGAATGTTAATAAAACTAAGATCCCTTCACAAAAAGAAGAGGACGCAGCGTGTTGATCAATTGATAGCCCAAATCGCAGCACTGGAGCTGGACCACAAATCCAACCCCAGTAGCTTACTAACTGACCAGTTATTTTCCTTGCAACAGGAACTTAAATCCCTACTGTTACACTCCTATGCATATCTCCAGAAGAAAATAAAAGCAACTTCATACTCCACCTCTAATAAAGCAGGGAAAAGACTTGCACAACGCATCAAAGGCAGATGTACCAAAACTAAAATTGCCCAACTAATACATCCTCACACTAACCGCCACCTTAGTAATCCCCAAGACATTGCCGACGCTTTTAGCGCCTACTACGGGGACCTCTATAATCTAATACACGACCCTCATACCCCCCAACCCACACAGGAAAACATTGACAAATTCCTTCAAAACTTAAACCTACCCACCCTGACCGGAGACCAACTTGACACCCTAAATGCCCCCTTCACTGAACAAGAAATTATGACGACTATTAACTCACTCCCAAACAACAAAGCACCAGGCCCAGACGGACTGACCGGGGAATATTACAAGCGTTACGCTTCTCAATTATCCTCCCATTTAACTGTACTTTTCAACCACGCTGCCTCCTCTTCAACCTTCCACAAAGAATATTTAAAAGCGCTGGTGATAACGATACTGAAGCCAGGGAAGGAGCCGAATGTACCCCAAAACTTCCGTCCAATCTCCTTGCTCAATCTTGATCTCAAAATTTATGCCAAAACTCTAGTGACCAGACTACTTGAAATACTGCCCACTCTCATCCACCACGATCAGACTGGCTTCACAAAAGGCAGACAAGCTTCCGATGCTACCAGAAGGATGCTCAACATTATACACCACGCAGAATCCACCGGAACGCCTTCTCTGCTTCTTTCCTTGGACGCAGAGTAGGTGTTCGACAGGATTCACTGGGCATACCTCAACACAGTCCTCCAAAAGTTTGGATTCAAGGGTCACATTCTAAAAGCCATCATGGCCTTATATTCTAACCCCGAAGCCCAGGTATTCACTGAAAATATGTTATCCCGCCCTTTCCCCATCACTAACGGCACACGCCAAGGCTGCCCCTTATCTCCCCTTATCTTTAACTTGATCATGGAACCACTAGCGGAACATATCCGTTCCAATCCTGCCATCTCAGGACTTCAAATTGGACCATCAACAAACAAAATTAGCCTCTTTGCGGATGACGTCATCCTAATTCTTACCAATCCGTCTTCTTCCCTGGCTGCGGTACAGACCTTATTAACCTGGTTCAGCTCAGTATCCTATTATAAGGTAAACGCGACCAAATCTCTGATTCTTGATGTCAACATTAACGCAACCATGAAAAATGTCTTACAACACCCCTTCGCGTGGGCAAACACTATTTCCTACTTAGGCATCCACTTACCAAGAACACTCAAACACCTGTACACATTTAACTTCCTCCCTCTCTTACACAACGTTCAAACAACCTCACAAGACATAGCAAAACACGAACTCTCCTGGTCAGGCAGACTTGCTGCTTTCAAAATGTTCTGTCTCCCTCAAATACTCTACTACTTTCGAACGCTCCCCATCCCAATCCCCACCTCTTTCTTCCGGTCCCTCCAAACACTCTATAACAAATATCTTTGGAACGGTAAAAAACCTAGATGCGCTCATCATCATCTAATCACACACAAACTAGCTGGAGGCACGGGCTCCATAGCCTTCAGAGACTACTATCTGGCCGCCATCCTAGCACAACTTCCCAACTGGTTCCACCCCCACTCGAACACACCATGGATTCAGCTAGAACAACACGCGCTCCTCAGACCTGACCTACATAGTTGGCTTCTCAGTACCCCTCTAGGTACCTCAATCCCGACTTATTTACCCCCGACAATGAAAGCTTCGGCTCAAGCCTGGATAAAGTTTTCCACCCTTGCGAATAGATCCCTGACATCCTCCCTATTTACTATACCTCTAGTTTCTCTCACCCACTTGACTCCAGACCTTTTCATCTCACTTTGGACCCTTCACGGTATAAAGACTCTCCAACAATTAATACATGACAATTGCCTTAAACCTTTTTCCCAACTCCAATCTGAATACAACCTCCCTCCATCAGAACACTTCAACTATCTTCGTATTCGCCACTGCATACCGGATAAACTTCTTCCCCTATACACTATACACCCCAATTCCTGGCAACTCCTCACCAGCCCAACCTCAAAATTTAAAGGCATCTCCCACTTCTACAACCTGATCCAACAAAAAGACACCTTTGTCAAATTGAACCCCCACCTCAGATGGGAATTGGATCTCCCACATCCCAATGGCAATCTGCATTTAGAACTATCTACAAAACTACAAAATGTGCTGCCCTGTGGGAGATCACGCAGAAAATTTCATTACGCTACTACCTGACACCAGCCAGACTAGCCTCATTTGGGCCTAGAAACACCAACATTTGCTGGAGATGTAAATCACATGTAGGAGATTCAATTCACATATTCTGGTCATGCCCAAACGTACAGAAATATTGGACAGAAATCTTCGACCTCGTCTCGAGGATCACCGACTGTAAAATAACACCGACCCCAGCACTAGCAATTCTGAACCTTACCATTGACTCCTTCACATACGACATACGATACGTAATCACTCACATTTTATTGGCGGCCAGACTCAATATAGTTAGACATTGGAAATCTGATACTGCCTTAACTATATCCCAAGTTACTGATCTGGTAGCCTTACACTATAGCTACGAAACCGTACTAGCAGCCAGTAATGACCAAACCCCAAAGTATCGAACACAATGGCAACCATGGATAACATGGACCTCTGCTGCGACCAGTAACTGTTGCAAGCAATCTTTGGCCAACTCACCTGATTCTTGAGTGAGCAATATATTGTTCCCCACGATAATATACTGACAATTTTCCTACAACTAGTCTACCGTCTACTACCAGACGACCAGTTATTTGCTTTGACTTTTCCCGTAAGGGGTATTAAGTTCGTCTTCCAGACGAGACCTCTTCACTGATGTGGCACTAAAGATCCCAGATGGGGTGCCGCATCAGGGGAGTGATCTCCTGCAACCACTAAGTTTCAATTGTTACCTGTTTACGGTTTTCCTTTTCCTTATGTTGTCCGATTGATATATCTATATGGACAGACTACAAGATCCTTCTAATGTATTGTTTATGTTAACTCTGACTTCACTGTACGACGTACAATGTTAATTGTATTATATATATATATATATATATATATATATATATATATATCTTATAAACTTAATAAAATATTATTTGGAAAAAAAAAAAGAAAGCTCAATTTGTGAGAACAAAAGGACGCAAATTTTGTTTGGGTACAGCATTGCATGACTGTGCAATTACCAGTTAAAGCAGCTCAGTGCCAAATTGTAAAAAGTCCTCTGGCCTTTAGGCAGCCAAATGGTCCGGGGCTTAAGTGGTTAAGTTAGTTGCACATCGATAGAAAAACCTGGGGCAGTCAGGCGGTCTGTTTTTCTCCTGTTTTAATTTTGTTTTTTTTATGTCCCTGGGCATAAAAACAAAAAAGCTGATGCCCTTTCCAGACAGTTTGCTACTTCTGTAGAAGATCGGCCTACCGAGCAGTATATAATCCCACCTCACAAAATTGTCGCACGGATCTCTATGGCTCTTTCCCAACAGTTGCAAGAAATCCAGAATCGCATTCCCCAAGGCTTGAAGATACCACCAGGTCGTCTGTTTGTAGGCCCTGGCCCCAGAAAACCTGTACTCCCCTGGGCACATGAGGGTGTGTTATCCGGTCATCACCATCACTCTTAAGACCTTGCAGTGTCATGTCGGGTGGCCTCATATGAAAAAAGAGGTTACCGACTATGTGGCTGCCTGTCCAACTTGTGCTGCTAATAAAGTACCCCGCACATTGCCTACTGGACTGTTACAACGACTTCCTGCACCTCACCAGCCTTGGACCCATTTGACTATGGACATCAATCCGAGTGCATGACTGCTATATAGTCGATCGCTTTTCCAAAATGTCTCATTTTGTACCGCTCCCTGGATTAGCTACAGCGGAAGCACAGTCTACCCTCTTCCTTTCCCATATTGTGAAACATCATGGCATACCTACAAATGTCATCTCAAACTGCAGATCCCAGTTTGTTTCCCAATTCTGGAGAGCGTTCTGCAAGAAACTAGGAGTAACGCTCTCACTCTCTACCTCACATTCCCCTCAAACAGATGGTCAAACCGAACGCATGAACCAGAACCTGGAAACCTATCTTCGACATTATGTCAATGTGTTACACTCCAACTGGTCTGAGTATTTGCCTTTGGCTGCATTCGCCCGTTGGCACAGTGCTCTTCATACCACACCATTCTACGCAGCTCTAGGCTATCACCCTCAGACTTTTCCCACTACTTCAGCCTTCTTCTGGTGTACCAGCAGCAGATCAGCGGGTAAAAAATATTCTGCTACACTGGAAAAAAAATTGCTTAATACTACGTAAGTCAGCAGACATGTATGCGCTTTTCTCCAACAAACATAGATGCCAATCACCTCCATATGCGGTGGGGGACAGTTTGGCTATCAACCAAATGCATGAGACTGAAACAACCTTCTACCAAATTGGGCCCTCGATTCAACGGTCCTTACAGTATTTTTGCTTGAGTTGGGCCAGTCTCCTATCAGTTGAAATTGCCCTTCTCTCTCTGGATACATGCCGTATTCCACGTTTCCCTCCTCGAAAAGGCAATTTTCAATCACTACTCCAGAATGCAACAGGTACCTCCTCCTGTTCTTGTTGATGGACAAAATGAGTTTGAAGTCTTCAAGATTCTTGATTCTAGAAGACAGGGTCGTGGCCTACAGTATTTGGGAAATTGGAAGGGATGTCCCGTCAGACCGTTCCTGGGTCCCAGCCAAAGATTTGCATGCCCCTGCTCTTATTCAAAACTTCTATGCCTCCCACAAGTTTCACTTTTGAATTGAATGAAGTAAAACAAAACTTTTTGATCATATTTTCATTTTTGAGATGCACCTGTATACAGTATACACACGATGTGGAACCTTTTCCATGATAATTGTTAAAAGTAGAGTAAAAAGGTTAATAGGTTTTTGCAGGAGATCTAAAAATGCAAAGCTCTGCAGTGAGAGTTTTGATGACAATCTTTATCTTCTCTTTTGTTCTTAACTGGGGGAACAAGAATAATGCCTTGGGCAGATACTTTATTTTATTTTTTATTTGCTCTCAGTTGAATTTTTTTAGAGAGTTTTCCATGTGCACATAAAATAAAAGTTAAATAAAAGAAGAAAAACTGAAATGCATAGAAAGCCACCCTCACTACAGCTGAATCTGCAGCTGCATACACACTAAAAATAGAGCCTTCAGCATACAGGCAGTGTCAAGCGGCCCTCAAGTGTGATTATGTATTTGCATCCAATAATGGTGTAAAAGCTAAATAATTAAAAAAGTAAAAATAAGATGTCGATGCTTTCCAAAGCTTGGTGTATCAAACAATCTTCAATTTGTGTTATTTAAAAAAAAAAAATATTTCACCATTATTAAGTCTCTCTTCTTGCATTTTGAGTCCGATTTCTTTCTGAAGAACTCCAGAAAAAGCCTTCGCAGATGGACTACTCTGCAAAAAAAAATTTTACAACAAAATTTACATTTTTGGACACTAACCAAGAAAAAATGAATGATGCAAATAGGCTGCATTGGTTTTAATACATATTATGTATGCTTTTAAGAAGGTTTTGTCATTTTATACAGAATTCCTTCATGACTAGCGCCTTAAAAAAAAAATCACTGCTCCTTGAGCAAACCTTTTTCTCCCGTATGGATATTTAGGTCGGGAGTCACTTTGGGCTGGGGGGGGGGGGGCTTGTGGAACCCAGCTTACCGTTGAGAGCTCTGAAAACCCATTTTCCAGCTCCCCTGGCACTTCTTATGTGCAAGGTACCCTGTGTCTATTAGGGGCACAGGGTGTCCGAGAACCCCGGTGGGGTCTGCACTAACCAGACACACCGTACAACAACACCAGACTCACAATTTCATTTTACACCTGTTATCCAGGGTTCTATATGTGTGGTTTATGTTCAAAGAATGAAGTGGTTCTTTCACTTGGGACAGTAATATTTCTGAACAATATTCCTCAAGAAATATATGAAGATAAATAATTCCAACTTTCAGACTGCTAGAACATTGTAGGAGTGTTTCATAGACCATTGCTAGATAGTTTGAGGTGGGGGTTGTTATGTGTGTCAAGTGCCTGTATCCCATTGTTCTATTGTTTCTGTGTGCCTTGGGAGCAAAGTATTATGGGATGTATATGTGGATTAGCTGCTAGAGGGGAGGGGGGATTTCTCCTGCAGCCCTTCCTAAGAGCCGCGGGCCGTGTTAGCGGTAAAGCACTGCTAGTTTTACTGTTGTTTTAGTGGCGCTATTCGGCCACTAGCCCTAAAAGTGCCACTGCCGAATCGCTTTGCAGGCGCTTTGGCAGCGGCGCCTATTCATTTCAATGGGCAGGGACGGTGGAGAAACAGTGTATATACCGCTCATCCACAGCCCTAAAGATACTGCTTGCAGGACTTTTTTTTAACAACCTGCTAGCGCAGCGCCCCAGTGTGAAAGCACTCGGGCTCTCACACAGGGGTTTGCAGGGGAGGTGTTTTTCGGGCACTTTACAGGAGCTATTTTTAGCCCTTTAGCGCCTGAAAAATGCCACAGTGTGAAAGGGGGTCTAAAGGCTGTCTGTGTGTGTCTTGTTACTGAATGCAGTTTACCCCGCCCTGTGTCATCATGCAAAGAAGGGGATATTGTCCCCTGAGTGTATATCTCTTTGTACCTGTGTTTGAATAAACAGTCTTATGCTTCTTACCACCCTATGCTGATGCCTCGACAAGTGACTGGGTGGGCTAAGGGGTCTTAGATCCTGCTGGTAGCAGGCAAGGGAAGCTTATACAATGGACAAACTCTTGAGTACAGGGGTCCGTCACAATATTATTTTGGGATGTGGTGCTTTCATCCTTCTTTTGACCCACCTACATATTTACTCATAATTTGATACATACAAGTTCACATAACTCCTAAAAAGATTATTCAAATAAGGTTAGCTTGTTTATTTTTCAACACGTTTTACAGGGCAAAGCCTGCTACTTCAGAAGACCAGCACCTTACAGATATCTGCTGCAAGTCTGGGTTTGAGTTTAACTCCACGTCAAATAAAAAAAAAAAAAAAACCTTATCTGAGCATGCATGGAGCGCCACCCCTCAACATAGGGGAGGGTTTGGAGCGGGGGGCTCTGCCATCTCCCCAAAGCACCTTGTCCCCGTGTTTTGTGGACAAAGTCCTCTTCCCCACAACTGTGATCCATGGGTGGGGGGGCTTATTGGAATCTGGTAGCCCCCTTTACACTGTACCCCTCCTCATTCACCAAAAAAGTGTAAAAAATGAACAGACCGTTGTTGACAATTTCTTTATTTAAAAAAAAAAAAAATATATATATATATATATATATATATATATATATATATATATATATATTAAATAATAATAATAAATAAAAAAACACAATGTCCCTGGAAGTAAATCCATCGTCAATCACAACAACCACCGCTGACCTGAAAAAAGGTTGACTCTCAACAAAGGTTTCCCACCATCTGACAGTTCTTAAATAACTAATGGGCGGAAGAAAGCACCTGGTGATGTAAGAAAGCACCTGGTGAGTGTTGGCTTTTAGACCTTGTTTGCTAGTTGGCGCTGGGTCGGACCGAATCGTATATTTTGCTGTTATTCTGTGTTTTATCATTCACTTTTTTTCTTTTTAATATATTTAACATTAATTATTGCTGGAGCTCTGCCATGCTGGTATTATCCCTTGCTGCCTGTTATGCTAGCCTTCCAGCATCATTTGACATATGGGTATTTCGGGTGCTGTTTCCAGACCTCTCCCGCTAGGTGGCGCTGTTTTAATCGGTTCTTGAAAATCGTTTTTAAATTCTAGTATCTTTACCTGGTTGTAATTTTAACTAGATGTTTTTAATGTATATTTATCTCTTGATCAGGGTTACGCTTTTATTACTTTATGTCGCCTGATATTTAGATTCCCAGCGAAATTCGACCGACTGCTATCACGGGTGTTGTTTCCAGACCACTCCCGCTAGGTGGCGCTGTTTTAATCGGTTCTTTAAAATCGTTTTTAAATTCTAATATCTTTACCTAGTTGTAATTTTAACTAGATGTTTTTGATGTATATTTATCTCTTGATCAGGGTTATGCTTTTATTACTTTATGTCGCCTGATATTTAGATTCCCAGCGAAATTTGACCGATTGCTATCACGGGTGTTGTTTCCAGACCACTCCCGCTAGGTGGCGCTGTTCCAATCGGTTTTTAAAAAAAGTAGTTTTAATGACGTTTACTCACTTGATGTACTAATTGTTCAATGGATGCCACCTGTATTTGCTCAATCTATTCAGCTGATGGATATCAATTAAGTGGTTGCCCTGACAACCACCACTATAACAAGTCACCGCTGTCCACCATGCTCTGTGTCCTTTGAGAAAGTCACGTGTGTGTGATGTAACGCGTAAGGAGAGTCAGAGCCTGGTGACGTTTAGCTGTGTGGGATCTCGGCCGGGAGCCCATACTGTGTGTTTTTTCATCCACCGCTGCATTAACTCTGCATGTACTGTAAGTTATCTATTGCTTATACCTATTAAACCTTTTGAAATACTACACAATGGATTGCATCTATCTGTTTGCTCACATGTCCGCCTGAGAGGAGCTGGCAGGGACCCAGTCAGAGGAACAGATCCGGAGGAGCCCAGTAAGGTTGTTTTTCCTTACCTTTAAGGTAAGGGGTTGGGGGAAACAGCCCAGGACACCTGCATGTTAAGGAGCATCACTTTTTTCTCTTAAAGACTATCACAAATATCATATCCACCACCTCACCTGGAGATTGTTTAGGAATTGTGCACCATATATGGGAATATCCGCTTGATTGCACAGGACTTGTCGTTTATTTATTTATATATACACTTTTATCCTGGACTCACGTTATTATATATATTTCAACACAGGTTTATTTGTGCTGTTTGTTTTTAACACACAGGTGCATTTATTCACGGTTTGCTTTGTGCATTATTAATAATATTTTTTAATCGAATTGTGGCTTATGCATGTTATTCGCCATTGTATATTTGATTATTTATTGCCACTTTTAGTCCTTACTTTGCACTATTTTTATTTTTCTTGGACACAAGGGTTATTTATTTATATTGTTTGATTCACCCACCTGAGGTTGTCTGTATAGCCTTATTTATTATTTGATGCTATACTCCTTCTTTTATTCCATTAATTCCTTTGGACGCTGTGTCTGGAGCCACCTTGGCTGGATGATCCCCCTTGGAGTGGTAGACGTGTATCAGCGCCACATTTTTATCTGATTATCTATTTAATTTACTCGTTATTTTATTAACCTTTCTACCCAGTGCCGATCCTGACCTCCCTGGGGCCCTAAGCAAAATTCTGCTAAGGGGCCCTCTACATAGCTCACGGCATCACGGGTCAAGTAAACTATTTGCTGTTGCCACACAGTCACACCTGACACTTCAGCGCTCCCAAAACAATCCTCCCTCCTTTAAACAAAACAGTCAAAGAATAAGTACAACAATATAGAACAGAATGAGGTTCCCAGAGAGCCCCCCTTACATCAGGGTCCTCAGAGAGCCCCTCCTTACACCAAGGTCCCCAGAGAGCCCCCCTTACACAAGGGTCCCCAGACAGCCCCCCTTAAATCAGTGTCCTCAGAGAGTCTCCCCCTACATTAGGGTCCCCAGAGATCCCCCCCTTACATCAGGGTCCCCAGAGAGCCTCCCCCCACATTAGGGTCCCTAGAGAGCCTCCCCCTACATTAGGGTCCCCAGAGAGCCCCCCCTTACATCAGGGTCCCCAGAAAGCCCCCCGCTTACATCAGGGTCCCCAGAGAGCCTCCCCCTACATTAGGGTCCCCAGAGAGCCCCCCCTTACTTCAGGGTCCCCAGAGAGCCTCCCCTTACATCAGGGTCCCCAGAAAGCCCCTCTTTACATCAGGGTCCCCAGAGAGCCCCCCTTACATCAGTGTCCTCAGAGAGCCCCTCCTTACATCAGGGTCCCCAGTGAGCCTCCCTACTTGCATCAGGGTCCCCAGAGGGTATCCCCCTACATCAGGGTCCCCAGAGAGCCTCCCCTTACATTAGGGTCCTCAGAGAGCCTCCACTTACACCAGGGTCCCAAGAGAGCCTCCCCTTACACCAGGGTCCCCAGAGAGCCCCCCCCGTACACCAGGGTCCCCAGAGGGCCGCCCCGGCGGGGGGGGGGGGGGGGGGGGGCCCCCCCCCCCCCCCTTACACCAGGGTCCCAAGAGAGCCTTCCCTCTTAAATTAGTATCCCCAGAGGGCCCCTCCTTACCCAGGGTCCCCAGAGAGCCCCTCCTTACACAGGGTCCCCAGAGAGCCCCTCCTTACACAGGGTCCCCAGAGAGCCCCCCCTCTGACATTGATGTATAAGGGGGCCCCCTGGGGACACTAGTGTCCCCAGAGGGCCCCGTCCTTACATCAGTGTCCCCAGAGGCCCCGTCCTTACATCAGTGTGCCCAGAGGGCCCCGTCCTTACATTAGTGTCCCCAGAGAGCCCCCCTCTTACATTAATGTCCCCAGAGGCCCCCTTCCTTACATTAGTGTCCCCAGAAAGCCCCCCTCTTACATTTAGGCCCCCAAACAGCTGACTCCCCCCCCTTGCAGAGGTTCCCCTGTACCTGGCTGGTGGAGGTGGGAGGCGGCGATCGGCAGCTATATGGTGTCCACAGGCAGGGGGATCTCCCTGGGGCTAGTAGTTCTATCTCCGAATGTATACATCGGAGAGGGGAGGGGCCTCTGACCCAGGCATCAGCAACCGTGTTCAAGCAGAGTGAAAGTGAAACTGATACCTGCCTGGGTCAGAGGCCCCTCCCTTCTCCTCTCCACTGTATACACTGAGAGTACTACAAACCCCAGGGAGATCCCGCCGCCCACTCAGGCACCATAGAGCTGCCGATCGCCGCCTTCCACCTCCTCCCACCTCTCCTCACTGCACTCTAAACGGCCAGCCAGAGGTGCAGGGGGGATGCTGGGATTTGGGGGCCCCCCCCCCACAGCGGCGGGGCCCTAAGCGGCTTGCATAGTGTGCCTATAGGGCCGATCGGCTCTGTTTCTACCTATGTATGCTGGCGCCCCATTTTATATATTTATTTATTCCCCTCCCCTAGTGACATCATCGACCCATCATGCCACTGGCGGGAGTCAACCTTTTTTCATGGTGAATGAATAGGGGTACCATGTACCCCTACTAATTCACATGGGTGGGCGGGATCTGGGGGCTTTCAGATTCTGATAAGCCCCCTGCCCACAGACCCCCACAACCACCGGCCAGGGTTGTAGAGAAGAGGCCCTCATCCCCATAAACATAGCATCAACAAGCCCCCCCTGCCATTTTGAGGGCATGTGGTCTGGTATTGTTCAGGAGAGGTGGGGCATTCGCTTGCCCCCCCTTTCCTGGCCTGCCAGGCTGCATGGGTCTTGAGGGTCTTGAGGGTCTTGGTATGGGTCTTGAGGGAGACCCCACGCCGTTTTTTTTTTGTTTTTTTTACATTTTGACATGGGGTTTCTCTCAAAATCCATACCAGACCAGAAAGGCTTGATATTGTTTGGAGGGGACCCCACTGCATTTTTTTCTTTGGTTCTAGTATTTGGGGGTTCTAGTATCCTGACTGGGCGTCATATGAATGAATGAATGAATGATTTGTATAGCGCTGCAAATGCGAACTGAATCGCCTCAATGAATGCATCTATGATCGTGGTATGGAGCCTCTGATGGCTCCTTACCATGTGATCAATCACAGCTGATCATCGTTGTAGTGATATACTATGTAGTGGGTAGATTTGTAGTTATTATAAGTACCCTTCCGCAGCAACCCAATTCTTCCAGAGAGATGCACTTTATTGACTTCCAACACAGAACAAAGTCTTGCAACAGATGATAAAATCCAACAGAGTATAATTACGACAGTGCTAGTAAATATTTAGAGCCCCATATTTCCTAGACCTTGGTGTCTTCATAACCACACACCCTCTGAGTAGAATAGACTGAACGCAAGGTTATATTCAGCTGCAGTCATAAACTGCCCTAATTTTTTTGCATATTAACATCAACAAGTCCCCTTTGATATGTGGAGTAATTCTTGTTTGGCCACTTCCCCTTTTGATCAACAAGTCCCCTTTGATATGTGTAATTAGGTTAACAGATAACATTGTCAACTGAAATCTGGCCTGGTCAATCTTGTACTGTATGTGTGTGTGTGTGTGTGTGTATATATATATATATATATATATATATATATATATATATATATATATCTTTCTGTGTGTGTGTTTATATATATATATATATATATATATATATATATATATATAATAATAATATAAAATCCCACATAAATCGGCCAACACATTACAACATATACCCCCACTTGGGTCGGTTCCAACTACTAGAACTGACCCGTAAATCAAGCAACAAACATATCATTACAATTTGAGGTACTGGATGCTTTACAATGGCTCATATAAAATATAAAGTTGAAACTGGTTACATCTCTCTTCACCAGCCTCTAAAATATCCCCATGAAACAGTTATTAGATAATATAACTTTAGATCATGACTGGAAAAGGATTCAGTAAACATCTGTGGCCCGTATAGCTGTTAGGCTTCATTTCCAAGCTTGCTCTTTCTTGAGTATATCGCATAAAGGTCTTGAATATTGCACAAAAACGAGCTGCTGTCACAGTCCATTCTTCGATCGGACTTCATCACATCTATCACTGAAAGTAAACTTGGTATGCTCTGGGAGCTCCGATCCACATAAATCCAGAATTCTCATCTCCAGGCTCAAGCTTTTCATTTTTAAAGATGCTTTTACACAAATATTCTACTTTCATCTTCATAATAAGAAGAACCATCAATGTACCAGCACTCACTTTCAAGGTCAAAAGGTTTGGATATGGCAGTAAAAACTCCATTCCTGAGTCCATCTTGCAAGCATTTTACAATTCACATCTGCTGCTTTCCATTTCTTATTTGAGCAATGATGACCTGTTGTGTACCTGTCAAGTACCTGAATTTGTTAAATGGCCAGCCACAATTTGCTTTTGTAATTTGCTGTAGGCTGTCCCTTCATTGCCTTCAGTAGAGCAGTTACTTGGATCATTCAGTCCATAATTCCACCTGAATGGTATATCAACATATACCTATACCCCCACACGACGGTTCAGATAGAATCAGCTTGACATCAGTGTTTATCAGATCTTCTATCCAGACAAAGCGGCAGTGGAAAATCTTGCCAGTATCCTCACCATGAAAGTTAGAAAGGTCTTTTTCATCCATATATGTCATAGCCTTTAGCATATTATAAACGACAGATTCAACAAAATTTCAAATCATGACTGAAGTGATGAATTTCACTCACCCCTCTTAGAAATTTAGGAAAACCACCCAACATACTATAATTTATGCTATGCCAAGCCATTGTGCAGCATCTCACCTTAGATGACAAATATATTGATAAATACGCATTATGTAATATGTACAGGATGTTATGAAAATTATTTTAGGTTTAAATGCTTCTCTTTGGTTTTAAGATAAATTTCAAGAAATAAAACATAATGAAAATAAAAAATTAAAAGCAAAATATATCTGGGAGAGTGAAAAAATAAATAAAAAATAGGGCGTTGGGGAAGAAAAGTCCATTGACAAGAAAAAAAAAAAAAAAAAGAAATTTGAATGTTCAAAAAAAAAAGGGTCCATTGCTTGATGAATATTGAGAGAGTACATGAATTCTTTATAATGCCTTGCATAGTGATATATTGTCTATTCAGCGTCTCCCCCACTAGCCAGCAATTTCAGACTGTCGTTCTGCTATTCACATGCAAGCGAGTATCTCCGCCAATATCTGAAAGACAAAAAAACTCTACAACAAAAACTAATTAGCAAGGTCCTTAAACATTGTTTGAAGTTAAAACAAAGTACTATTTACACATTTACAGTTTGAAGCTAATTCACCCCCACTGCTAGAGAAGGATCATTTGCATTCAAAAACAGATCTGGAGAATGTACATCTTCTGCATTTATGACACCCTGTACCCCTTTCAACTGCTCTAATAATGTATCTCGTTCCCCTCTCATCTTGTCATACTCAATCTTCAGGTGGTCATATTTCTGTTTTAACTGGGAAAACTGTATCCAGGTCTTGGACCTTTTCTTACTATTATTTTGGTCAGCTCTGTTTTTTATATTAATATCACCTATATTTGACCCGATGTTTCCTCTTTGGTTCTTATCATAATATCTTATCTTTATGTTCAGTATTTGTCCTAAACAATGTGGCTAAATCAATTTTGACGGCCTGCTCATTTGACTTTCTCCATAAATGGTCTGCTCTCAACAATATGTCTTTTAAATTATGAGGATTTGGGGTAACTAATAAAATATTTTGTTTGATATCTTCATGTAAAGCATCTAGAAACATATTCATATGTATCAAGCCACCCCGCTCAAATGCAAGATTATTACCGACCAATAATTCCATAATAGTTGCTATCCTTTCATAGGGAGATTCACTTTGCATTTGTATGATCTTCCCATGAATAGTAACATCAGAACGTACACCATACAAAACACATAATAATTGCAGTAATATGTCCCTTGTCCTCAGAGGCTGAATACAGATTTGTTTAATTCTCATCCAAAGACCACTTCCTATAGAATGTTGTATGACTAAGTCAGATGGGTTTAGACTGTACATATCTGACATTCTGCAAGTCACAAAACCATTTTAAAAATCTGTTTAAATCATGGCAGGGAACCATTCCTATTTCTTTAAGCATTACATCTAATTTTGGTTTCAAAGGCTTCATTACAAGCTGAACTTCACCTGTATTATTATTATTTTTAAAAATTGTGGTGGTCACAGTGGGTGCGGCTGGGAATGAATTATCAGATTTAATATGAGGTTCTGTTTCATTTGATAGAAAGTTTGTGCTTGTATTTTTGCTGCAGATTGATGAATCCAAGATTTGATGTATATCTGCATTCCTGAGATCTCTTCTCTAATTCCATAATTCTTAATTTCAATCTCTTATTTTCCTCTGATAATTCATCACAACATTTAGATTTCTCAAGCAAAGCTCCCCCAATGGTAACTGCATGCAATTTTAAATTTACTGCCTCAGTTTCTGATTTAAGATCTGGTTTTGTAACCTCTGACAAACCTTGTTGCCATTATCAACTGCACTCTACCTTATCCTTCAAAGAACTTTCCATTGTTAAAACAGCAAGATAACAAGCCCTGCACAATACAAACTTTTCTTTTACTTTCTGAAATGTTGCTATCAAACTGTTTTCTCTAAAAAATCGTTCATCATAGTCCACGTCTGCTTACATATTTCTGGAACTTCATAAAGGACCGCCATGACGCTTAATACATTTTAATACCCATCTGTTAACTTTATAAGAATTGACACTAGCTTCACACCGAGTAAGCATTTTGACTATATTATTAATAATTTAAAAAAAGGGAAATATTTTACTCACTGCATTAATTACTCCTTCAGCTTCCAGTTCAGGTCTTCTGGTACACGATTCAGTCCTTTTTTTTGTTGTTTCCAGTCTCCAGGGAATAATTCTGGGGTTCCAAACTTATTTAATTTTGTAGATCAGACTCTCTTATGTCACAACCAGACATTAGAGTCACAGCACAGCTCTTGGGTCTCCATCAGACTTCTGTCCACCTCACAGGATTGTTGTCAACGACTTCTGTTACCAAGTCCTGAAAATGCTCTTCTGGTCACTTGAACAGCACCAATGTAGTGATATAATATGTCGTGGTTTAGATGATTAGTAGTTATTATAAGTATGATTCCGCAGAAAACCCAATTCTTCCAGAGAGATGCACTTTATTGACTTCCAACACAGAACAAAGTCTTGCAACAGATGATAAAATCAGAGTATAATTACGACAGTGCTAGTAAATATTTAGAGCCCCATATTTCCTAGACCTTGGTATCTTCATAACCACACACCCTCCGAGACAGAATAGACTGAAAGCAAGGTTATATTCAGCTGCAGTCATAAACTGCCCTAATTTGCATTCTTGCATATTAACATCAACAAGTCCTCTTTGATATGTGGAGTAATTCTTGTTTGGCCACTTCCCCTTTGATCAACAAGTCCCCTTTGATATGTGTAATTAGGTTAACAGATAACATTGTCAACTGAAATCTGGCCTGGTCAATCTTGTACTGTATGTGTACATATATATAATAATAATAATAATAATATAAAATCCCACATAAATTGGCCAACACCTTACAACAATCGTGTGAACCAGGAAGTGCCGGTGAGCGGCATTCCTCTGTTTGCGCTGATAAGGATAGCCGATCAGCGGTTCTCCCTGTCAGGGAGGGGGGGTCTGTGCTGATAATCAGCACAGCATCAGATGTGCCACCATGGCTGCCAAAAAGGTGCCCATCAGCTGTCAGTCAGTGCCCCATCAGAAACGGATGTAGGTGCCCATACTAGTGCTATTCAGTGCCCATATCAGTACCCACCACAATCCCAATCAGTGTCCAGAAGTAACACCTGTAACATCAGTGCCACCTATCGTTGCCCATCAGTGCCCGTCATTGAAGGAGAAAGCAAAATCTTGTAACCGAAATGAAGAAAAACTTTTTTTTTCTTCAAAGATTTGTCTTTTTTTAGTTTATTTAGCAAAAAATAAAAACCCCAGTGGTGATCAAATACCACCAAAAGAAAGCTCTATTTATGGGAAGAAAATTATAAAAAATGTAGTTTGGGTGCAGTGTTGCATGTGCGCGCAATTGTCATTCAAAATGTGACAGCACTGAAAGCTGAAAATTGTCCTGGGCAGGAAGGGGGTGAAAGTGCCCTGTATTTAAGTGGTTAACTACTTAAAGGACCACCGTTGTACGTTGGCTGTTTGAAGTGGAATACCTTTGTTATGGCAGCAGCTAGCTGCCATAACCCCAGTATCCTCTTCAACATTGGGCAGTCAGTTTTCAGATAAAAGTGGTTTCAGCGAGATCACTTTTAAATCGGGGGCGGGAGAGGCCCCCCTCCCGCATGCTCCGGTGGTCTCCGCCGTCATCGTTAGCGGCGGAGACGAACAGGTTCTCCCCCTCACAGGCTGGATGCTGAGTGAGGGAAAGATGGCACCCGCTCGGCTCCACACCACTGGATGGCGGAGGCGACGTCAAACGTCACTTCTACCCAATGGTCTTAAAAGGGGAAATGTATTTTTTATTTTTTTTTGCATTTTAGTGTAAATGTCAGATCTGAGGTCTTTTTGATCCCAGATCTCACATTCAAGAGGCCCTGTGCTTTTTTTCTATTACAAGGGATGATTACATTCCTTGTAATAGAAATAAAAGTGACCCAAAACATTTTTTTTTTAAAAGACAGTGTCAAAATAAAAAATAAAAAGCAAAATAAATAATAAAAATTTAAAAGCGCCCTGTCCCACCGAGCTCACGCACAGAAGCGAACGCATACGCACATCGCGTCCGCATTTGAAAACTGTATTTAAACCACACGTGAGGTATCACCGCGTTAGAGCGAGAGCAATAATTCTTGCACTAGACCACCTCTGTAACTCAAAACTGGCAACCTGTAGACATTTTTAAACGTCACCTATGGAGATTTATAAGGGTCAAAGTTTGTCGCCATTCCACGAGTGGGCGCAATTTTGAAGCGTGACTTGTTGGGCATCAATTTACTCGACGTAACATTATCTTTCAGAATATAAAAAAAAAATTGGGCTAACTTTACTTATTTCCAATTCAAAAAAGTGTATTTTGTCCCAAAAAATTGTGCATGCAAGACCGCTGTGCAAATACGGTGCGACATAGTATTGCAACGGCCGCCATTTTATTCTCTAGGGGGTTCTAAGTATTCTGGGGAAAAAAAAAAAAACTGATTTTAACTTGTAAACCTAAACTTAAATCATAATTTTTAAAGAGCAACTGTCATCTCTGTCCCACAGCGGCTCCTCTGAACCGCTGTTGACTCACCGGCAGTCTCATTCACTTTAATGAGAGGCTGGTGATGCGGCAGTGACACAAGGTGAGGGACGTGGCGGCAGCAGGTGATTGAATGCCCGCTAAGGTCTTTTTTAAGAACTGAGCCTGGGAAACATTTGTCTAACTGGATTTTGGCCTATCTGAAATTCAAACTATTTTTCTTTTAATCCTAGGTCTTATAGCAAATCGTTTTTCTCCCTAAGAAATGCCTCATTCACACAAGGTGTTGATCACACGTGGCTCTATTGGAAAGGGGAAACAAGGCAGTCACCTATATTCACACTATTTTGGGAATATTAAGTGCCATGGGAGCCCACTAGGCATGGCATATATTACTGGGTGAACGTTCTCTCCATTTTCCATGCGAGGTAGCGGATTCTGGGCCCTTCTACTCATGGAGCTGACTTTTTCACATACGGTTTATTTTTTATGGTTTACACATGTTCTTAAACTATCAGGCTAGGTTCACATCTATGCGGTTGATGCAGTTTTCCAGCATGTTTTATGGTGCGTTTTTGCATGCAGTTTTCATGCATTTTTTCCCTTTAACAAACTGTGAATAGCTGGCCATTAACCACTTAAAGGACTGGGCCTGTTTTTCAGACTTGGTGTTTACAAGTTAAAATCTTTTTTTATTGCCAGAAAATGACACACCCAAACATTATATATTTTTGTTTAGCAGAGACCCTTTAGAATAAAATGGTGGGTGTTGCAATTTTTTTTATGTCACACAGTATTTGGGCAGCGGTTTTTCAAACGCAATTTTTTTGAAAAAAAAAAAAAAAACACTTTCATGAATAAAAAAAAAAAAAAAAAGCAGTAAAGTTAGTCCAATTTTTGTGTATAATGAGAAAGATGTTACACCAAGTAAAGAGATGCCCAACATTTTTTACCTTAATGCATTCCTTGCATTAAGGGAAAAAATGTTTAGGTGTCAGCATCTCCCTGCCATTTACTTCCCTAAGCCCTCACTCGATCCAGCGCCATGCATGTCTGCATCTCTTCTCTCCCCTCACTTCTGGGTCTTGCTGGCTTTGCCGTGGCACCGGGAGTCATTGGCTCCCAGTACGGTCAAAGTCAGTGACGAAGCTCGGGTGGGAGCACGCACGAGTGCCCACATGGAAAGTAGTTTCCCATGGGGGCACTGGACTGGCAGGAGGGGCCAGGAGAGCCGGCGGCGGCCATTCTGTGCAATGGAATTGCACAGAGAATGTAAGTATATCCATTTTGGTATTTTAAGAAAAATAAATATTTTACCTTTACAATTACTTTAAGGAGTTTGTCTTGCAATACTTCATTTTGGAATGTCCCATTGGGATGCAATGTGGGAAGGACCACCAGAAAGTTAAGAACAAGCACAAGTGAGCATATAAACATTATAGAAAGGATGTTAAAACACAGCGTCACAACATTTTAAGAAGAAGCATAGAAATTACCCTAGTGGTTAACTTTTTTATGGATTTTACAAAATTGACAGTCATTGGAGAGGGAATGATTTAATTAACCAGTTGCTGACCAGCTGAAGTATAACATTATACGTCGGCAGGTCGGCTCTCCTGCGCAAATCGCCGTAGCTGTACGGCAGCGCGGGCTGGCGCCTACTGCGGATACGTGCCCACGGGTTGGGCGGACTCGATGTTCCCTGGCGACCAGTGATCGCCTAGTACAGAGATAGAACGAGGATCTGCCTGTGTAAACAAGTGGATCCCCGTACTGACATGGGACATGACAGATCTACTGTTCCCAGTGATCAGTGATCTCTGCCATGTCCCTGCCAGCCTATCACCCATATTTTTAAGATTATGCTGAGAGAACTTACTTAACCCCTTAAATGCCCCCTAGTGTTAACCCCTTCCTTGCCAGTGTCCCTTTTACATTGATTAGTGCATTTTTATAGCACTGATGTATTAATGTCACTGGTCCCCAAAAAGTGTCATTTGGGGTCAGATTTGTCCGCCGCAATCCCGCAAAAAAATAAAAATAAAGTAAAAATTTGCAAAAATATGTAGAAAACTAAAAATATCGGCCTAAACTGATGAATACATTTTTTTTTTTTTTGGATATGTATTAGAGCAAAAAGTCAAAAAAAATATTTTTTCTCTTTAAAATAGTTACTCTGTTTAGATCACAAAAAATAAAACCGCAGGGATGATCAAATACCAAAGAAAGCTCTGTAGGGGAAAAAAAAGGATGTTGGTTTGGGAACGGCATTGCACGATCTCGTAATTGTCAGTTAAAGCGACGCAGTGTCGCATCGCAAAAAATAGCCTGGTCATTAAGGGGGCAAATCCTTCCTCTGTTAGAGTGCACCTTAACTTGAAAAAGGTCTTACCCCTTAGATTATAAGTTTGAATTCCAACTTGCCAAATCCACTTAGCAACAGTGGATCTTGACGCTGCCTGTCCTTTCTTAGGACCCTCTGGCAGAATAAATAAGACATCAGTCATATGGATCTGAGCAGTTGCTTTTAAATAGATTTTCACTGCTCTCACCACATCAAGGCAATGTAGTAACTTTTCTTCCCTGGAACATAGTTTTGGGGAAAACAATGGCAGGACAATCTTTTTATTCAGATGAAAGCTTGAAACCCCTTTTGGAAAAAAGCCTGGCCGAGGGCATAACACCATTCTGTCCTCATAAATAGTCAAATATGGCTCTTTACAAGAAAGAGCAGCCAATTCTAAAACCCTCCTTGCTGAGGACATAGCAACCAAAAATACCAGCTTCTTTGTCAGAAACACTAAGTCTGGATTCACACCTATGCATTTTTTAGTGCATTTTGCAGATTTGCACTACAGAACGTGTTACATAAGAAACCATGTTAAATGGATAACAAAGCCTGGGGAATGCCCAGAAAAAACCCAAGCCTACTTACCACCAGCTAGCAGAAAGCCAAATTAACTTGTCTAACAGTGCGTTAAAAACAGGGGTAAATGGACTGTAGGGCAAATCTGCAAAAAGCACTAAAAATGCATAGGTGTGCATCAGGCCTAAGAGAATATGCTGCATCAGTTCAAATGGCTGTTTTTGTAACACTGACAAAACTAAATTCAAGTCCCAAGGGCTTAAAGGCCATTTAACTGACGGATTAATTCGCATCACTCCTTGCATGAAACCCAGGACTAAAGAATGCGTAGCAAGTGGTCTTTTGAAATACAACAGATAAGGCTGAGACTTGGCCCTTAATAGTACTCAGGGCCAATTTCATCTCTACGTCCAATTGTAGAAAGGCAAGAATTCTGCCTATAATATATCTCCGAGGGTGCCAACCCTTGGATTCACACCAGGAAACATAAGTCTTTCAAACTCTATAATATATAGCTCTGGAACCTGGCTTCCTTGCATTGATTAAAGTTGAGATAACTGACCTGGAAAGCCCACATTTCTTCAGAATGTGGGTTTCAATAGCCAAGCAGTTAAATTTAGCGTTCGGAAAGTAGGATGGAATATCGGCCCCTGTGAGAGCAGGTCTGGCCTTCGTGGAAGGGACCACAGATCCTCCACTGCCATCTTTACGATCTCTGCATACCATGACCTTCTGGGCCATGCTGGTGCTGCCAGAATTACCGGTTTTCTTTCCAGCTTGATCCTGCAAAGAAGTCGAGGCAGCAATTGAATAGGGGGAAATGCATAGATCAGTGAAAGCTGATCCCACAATATCATAAACGCATCTGTTCTGCATGCGAATGGATCCTTTGTTGTGGACACAAAGTTGACTAACTTTATGTTGCACTGGATGCTAGAAGATCTACGTCTAGAGTCCCCCATCCTTGACAAACAGCCCAAAACATGTTGGGGTGAATAGACCATTCCCCTGGGAATAATCTGCTGGTGGCACAAGTAGTGCGCATGCCAATTCTCTATTCCCAGAATGAAGACTGCCGATAGGCACAGAATATTTCTTTCTGCCCAAGATAGAATATGGTTCACCTCTCTGCACTTAGAGATTCTTGGTGCCCCTTTTGGTGATTGATATAGGCCACAGCCATGGCATTGACCGATTGGATCCTGTCAGGACAATCCCTTAACCTGGAAGTCCAGGCTTTTAGAGCCAGACGCACTGCCCGAATCTCTAGGATGTGGATGGGCAAGGCTCTTTCGGTTCTTGAACACTGTCCTTGGACGGTTGTCTCCTCTGTCGTTACCAATTCCCAGATAAGTGGTCTGAAGGATTTACCCTTTAGGACATTCTTTAGTAACCACCAATTCAGGCTTTGGGACACCCTTGGGGACAGCCACATTGGCAAGTCCAAAGCTTGGATCGTTTTGTTCCAAGCAAATGGAATACTGTTTTGCAACAGTCTCAAATGGAACTGGGCATAGGGAACTGCTTTGAATGAAGCCACCATCCTTTCTAACAACCTCGTGCAAAGGCGAATGGAGGGATCTCCTTCTGACCTGACCATCCGCACCAACTCTTTTATGGAGTTGTTTTTTTTTTGCCTAGGCAAGAAGACACCATTTCTGGGCTGTATCTATGATCAAACCCAAATACTCCACCTTTTTTAGTGATTTTGAGGGAGACTTCACTAGGTTGAGAACTCAACCCAGACTTTTCCAGGTAACTGGTTGTAATGCGTACACCTTGCTCCAAACACCGATTAGTCTATTAGCAATAGATCATCTAAGTATGCCAAGACTGTTTAAGCCCTGTGCCCTTGACCTGGCTAGAGGTGGAACTAGCACTTTTGTAAACACTCGGGGGTGCTGTAGCTGGCCTGAAGAGCAAGGCTATAAACTGAAATGCTGCTGTTCTACTTCGAACCACAGAGCGGGAAATATATGGACGGGAAATATATGGACATGCAGATATGCATCCCTGATGCCAATAGGTACCAGAAGTTTTCCTCCTTGTAGGATAGAAACTACTGACCTGATCGGCTCCATAGGAAGGAGCAGATCTTCAGGAACTGATTTAGATTATTTTAGATCTAGAATGGATCTGTTGAATTTCTGCATGGATCTGTACATGTACAGGAAACGCATGAAAAAGGCAGTAAAGATTTTAAAGGAACCTAAGAAAAAACAGAAGCAATTTCTCCGATTTTGGAAAGTAGACACCCCAAGCTGTTTGCTGAGAGGCATGTTGAGTCCATGGAATATTTTATATTTTGCCACAAGTTGCGGGAATATTACAAACTTTTTTTTTGCACAAAGTTGTCACTAAATGATATATTGCTCACACATGCCATGGGCATATGTGAAATTACACCCCCAAAATACTTTCTGCTTCTTCTCATGAGTACGGGGATACCACATGTGTGGGACTTTTTCTTGGGTGCCTAGCCGCGTACGGGACCCCGAAAACCAAGCACTGCCTCTTCAAGATTTCTAAGGGCATGAACTTTGATTTCACTCCTCACTACCTATCACAGTTTCGAAGGCTATAAAATGCCAAGATAGCACAAAACTCCACCAAAGGACCCCATTTTGGAAAGTAGACACCCCAAGCTATTTGCTGAGAGTTACGGTGAGTATTTTACAGCTCTCATTTGTTTTTGAAAATGAAGATAAAAAAAATATTTTTTTCAATTTTCAAAACTTTGTGACAAAAACCGAGATCTGCAAAATACTCACCATACCTCTCAGCAAATAGATTGGGGTGTCTTCTTTCCAAAATTGGGTCATTTGGGGGGGTTTGTGCCATCTGGGCATTCCATGGCCTCCGAAACTGTGATTGGCAGTGAGGAGTGAAATAAAAAATTTACACCCTTAGAAAGGCGGTGCTTGGTTTTTGGGGTCCCGTACGCGGCTAGGCTCCCAAAAAGTCTCACACATGTGGTATCCCCCATACTCAGGAGAAGCAACAGAATGTATTTTGGGGTGTAATTCCACATATGCCCATGGTATGTTTGAGCAATATATCATTTAGTGACAACTTTGTGCATAAACAAAATATATATATATTTTTCCCGCAACTTGTGTCAAAATATAAAATATTCCATGGACTCGACATGCCTCTCAGCAAATAGCTTGGGGTGTCTACTTTCCAAAATGGGGTCATTTTCATTTTTGAACTGTCCTGGCATTTTATGCACAACATTTAGAAGCTTATGTCACACATCACCCACTCTAACCACTTGAAGACAAAGCCCTTTCTGACACTTTTTGATTACATGAAAAAAAAAATGTTTGCAAGAAAATTACGTTGAACCCCCAAACACTATATATTTTTTTTAATGCAAAGGCCCTACAGATTAAAATGGTGGGTGTTGCATTTTTTTTCCCACACAGTATTTGCGCAGTGATTTTTTAAACAAATTTTTTTGGGAAAAAATACACTTTATTTTAATTTTAATGCACTAAAACACACTATATTGCCCAAATTTTTGATGAAATAAAAAAGATGATCTTAGGCCAAGTACATAGATACCAAACACGACATGCTTTAAAATTGCGCACAAAACATGCAGTGGCGACAAACTACATACATTTTTAAAAGCCTTTACAGGTTACCACATTAGATTTACGGAGGAGGTCTACTGCTACAATGACTGCCCTCGATCTGACCTTCGCGATGATACCTCACATGCATGGTGCAATTGCTGTTCACATATGACGCCAGACCGACGCTTGCGTTCGCCTTTGCGCAAGAGCAGGGGGGGGACAGGGGTGCTTTTTTTTTTTTTTTTTTTTGCTTTTTTATTTTAAACTGTTCCTTACATTTTTTATTTTTTTTTTTATCATTTTTATTGTTATCTCAGGGAATGTAAATATCCCCTATGATAGCAATAGGTAGTGACAGGTAATCTTTTTTTGAAAAAATTGGGGTCTATTGGACCCTATATCTTTCCTCTGCCCTCAAAGCATCTGACCACACCAAGATCGGTGTGATAAAATGCTTTACCAATTTCCCAATGGTGCTGTTTCCCGGGAGGGGGACATTCCCTCCCACTACTTGTAAAAGCAGTCAAGAGGCTAATTAGCCTCTAGATACGCTCGGAATATCGACCGTATGTACGCGGCATTAGGAGCAAATTGCTCCTCCGCCCCTGCTGCCCCCATGCTTCGGCATATATGCTCTTTTTTTTTTTTTTTTTTTTAACTGTGGTGGTGAAATCACCTCCTACTGCGTTGGAGTCACGGCTTTATGTATCGTGGGAGCAAACGCTGTTGCTGTCAAGATAAATAAATCAGCACTGCAGTTGAATGGCGCACCTGAAAACAAAAAAATGGTTAACAATAAAACACTGTAAACAGTAAAGTATCAAAAAATTACATACCTGAAAAGCAAGCATGATAAAACATAATAAAACATTGCAGAATAGAAAACAGTAAAAAAGAGCAATAGAGAGAGAATAGAGAACAATAAAAAACGACAACTATTATTTTTATTTTTACACTTTTTTTGTAACTGTAATTGTAACAACTGTAACAGTTCGGATGCAATGGCATCTTGGGAGACCCTGTGTAAGTGTATCCTAGTCTGTGAAATGATGTACCCTACTCTAAAACTAGTGTGTGGTAGCGTTCAAAACATTCACCAATGCAAAGACCAGGATTGTCAGGACAGCGTGGACAATAACGGGTGTCGCACCTATATCCCCTCTTGGTACAGACACATCTTCTTTGGAGGGCTCGTTGGGTAGGGGTACACGGGAGGGCATAAGGAAAATGCCTCTCATGCAGCCGGCTTACTGCATTTGGTTAAGAATGGTTAGGTGCAGAACCGCCTAGATACAGGAGGTCTGTGACAATCTCTTCCTGGGATCCTAGGAAGGATAAAGTCCGCCTGAATATAGCACATGAGCGTTCAGCAAAGCCAATTGAAATAAGTAAACAGACACTTTTTTGTACCAGCGTCTGGCCTTACGGGCAACTAGATACAGCACCAACAACTGGTCGTTAAGGTCCACCCCTCCCATATTTTGGTTATATTCGTGGACACAGAGGGGTTTCTCCACAACATCAGCCGCCGTACGAAATTGGACTGTTGTGTCTGCATGAAGGGAGGTAAGAACGAAAACATTCTTATTATCCCTCCACTTCATAGTGAGCAAGTAATTACACTGCAAGCAGGCTCTCTCCCCCAGCCTAAGATGGGAATCTACAAGCCGCTGGGGAAAGCCCCGGCGATTAGGTCGCATGGTGCCACATGCTCCAATCTACTGATCAAACAAATGACTAAACAGTGGCACGCTCGTGTAATAATTGTCCACATACAAGTGGTACCCCTTTCCAAATAAGGGTGACACCAAGTTCCACACTATCTTGCCAGCACTCCCTATGTAATCTGGGCAGTTCTCTGGCTCTACGTAACTATATTTTCCCTCAAACCGTAAAGCTCCAAACATAGCCTGTTGCCCTGTCACAGAACTTAGAGCTTGACCCCGTATCTGGCACGCTTGCTGGGAAGGTACTGTTTGAAAGACAAGCGGCCAGAAAATTTCATCAGGGACTCATCAACGCAGACAACTTGATTGGGAGTAAACAAGGCTGCAAAACGTTGGATGAAATGGTTTATGAGGGGCCGAATTTTGTAGAGCCGATCGTATTCAGGATCTCCACGAGGACGACAAAGTTCATTGTCGTTAAAGTGCATGAACCGCAAGATCTGCTTGTATCGTTTCCTGGACATGGAGGCAGAGAACACGGGCATATGGTCGATTGGGCAGATGGACCAATAAGTCTGCAACATCGTGAATTTATGTATGCCCATGTTGTGGGAAAGGCCTAGAAAGGTCTTAAATTCGGAAACCGTAATTGGTTTACAATCTCTGGCAAGGGAAGGCAACTGGGGATTAGCGGTGATGTGTTGACCAGCATACAAATTACTTTGGTCCACAATAGATCTATAGAGATCTTCCGTGAAAAACAGCAAATAAAAATCAAGTGGCTTAAAATCAGCTGTTTCCACCTGAATACCGGGTTGGCCAGTGAATGGGGGCAGTACAGGTTCTGCAGAAGTGGTGTGCACCCAATCAGGATTGGCAAATTCTGCAGGAAGGACACTATGGGCATGCCTTTGTCTTCTTCTTGGTGGCAGCGGGACACTACTTGTGCTTGCCACCTCGTCAGCTTGAACTGCACTTATGGGACTCGCCACGTCACCAAGTCTTACTGCAGTGCTGGATGTACTAGGCCGCTGGTGCTTGCCAGTTCACCAGAAGGAATACTTCTCTGCTCCATACGAGGGACCTGCAGTTCTTGCACCTCAACAACAGCAGAAGATCGGGATCGGGTAAACCTGACCTTAGCAGGGACCCCACCTTCGTCGTCAGAGCCATCTGTCATGGAGCCGCTGTCGTCTACAGGATCGTATTCTGAGCCTGAATCTGACAGATGAGTGACCTCCTCTTCACTATCTGTCATGCTCAGAAACTTGTAGGCCTCTTCAATAGTGTACCTTCGATTTGCCATTTTGAGCTCTAAATTTAGTGGTACACTAGTGAGACTCACAGGTAAAAAAGCTCCTAGGCTGTCAGCGACTGTATCAAAACGTTACTAAAAAAACTGTTCACAGAGTCAGGCCTGATCCCTGCGATCGCTAACGCTGCAGTTATGTTTGTTTAGTGTTTTCGAAGTGACAGCAATAGATTAATACTGCACTTGGGTGGGCTGGGCGGAGGGGGAAAACGCAGGTGCTAGCAGGTATCTGGGCTAATCCCGATAACAATGCGTTTTTTGGAACCCTAAACTGCTGGGGAGGCTAGTATAGATCTGATCAGATATTGATCTGTTCAGATACTATACCACTAAGGGAGGTGTATGCTTTGTGCGTGGGTGTTAGCAGTACTGGCACTAACCTGACGCTACCTGGGGCGACGCAGACCCTAAAACCTAATTGATATCATCCGCCGGGCGATCAGGGGGTTAAACCTTTATTTGGTAATAAATGGCGGGTGCCCTGACACTATAAAAAGCAAACTAACCAGCGTCACCCGTAACAGTTATACGGTGATCACTGGTGAAAGGGTTAACTAGGGGCAAATCAGGGGGCTAAAACCTTTATTAGGCAATATATGGGGGTACCTGACGCTATATAAAAACCTGACGGGGAACCTAAATAACTAACTGGCTAACCAGCGTCACCAGAGACACTTACAGTGATATCTGGTGAAAGAGTTAACTCTAGTGGCAATCAGGGGGTTAAAACCTTTATTTAGGTTGTATATGGGGGTACCTGACCTATAAAAACCTATAAAAACCTGACGATGAACCTAAAAATATAACTGGCTACCTAGCGGCACCAGCGACACTAATGCAGCGATCAGAAAAACGATCGCTTAGTGACACTGGCAAAAGGGGGTAAAAGGATTACCTGGGGGGGCAATCAAGGGGTTAAACCTTTAATAGGGGGGTAGGGGGCTACCCTGGACCTGAAAGGGGCCTAAAGCCAACTGCCCTGACACTTCTTACAGTCACAAATGACACTAAATGCAGTGATCAGTCACTGGGGTCTGGTATGGATTTTAAGGTGAACCCCGGGCCAAAAAAAAAATTGTGTGGGGGTCCCCCTCAAAATCCATACCAGACCCTTATCCGAGCATGCAACCTGGCAGGCCGCAGGAAAAGAGGGGGGGACGAGAGTGCGCACCCCTCCCCTCCTGAACTGTACCAGGCCACATGCCCTCAACATTGGGAGGATACATTGGGGTCCCCCTCAAAGCACCTTGTCCCCATGTGGATGAGGACAAGGGCCTCATCCCCACAACCCTGGCCCGTGGTTGCAGGGGTCTGCGAGCAGGGGGCTTATCGGAATCTGGAACCCTCGTTTAACAAGGGGACCCCCAGATCCCGCCCCCCCTGTGTGAAATGGTACCCCTACCATTTCAGCAAAAAAGTGACAAAGTGTTAAAAATTACAAGAGACAGTTTTTGACAAATATTTTATTAAAGTCTTCTTCTTTCCATCTTCTTCCAAATTTATGTCAGCAGTGTTTGTTAGGCTCCCAGTTTTAAAGGAAGACTTTGTAAAGAAGAAAGTGTTAAAAAAAAAAAAAAAAAAAACACGCTAATAATAAATAATAGCTGCCAGCACAACAGAAACTCTGCAAGATTAAACCAAAATGATGATAGATATAGAAAATATAAGGGTATATAGCTGCGCCTCCCTCAAACTAAGCTGCCAACACAACAATGTGACAAATTGTGTAGTATAATAATGATGATAGATATAGTGCGGCGCTAAAGACAGTGAATGTTAGTATTCAAGTCAACAAAAACTACAAGTGAAACATATATAGTAACTCAATGATGATAAATATATGTAATAGGAAAAATTGCCTATATCAAGTGATAAATGACGTGAAAGTGATTTATAAACTAGGTACACAATTCAATATATATCTCCACTGTACAGACAGTGTAGAAATTAATAAACCAGTGCTATATAAATCATGTAAACACATATCTGGCTATACAAACATGTTACAGTCCATAAAAGTGCCAAAAATATAATAGGTGACAAGGTGAGTTGTCTTGAAAAATGAAGGTGACTTGTGTGAATTGACTGCAGATGTCCACCACCATACGGAGAGAGGCTGGACTCAACTAGGCGTATACCTAAATGAGTCTCACGTGCTTGATGGTGTAAACACACCCAGGGGGATATACGGTAGCTCCAGGCTCCAATGTACACTGGAACAAGCAGAATACCTCGTAGTGTGATACCGTTTCACAAAAACGTTTATTTAGAAATCATAAAAGCATACAAGTAAAATCTGGCAACACAGTGGCATCAGCAAAGCCCTTCCCGACGTGTTTCACCCTAAGAAGGCATCATCTGGGGGTGCTGGCTCACTGCGGCCACTGCGTATTTATAGGTTGGGGGGTACTCACAATGAGGGCCAGTTCCCTGGCCGCCGAAATTCGTATGCAAACTACTTCCGGTGTCCCAAAATGGTGCCCGTGGCTTGCACTTCAAGCCTCTCTTTGATATATATATCCGGTCCTGATATAATTTCAACCGAATTATATACTGATAAAATGTAAATACATGTGGAACATGCAGACACACTGTAATTGAACTGCAGATAAATATAAATTCAAAAAAACAAACGAGGGGCTAGAATCTTAATATATGCAGACTATAGGGCGAGAGATGATGCCTTCTTAGGGTGAAACGCGTTAGTAAGGGCTTTGCTGATGCCACTGCATTGCCAGATTTTACTTATATGCTTTTAAATGTCTTCTCACATGCGAGTACCCATTTTATGATTTCTAAATAAACGTTTTTGTGAAACGGTATCGCACTACGAGGCCTTTTCTTTTCTCCTTCGGTCTATACCATACTGGGAAGAACCATTGTCCTTAAGCCATTATTTATATGGTGGATATCCACAGCATCCATTCTGTGACGTATTCTGCTTGTTCCGGTGTACATTGGAGCCTGGAGCTACCGTATATCCCCCTGGGTGTGTTTACACCATCAAGCACGTGAGACTCATTAGGTATACGCCTAGTTGAGTCCAGAGTATCTGGTAAGCCTCTCTCCGTATGGTGGTGGACATCTGCAGTCAATTCACACAAGTCACCTTAATTTTTCCAAGACAACTCACCTTGTCACCTTTCACGTCATTTATCACTTGATATGGGCAATTTTTCCTATTACATATATTTATCACCATTGGGTTACTATACATGTTTCACTTGTAGTTTCGTTGACTTGACTACTAACATTCACTGTCTTTAGCGCACTATATCCATTATCTTAAAAGAAAGACTTCACATTATACAAAAAAAATGCAAATGGCTGCTTTTGTATGTTCCTAGGCCTCTCCCCTTACCTTATCCTAGCTGCAGGATACTGCTGAGTAAACAGACAGATCCAAACTTCACCCATCAAGGCGGGCAGCGTGGTTAAACCTTCAAAGACTGGGGCCCTTTTAATAGGGGTTCCGCTCCTTTGGACCTATATAGCACCCCTCAGGACATCTTTAGGTAATGTAGCAGAACCAAAAAGAGTCCTGGTTTCTAGGGTCCAGCCCTCAAAGAGGAGCGTTACAGGCAAAAACCTTGTTCTTCAATGCGAGGCCCAGGTACCATCCTGGAGCCGCAGTGGCGGGATGGATCCGGTTGTGGAGGCTTTTTAAATCCTGCATGGATCCCTTCTGGAGCTCCGCAGCCAACACCTTTACACACTGGCGAAAAATAAAAAAGGATGTGCTCCTGGAAAGAGGGGGGGTTATATTAGGGAGTCAACTTCCTTAATTAGGGTTTACCAGTGTCAACACCTGAAGGTGGCCTAAAACCCATTAAGTAAATACTTAAGGCTCTGTGTCCTATGATGTACGATAAAGAAATCAAGATTTTTTACTTTTTTCACAAAAGTGTCATATTATCAGGTTATTTTATGCATACCACAAATTACACCCTAAAATACATTCTACTACTCCTCCTGAGCATGGCAATACCACATGTGTGAGACTTTTACACACCGTGGCCACAGAGGCCCAACATGCAGGGAGCACCATCAGGCGTTCTAGGGGCATACATTTTAAATCAAATTTGACTACCTATTACACTTTGAGGCACTGTAGTGGCATGGATGAGCCGTGTATGGGGATGGCTAAGCATGGCTGAGCCATGAATGTGGATGGCTGGGTCGGGTATGGCTGAGTATGACTGGGTGAGTATGGCTGCATGAATGAGTATTGCAGAGCATAGATGAGTATGGATGGCTGAGGATGGATGGATTTGTATTGGAAAGTATGGATGGATCTGATCTGAGGAGGGGGAGCAGACTGGCCGCCTGCTGGCAAAGATTGTGAGGTCTTCCCAGACCCCCCCTTTGATTGGTGCTCTTCGCACTAGGCAGGGGAGGATGGTGAACACCCCAAACCTAATCATGCAAGAGCTAGTTGAATACTATTCAGACCTCTTTAGGTCCAGAGCTGGGTATAGAGGCAGAACTGGAGACATACCTGCAAACCGTAGATCTGCCCTGCCTCTCTGCTGTTGGACGACCCCATCACTATAGAGGCCTTACAAGAGGCGATAGCCCTCTCCCCTAACTCTAAAGCCCCAGGAGACGACGGCCTCCCGACTGAAATATACAAGCAATATGGTGAGTGTATCCTGCCCCACCTTCTTAAGAGTGCTTAACTCGTGAGGGATACATAATAGTATTGTTAGGTGTGACCTGCCAAGGGGCCACCGATACCAATTTTTACTGCTGGTCCCAATCTTTATCAAGCTTACATTAGGAATTAAAACACAGAAACAGATCTCTGTGTTATCAGCTCCGAGCCTGAAATGCCGTCTGAATCAACTTTTATTTAGAGGCCGTATTTATACATATTCTAAAAGAGGTGTTTTTCAAAGCAAACAGTTGACATATGTTCTCATACAAGGTTATGCCCACTTATCCAGGTCACCACGCTCTGTGACCTAGGTGTTTGTTTACAATAATTACATTGTACATAACATAACCCCTTGTACTAGCACATTCTTATCAAGCGTATTTCCTAAGAGAGAGTACAAAATACGAAGCAACAAAATCAGATGAAAAGGGTAACTCTAACTTGTAATTACATATTCAGCTAACCTGACTTCTCTATAGAGGCCTTACAAGAGGCGATAGCCCTCTCCCCTAACTCTAAAGCCCCAGGAGACGACGGCCTCCCGACTGAAATATACAAGCAATATGGTGAGTATATCCTGCCCCACCTTCTTAAGAGTGCTTAACTCGTGAGGGATACATAATAGTATGCACTGGTGATGGGTTTTGTGACATGTATGTAATTACCTGCCATAAGTAAATGCTCCTATTGAATGTTCTTGAGGGAAGGGGGCCTTAGTATTAAATGTTTTGAAATTAAATCTTCAATGAGCGGGGGTGTGGAAGGAGGAGGAAGAGTCAATGCTGAAGAGTTGTAAATAGTGTTGCCTTTTTTTTTTTTTGTTTATTTGTGTGGCCCCTTGGGTCTTGTATGTACCTGTTATGTTCAAAAAGCAATAAATAAAACTTTTCAAAAAAAGAGTGCTTAACTCGGCTAGGACCAGCCAAAGATTACCAGAATCCATGACGAGAGTGAATATAGTCCTTATATTGGAACCGGGGAAGGACCCCCTAGACCCAGGCTCATATAGGCCAATATCTCTTTTACAAAGTGACATCAAAATCCTGGCAAAGGTCTTGGCCCTAAGACTCAACAAGGTGCTCTCCGCCATAATACACTCGGACCAATCAGGCTTTATCCCCCAAAAATCCACCGCCATAAACCTCCGCAGACTCTTCCATAACCTTCAAGCCCAACCAGATAATACGGGGGACAGGGCACTACTGTTGTTGGTTGCCCATAAAGCATTCAACAGCATAGAATGGCAATACCGCTGGGCAGTAATGGGCAAGTTCAGATTCGGAGATATGTTTTAATCCCTGGGTCAAGCTGCTCTATAGCCCCCCACAGGCGATCATTAGAGAGGTAGGACACATTTCCCCACCCTTCAGGCTCCATAGGGGGACACGTTAGGGCTGCCCACTGTCCCCACTTCTGTTTGCGGTGGCAATTGAGCCAATGGCTGCCCTGATTAGTGAAGTTATATTTAGCTTAACTGCTTCCATTTTATAATAATCAGTTTCCATTTTGTGTCTCTCCAACATCCACTTCACAAATAGATATGCTAAAGCAGGGGTGCCCAACCCGTGGCCCGCGGCGCCATCCGAGGTGGCCCGCCGGGTCTTGCTCTGAGATGGCGGGTCGGGAAGCCCTGATCGCGGGTTCCCGACCGCCATCTCCGAGCATCAGCGAGAACGAAGCAATTGGGTGTTAGTGGCATCACACAGAGCTCCCATATTTTCTTCCCAGAAGCACCCATAGGACTTCAATTGTGTGTTAGTGGCATCACACAGAGCTCCCATATTTTCTTCCCAGAAGCACCCATAGGACTTCTAGTGTGTTAGTGGCATCACACAGAGCTCCCATATTTTCTTCCCAGAAGCACCCATAGGACTTCTAGTGTGTTAGTGGCATCACACAGAGCTCCCATATTTTCTTCCCAGAAGCACCCATAGGACTTCTAGTGTGTTAGTGGCATCACACAGAGCTCCCATATTTTCTTCCCAGAAGCACCCATAGGACTTCTAGTGTGTTAGTGGCATCACACAGAGCTCCCATATTTTCTTCCCAGAAGCACCCATAGGACTTCTAGTGTGTTAGTGGCATCACACAGAGCTCCCATATTTTCTTCCCAGAAGCACCCACAGGACTTCTAGTGTGTTAGTGGCATCACACAGAGCTCCCATATTTTCTTCCCAGAAGCACCCACAGGACTTCTAGTGTGTTAGTGGCATCACACAGAGCTCCCATATTTTCTTCCCAGAAGCACCCACAGGGCTTCTAGTGTGTTAGTGGCATCACACAGAGCTCCCATATTTTCTTCCCAGAAGCACCCATAGGACTTCTAGTGTGTTAGTGGCATCACACAGAGCTCCCATATTTTCTTCCCAGAAGCACCCATAGGACTTCTAGTGTGTTAGTGGCATCACACAGAGCTCCTATATTTTCTTCCCAGAAGCACCCATAGGACTTCTAGTGTGTTAGTGGCATCACACAGAGCTCCCATATTTTCTTCCCAGAAGCACCCATAGGACTTCAATTGTGTGTTAGTGGCATCACACAGAGCTCCTATATTTTCTTCTCAGCAGCACCCACAGGACTTCTAGTGTGTTAGTGGCATCACACAGAGCTCCTATATTTTCTTCCCAGAAGCACCCATAGGACTTCTAGTGTGTTAGTGGCATCACACAGAGCTCCCATATTTTCTTCCCAGAAGCACCCATAGGACTTCTAGTGTGTTAGTGGCATCACACAGAGCTCCTATATTTTCTTCCCAGAAGCACCCATAGGACTTCTAGTGTGTTAGTGGCATCACACAGAGCTCCCATATTTTCTTCGCAGAAGCACCCATAGGACTTCTAGTGTGTTAGTGGCATCACACAGAGCTCCTATATGTTCGTCCCAGCAGCACCCACAGGACTTCTAGTGTGTTAGTGGCATCACACAGAGCTCCCATATTTTCTTCGCAGAAGCACCCATAGGACTTCTAGTGTGTTAGTGGCATCACACAGAGCTCCTATATTTTCTTCTCAGCAGCACCCACAGGACTTCTAGTGTGTTAGTGGCATCACACAGAGCTCCCATATTTTCTTCCCAGAAGCACCCATAGGACTTCTAGTGTGTTAGTGGCATCACACAGAGCTCCTATATTTTCTTCCCGGAAGCACCCATAGGACTTCAATTGTGTGTTAGTGGCATCACACAGAGCTCCTATATTTTCTTCCCGGAAGCACCCATAGGACTTCAATTGTGTGTTAGTGGCATCACACAGAGCTCCTATATTTTCTTCTCAGCAGCACCCATAGGACTTCTAGTGTGTTAGTGGCATCACACAGAGCTCCTATATTTTCTTCTCAGCAGCACCCACAGGACTTCTAGTGTGTTAGTGGCATCACACAGAGCTCCTATATTTTCTTCGCAGAAGCACCCATAGGACTTCTAATGTGTTAGTGGCATCACACAGAGCTCCTATATTTTCTTCTCAGCAGCACCCACAGGACTTCTAGTGTGTTAGTGGCATCACACAGAGCTCCCATATTTTCTTCCCAGAAGCACCCATAGGACTTCTAGTGTGTTAGTGGCATCACACAGAGCTCCCATATTTTCTTCGCAGAAGCACCCATAGGACTTCTAGTGTGTTAGTGACACCACACAGAGCTCCTATATTTTCTTCTCAGCAGCACCCACAGGACTTCTAGTGTGTTAGTGGCATCACACAGAGCTCCTATATTTTCTTCGCAGAAGCACCCATAGGACTTCTAGTGTGTTAGTGGCATCACACAGAGCTCCTATATTTTCTTCTCAGCAGCACCCACAGGACTTCTAGTGTGTTAGTGGCATCACACAGAGCTCCTATATTTTCTTCGCAGAAGCACCCATAGGACTTCTAATGTGTTAGTGGCATCACACAGAGCTCCTATATTTTCTTCTCAGCAGCACCCACAGGACTTCTAGTGTGTTAGTGGCATCACACAGAGCTCCCATATTTTCTTCCCAGAAGCACCCATAGGACTTCTAGTGTGTTAGTGGCATCACACAGAGCTCCTATATTTTCTTCCCAGAAGCACCCATAGGACTTCAATTGTGTGTTAGTGGCATCACACAGAGCTCCTATATTTTCTTCCCAGAAGCACCCATAGAACTTCAATTGTGTGTTAGTGGCATCACACAGAGCTCCTATATTTTCTTCTCAGCAGCACCCACAGGACTTCTAGTGTGTTAGTGGCATCACACAGAGCTCCTATATTTTCTTCGCAGAAGCACCCATAGGACTTCTAGTGTGTTAGTGGCATCACACAGAGCTCCTATATTTTCTTCTCAGCAGCACCCATAAAACTTCTAGTGTGTTAGTGGCATCACTCAGAGCTCCCATATTTTCTTCCCAGAAGCACCCATAGGACTTCTAGTGTGTTAGTGGCATCACACAGAGCTCCTATATTTTCTTCCCAGAAGCACCCATAGGACTTCTAGTGTGTTAGTGGCATCACACAGAGCTCCTATATTTTCTTCTCAGCAGCACCCATAGGACTTCTAGTGTGTTAGTGGCAGCAAACAGAGCTCCTATATTTTCTTCCCAGAAGCACCCATAGGACTTCAATTGTGTGTTAGTGGCATCACACAGAGCTCCTATATTTTCTTCTCAGCAGCACCCACAGGACTTCTAGTGTGTTAGTGGCATCACACAGAGCTCCCATATTTTCTTCCCAGAAGCACCCATAGGACTTCTAGTGTGTTAGTGGCATCACACAGAGCTCCTATATTTTCTTCCCAGAAGCACCCATAGGACTTCAATTGTGTGTTAGTGGCATCACACAGAGCTCCTATATTTTCTTCCCGGAAGCACCCATAGGACTTCAATTGTGTGTTAGTGGCATCACACAGACCTTCTATATTTTCTTGACAGCAGCACACATATTTTACCTATTGTGTCAGCAGCACCCATAGGACTTCTAGTGTGTTAGTGGCAGCACACAGAGCTCCTATATTTTCTTCCCAGAAGCACCCATAGGACTTCTAGTGTGTTAGTGGCATCACACAGAGCTCCTATATTTTCTTCCCAGAAGCACCCATAGGACTTCTAGTGTGTTAGTGGCATCACACAGAGCTCCTATATTTTCTTCTCAGCAGCACCCATAGGACTTCTAGTGTGTTAGTGGCAGCAAACAGAGCTCCTATATTTTCTTCCCAGAAGCACCCATAGGACTTCAATTGTGTGTTAGTGGCATCACACAGAGCTCCTATATTTTCTTCCCGGAAGCACCCATAGGACTTCAATTGTGTGTTAGTGGCATCACACAGAGCTCCTATATTTTCTTGACAGCAGCACACATATTTTACCTATTGTGTCAGCAGCACCCATAGGACTTCTAGTGTGTTAGTGGCAGCACACAGAGCTCCTATATTTTCTTCCCAGAAGCACCCATAGGACTTCTAGTGTGTTAGTGGCATCACACAGAGCTCCTATATTTTCTTCCCAGAAGCACCCATAGGACTTCTAGTGTGTTAGTGGCATCACACAGAGCTCCTATATTTTCTTCTCAGCAGCACACATAGTACCTATAGTGTGTTAGTGTCAGCACCCATAGGACCTACAGTGTGTTGTGAGCACACATAGGAGCTCTATTTTTTATACTATATACACTACCGACTACAATGCCTGGAAGACCGCCAAGGGGAGGCAAAGCGTGCAGAGGCAAGAACACAGGGCAGGCAGGCTCTGTTTCTAGAGACAACAGTGCTGGCCGTGGCCGTGGTCGTGCATCGTCATCAGCACGTGGCCATGGGACACGCTCGTCTTTGTTTTCGGCAGCTGGACATGTGGAGCCGCATCATGCTGAAGGCTTGGTAGAATGGATGACCAAGCCCTCCTCATCCTCCTCATCCTCTCTCACCCAGGCTCAGGGTACTGGCAGAGCAGCTGCCAACGCGTACTCAATGGCATCATCAGCCACCCCTTCCCTAGACCCACCATGTCCTCCTGAGGAGTCCCCCGAACTCTTTGAGCACAGTGTTGGGTACATGCTCCAGGAGGATGCCCAACGATTCGAAGGCTCGGATGATGATACCCAGCTTGAGGAAGTCAGTAGTGTGCGCGCAGAGAGAGGGGATGCTGAAGGACAGCAATCTGGCAGTACTGTTCCACCAGCTGCAGCTTACTGCCAGGTTTGCTCTAGTGGTGAAGAGGGAGGGGATGATGAGGTCACTGACTCCACGTGGGTGCCTGAAGGGAGAGAGGATGAGGAGGACGAGGAGGAGGAGGATGCAGCGTCACATGTCCAACGAGGCAGGATGCCCCCTGGAGGCCAGCTAGAGGCCAGCACAGCAACTGTACCTCACCGCAGAGCTCCGCCTGTGCAGGGCGCTGCCTCTGCACGTTATCAGAAAAGTTCTTTGGAGTGGGCCTTTTTTGAGACGAGTGCATCAGATCGCACCACTGCTATTTGCAATATTTGTCTCAAGCGTATCTCGCGTGGCCAAAACATCAGCCGCTTGGGCACCACAAGCATGAGCAGACATATGTCGACCTGCCATGCAGCTCGTTGGCAAGCACACATAAAAGACCCACACCAAAGAACAAAGCGGACCTCTCCTTGCTCCTCATCAGCTGGGATCTCCATTCCCACTACATCTTCAGTCCTCTCTGAAAGCTGCTCTGAGAGGACTGAAGGTGTAGAATTAGGTGTGTCACAACCAAGTACTTGCAGTACACCGACGTCCGATTGTAGCAGGCAAATTTCCCTGCCCCAGCTGCTGGACCGTCGAAAGAAGTACACTCCCAGCCATCCACATGCCCAGCGGTTGAATGCTAGCTTGGCTAAATTGCTAGCACTTCAACTGCTGCCTTTTCAGTTGGTAGACTCGGCCCCCTTCCGTGAGTTTGTTCAATGTGCGGTTCCTCAGTGGCAGGTTCCCAAACGCCACTTTTTCTCACGGAAGGCGATTCCGTCTCTCTACCGGCATGTGGAAGGCAATGTCCATGCCTCGCTGGACAGGGCGGTCAGCGGTAAGGTGCATATTACCGCTGACTCATGGTCCAGCAGGCATGGACAGGGACGTTATCTTTCTTTCACGGCCCATTGGGTCACTCTATTGGCAGCTGGGAGGGATGCAGGACAAGGTGCAGTAGTGTTGGAGGTTGTTCCGCCACCACGCCTCCAAAATGCTACTACTGCTACTGGTTGTGACACACCTCTCTCCTCCACCCCCTCCTCTTCTTCTTCCTCCAGTGCTCTGTCCTCGGAACCAGCGGTGCTCCGTAGGCGTACAAGAGGCTACGCAAGTACGCAGGCAAAAAGATGCCATGCCGTGCTTGCGCTGGTGTGTTTGGGGGACAGGAGCCACACTGGGCCAAAGGTTCTGGCAGATCTGCAGGGGCAGGCCGAGAGGTGGTTGACGCCACGCCAGCTTAAGCCAGGAATGGTCGTTTCTGACAATGGCACCAACCTCCTCTCCGCCCTGCGACAGGGGCAGCTCACCCATGTGCCCTGTATGGCTCACGTCCTCAACCTGGTGGTGCAGCGGTTCTTGGGCAGGTTCCCAGGCTTACAGGATGTCCTGAGGCAGGCCAGGAAAGTCTGTGTGCATTTCCGCCGATCTTATAATGCCAGTGCTCGGCTGACTGAGCTGCAAAAGGAGCTGAACCTGCCCAAGAACCGCTTAATATGTGACATGCCCACCAGGTGGAACTCAACGTTGGCCATGCTGCAGCGACTGCACACGCAGCAGAGGGCCATCAATGAGTACCTTTGCGACTACGGCACCAGGACAGGGTCAGGGGAGCTTGGCTTTTTTTCCCCACGCCAGTGGAGCATGATCAGGGATGCATGCACTGTCCTCTCACCATTTGAGGAGGCCACGAGGATGGTGAGCAGTGACTGTGCATGCATCAGTGACACTGTACCTCTTGTCCACCTGTTGGAGCATACGCTGCGTGGGATAATGGACAGGGCACTTGAGGCAGAACAGAGGCAGGAAGAGGAGGACTTCCTTGCCTCTCAAGGCCCCCTTTATCCGGACAGTGTTCCTTCTGTCCCACCCATCACACAGGAAGAGGATGAGGAGGATGAGGAGGAGGAGGAGGAGGATTGTGTGAGCATGGAGGTGGAGCCTGGCACTCAGCATCAGCAGCAGCAGTCTTTTAGGGATGATGTACAGTCCCAACAAACCAGTGGACTTGTACGTGGCTGGGAGGAGGTGGCTGGCGATCATGTCATCCTCAGTGACCCAGAGGACTCTGGACCGAATGCCTCAGCTAACCTACGCTGCATGGCCTCCCTGATCCTGCAAAGCCTGCGGAAGGATCCTCGTGTTCTTCGGATCAAGGAGAGGGACCATTACTGGCTGGCCACTCTCCTTGATCCACGGTACAAGGGTAAGGTTGCGGACCTTATCTTGCCGTCGCGTCGCAGAGGGAGCAGAGGATGAGACATCTCAGGGAGGCCTTGCAGAAAGGTCTGTGCAACGCGTTCCCAGAAACTGGGAGGTTACAAACTCCTGGTCCTGGACGACGAGTTGCTGAGGCTTCGGTCAGTAGCAGAAGGAGCGGTGGGGAAGGTGGACGTCTGACCGATGCGTTTAGACAATTTTTTAGTCCGCAGCCCCCAGGTATGATCGGTTCCAGCAACCATCGCCAGCGTCTGATATACATGGTGCAGGAATACCTAGGGGCAAGGTCAGACTTGGACACCTTTCCCACCGAAAATCCTCTGGCTTACTGGGTCCTGAGGATGGATCACTGGCCAGAGCTTGCACAGTATGCAATTGAGCTACTGGCCTGTCCTGCCTCCAGCGTTCTTTCCGAACGCACATTCAGTGCTGCTGGAGGATTTGTCACCGATCATAGGGTGCGCCTGTCCACCGACTCGGTTGATCGACTGACCTTCATAAAAATGAATCAGTCTTGGATCACCACCAGCTACCAGGCACCTGAATCGGATATAACGGAATAATTTATAATGTCACATCCCTTCAAGACTGCCTATGCTGATGCTGAGTGACTGTCCTGTTATGTTCACTGACTATCCTCTTCCTCCTCCTCAATGATCCATGCCACCACACCAGTGCCTAAGGCACAATTTTTCAGCCCCTGTATAACAGGGGCATGTACTTACAATTTTTTAAAAAAAATGCTTCGCAACACGTGTGACCGCTGTGCTCCAAGTACAGTATCTGTGAGGGGTTGCAGTGTTGTGGCACCAGTGCCTAAGGCACAATTTTTCAGCCCCTGTTGGGGCGTGTAATTACAATTTTTAGGCAATGCTTTGCAACAGGTCTCATTGCTGTGCTAAGAGTACAGTGTCTGTGAGGGGTTGCAGTGTTGTGGCACCAGCACCAATGCCTAAGGCACAATTTTTCAGCCCCTGTTTAACAGGGGCGTGTAATTACAAATCTTGATCTAATAGTTCACAGCAGGGCCCATTCCTGCGCCCACCAAGAGTAACTGTGAGGGCCTACAGTCTTGTGGCAACACCGTCCACCACCACCACCGCCAAAGGCCCAATTTTTCTGCCCTGTTCAACAGGTGCATGCAATTACAAATCTTGATCTAATAACTCACAGCAGGGCCCATTCCTGCGCCCACCAAGAGTAACTGTGAGGGCCTACAGTCTTGTGGCAACACCGTCCACCACCACCACCGCCAAAGGCCCAATTTTTCTGCCCTGTTCAACAGGTGCATGCAATTACAAATCTTGATCTAATAACTCACAGCAGGGCCCATTCCTGCACCCACCCAGAGTAACTGTGAGGGCTTACAGTCTTGTGGCAACACCTCCACCACCACCACCACCACCAAAGGCCCAATTTTTCTGCCCTGTTCAACAGGTGCATGCAATTACAAATCTTGATCTAATAACTCACAGCAGGGCCCATTCCTGCGCCCACCAAGAGTAACTGTGAGGGCTTACAGTCTTGTGGCAACACCGTCCACCACCACCACCACCACCAAAGGCCCAATTTTTCTGCCCTGTTCAACAGGTGCATGCAATTACAAATCTTGATCTAATAACTCACAGCAGGGCCCATTCCTGCGCCCACCAAGAGTAACTGTGAGGGCTTACAGTCTTGTGGCAACACCGTCCACCACCACCACCACCACCACCACCAAAGGCCCAATTTTTCTGCCCGGTTCAACAGGTGCATGCAAGTACAAATCTTGATCTATTAACTCACAGCAGGGCCCATTCCTGTGCCCACCAGTCTTGTGGCTACACCAACATCTAATAGGGCAAATTTCTGCAGAGTATATACGGCAGGCCCCTACTTTCAAACATCCAACTTACAAACGACTCCTACTTGCAAACGGAAAGAGAAAACAGGAAGTGAGAGGAAATCTACCCCTAGGAAGGGAAATTCTATCCTGTTAGATTTAATTTGGGAAAAAGGTATCTCCTCTCTACTGATGCTTTATCACCAATCCTTGTTTCAATTAAAACCCCACTTTTCCAAAAACATTTGTCATTGGGACGGAAAGTGAGGTGACATGTTCTGAACAGATGTGCAAAGACAGCAAATGTTACAGGAGTGATAACCCCTCCCTATGTTCTCCAAAAAGCTTAAAAATAGATTTTTTTGGGATGGAGCTACACTTCATAATGTACCTGTTCAGATTCTACTTAAGAACAAACCTACAGTCCCTGTCTTGTTTGCACCACCTATATACTGCTGTTCAGAGTATATAGGGTTGTAGGTATAGGGTTTTATTTTGGGTGCGGGGTCCCCCTTAATATCCATACAAGACCCAAAGGGGCTGGGGTGGGGGGGGGGGGTGATGGAGTAGCCATGCCATTTTTCTCAAGGATTTTCAGCCATATGGCGGCCAGGACAAGACATGACATTAAAGCCGCAAGTGGTTTTAAATGGCTTCTTTTTTTCCTTTACAAATGTCATTTTGTGCAAGGACAGTTCTAAACACGGGAAACACATGCCACTTCACAGGCATACTTTAGACACCCCCAGGTACCATATTTAAAGGAAAATTTTACTTTTTTTTTTTCACTTTATGCATCATTAAAATGACTGCTCCCGAAAAAACGTTAGTTTTTAAAAGTTCTTTTTGCATTGATATATGTCCCCTGGGGCAGGACCCGGGTCCCCAAACCTGTTTTATGACATTAACATGCATATTGGCCGTTGTAATTAGCAATTTTGATTTCGAACGTTCGCGTCCATTATAACGAATAGGGTTCGAAAATTTGGGCGAACTTTCGGTCCGTTCGAAGGTTCTGGTGCGAACCGAACCCGGGGGTGTTCGGCTCATCCCTAACCAGCAGTACCAGTCACCAGTACCCACCAGCAGTACCAGCCAGAAGTACCAGTACCCACCAGCAGTACGTGCCAGCAGTACCAGTACCCGCCAGCAGTATCAGTACCCACCAGCAGTACCAGCCAGCAGTACCAGTGCCCACCACCAGTACTAGCCACCAGTACCCGCTAGCAGTACCAGTACCTGCCAGCAGTATCAGTACCCACCAGCAGTACCCGCCAGCAGTACCAGTGCCCACCACCAGTACTAGCCACCAGTACCCGCCAGCAGTATCAGTACCCGCCAGCAGTACCAGCCAGCTGTACTGGTACCCACCAGCAGTACTAGCCACCAGTACCAGTCACCAGTACCCACCGGCAGTACCAGTACCTGCCAGCAGTATCAGTACCCACCAGCAGTACCCACCACCAGTACCCGCCAGCAGTATCAGTACCCGCCAGGAGTACCAGCCAGCAGTACCGGTACCCCTCAGCAGTACTAGCCACCAGTACCAGTCACCAGTACCCGCCAGCAGTACCAGTACCCACCAGCAGTACCAGTACCCGCCAGCAGTACCCGCCAGCAGTACCAGCCAGCAGTACCAGTCACCAGTACCCGCCAGCAGTATCAGTACCCGCCACCAGTACCAGCCAGCAGTACCAGTACCCATCAGCAGTACTAGCCACCAGTACCGTCACCAGTATCAGTACCCGCCAGCAGTATCAGTACCCACCAGCAGTACCAGTACCAGCCAGCATTACCCGCCACCAGTACCAGCCAGCAGTACCAGTACCCACCAGCAGTACCAGCCACCAGTACTAGCCACCAGTACCAGTCACCAGTACCCGCCAGCAGTACCAGTACCCACCAGCAGTACCAGTACCAGCCAGCAGTACCCACCAGCAATACCAGTACCAGCCAGCAGTATAGCCCCATACACACGGTCGGACAATCCGCGGACCAGGTCGGTCGGATTTTGTCCGTCGTACTTTGTCCGATGTTGGTGTTGCGTACACACGGTCGGACTACGTTGTCGGAATATCCGGTCCGGAAGAACGTCGTGACGTAAGTCGTCGTCCACGAGATTACAAAAGGGAATTTCAGCACCACGTCAGGCACCCGTTGGGCTCCTTCTGCTGATCCCGTGTTTATCGAGAGTTAGTCGAAGTTTGGTGACTTAAGATTCGCGCTTCTCAGTTTTCTGACTCAGATCGTTACTGCTCTTCAGTTTGTGCTTGTCGTGCGTATCTGTTTATTAGTGCGTGTAGTCAGTTCGCATTTGTTGGTCATTGCGGCCTATATCTTGATATAGGACGCTTTGATTTGCACTGCTTATTGTCTGCTCGTTGCTGGTATTCATTTCGTTCTTTCAGGCCTTGCTGTTTATCGGTGCTTTCTGTTTGTCCGTTCTGACCAGCCGACCTTTTGTGACCTTGTGAGCGATGTTTCCCGTGCGTACTCGTCGCCGAGTTCGTGCTGTACGCGGAATTGGTGTCGGGCTTTTAGCTTTGAGCCAAGACCCGTCCATGAACAGAGTGACGAGGAGTATGTGGACCAAGAATTGGTTGCTTCAGCGTGACCAATTCTCGCACATGCCTTTGCTTCGTGAGATCCGGGAGAATAATCCTGATGATTTCAGGAACTTTCTCAGGATGACGGACCCCGATTTTCACCGTCTTTTGGCTTTGCTGACCCCCTTTATCAGCCGGCAGGATACCTGCATGAGACAAGCCATTACTCCGGAGCAGAGGCTTGTTGCCACGTTGAGGTACTTGGCGACAGGGAGAAGTCTTCAGGATTTGAAGTTCTCTTCAGGTATCTCTCCCCAGGCCCTGGGAATCATTATTCCAGAGACCTGTTCTGCCATCATTCAGGTCCTGCAGGAGGACTATATTAAGGTAACATTTCTACTTGACTATTCCCTTCTATGTATGCTCTGTTTGCGAATGTCTTCTATTTTTGACCTCCTTCCCTAATTACCATGATTGCAATATGTTCTAATATGCTGTGCCCCTTTTCTCCTTCATGCATTTTTCCCTTCACTTACCTCCCCAGCATGCTCTTCTGCCCCAATAGACACCTATGGCCTAGTCACTTAATCAATGTCTTTTGTCTGCTGCATAGTATTGTTTGCCCCCAAACACCCCCTAAAATATGCACAAATGTTTGCTGTGTGGTTTACTTCATGTAGAGCCCCTTTAGAATTTTTTTTTTTTGGGGGGGGGGGGGGGGGGTGGCAAACTCATTAGGAACCCCCTCCCCCAATTGCTCTGTCAGATGGTACCAATCCTTTATCTGCTGGCTTTCCCAAGGTCCATACACACTATATACCTACCTCTTTATAGTGGGCATCTTTAGGGATGAATTCAGCAAAGCATGTAGTGCAAGGGGCTGCCTCCATACATTCCATTTCCTAATTTTTTGTCTTCTTTCCCTCCTATTAGCTTGCTTGGTAATTTCAGAATGTCACAATGTGCCTGCCTTTTTTGGGGGGGGGGGGGGGGGGGTTAAAATGTTATTTTATCTTTCCTGGGGGCTGCCAATAGTGTTAAGTACAGAGGGTCTGGCCAAACTAGCACACATTATTGAGCCATTTGCCAATCAATGAAGTGCAGAGGGTTACCTGTCCCCCCCCCCAAAACCCTAGTTATTGCCAATGGCCCATCAGAAGTGGGGGGATTGATGGGGGGTGAGTAATCTGTGAAGGGGAGCCTCTACTTTTCTGTGCAAATACTTTCCAGCCTCCAATTTTATACAATGCTCTTGTTCCAAGATGTTGATTGTCTAATCTGCTTGCAATGTTTAAGTGCAAAGTGACTAATTTTTTTTTCTTGTTTCACTCCACAGTTCCCTTCCACGCCACAGGAATGGCAGACTGTGGCCTCCCACTTTGCCAGCCGTTGGGACTTTCCTAACTGCGGAGGGGCAATTGATGGGAAACACGTCCGCATCATCCCACCGCCCAACTCGGGGTCCCACTATTATAATTATAAAGGGTTTAATAGTGTAGTGATGTTGGCGGTGGTGTCGGCAACATACGAGTTTATGTATGTGGACGTGGGGATGAACGGCCGGATCTCGGATGGTGGTGCCATTACGCACACGGAGTTCTACTGGCGTCTCCAAAGTGGCAGTCTGTGCTTGCCACCTCCAGAGGAGAATGCCGAAGGACTCCCCTTCGTCTTTGTCGCAGATGAAGCGTTTGCGTTGACTCCCCATGTGATGAGGCCGTTCCCGATGAGGACCCTCACCCCGGACCAGAGGGTCTTCAACTACAGGCTGTCCAGAGCCAGAAGAGTGGTGGAGAACACTTTTGGCATCCTGGCCAGCCGCTTCCGCCTGTTCCTGACGGCATTTAACTTGGCGGAATACAAACTGAACCACATAGTTCTTGCCTGTTGCATATTGCACAACTTCCTCAAAAGACATAACAGGAACTATGTGGTGCCCGTTGGCCCAGATGTGGAGGGCCCTCCAAATGCGGACCTCACAGCCCTTCAAGTGGCACGTCCAGGCTTGCCCCCTCTAAATGCCCGCGTGGTCCGCGAGCAATATATGGAGTACTTTGTGGGTAGGGGGGCCATTGCTCTGCCTGACGATGTGTGAGAGGCATTTTTTAATAAATCTGATATTTTAACCAACCTATGATTTCTTGTCATTTCAGTCTTCTTTTTCGCTTATTTTACCTTGACATTTTTTCCCTTTGCCTTCGACAGTGGGAATGCACTTTCTGGGCAAAAGGAGGTAACAGTCTCTTCTTCCCAAAAAGATTATTCTCATGTTGTGTGTTTGCTTCCTAATCTTTGGTCTAGAGAAGGTTTGTACTGCATAACTGACACCCAAAATACTCCTTTGCATCACCAGGTCTGACATGTGTGTATTCTCAAAAATGCTGTGCTCCGTGTTTTCGTACAAAGCACTGTGGGTGTCATTTACATAAGTCAAATCCGCTATGCTCTACAAGTGCATTGAAAAAGTTCCCTGGGCAAGACAATTGCAGTGCAAAGTGGATTTGCCTTTAGTAAATAACACCCATTGCCCCCCATATCCTTTACATTTTACATACATAATGCATTGTGTTTTTTAAATAAGGAAGCCACACATTTAGAAAAATAAAAAAGTTTACTAGGAAAACATTCACAAGTGCGTTTACAATCTTCACGCCAAAACTGACAACATCTTGGTTATTTCCAACATTGTTTACAAACATTCCGCAATTGGTAAAACCAGGCATGGAGCAAAACAGAACCTATGAACTAGGAAAGTTCAACTTTGTAAAGTGAAGACAAGATCAGACATGACTATATGTTCAAAGTGTGTTTGATCTTGCCTTCATCACATGGGGGGGTCACCCCCGGAAAGTGGAAATTTAGAACATGCACACAATTTGGGTCTGAAAATGGTCATTAGATGGTAAAACACATGCCTAGAAGCTTCAAAAGTGCCATTTTCCATCATGGGGATGAATGGACGTTTTTTGGGGGTGCAACCCCTTCACCACAACCACTTTCGTAGTTCGTAAAGTGTTTGCACCCCCAAAAAAACGTTGCCATTCATCCACCATGATGGGAGCTAGCACATGTGGACACAATGTGTGCATGTTCCAAATTTCACACAGTTTTTAAGTTGCAAATGTGTTCAGAAGCTGGCACAAATGTGTGTTAATTACTTGGTGCGTTTTCATATTTTTCCTAAAACATCAATGATGTTCTTCAATTTTTGTTGAACATCATTGATGTTTTGCTTTATGTAATCTAGATCTCTATTGCAGACCATTATCTCCCCGATGAGTACGTGGGCACTCTCTGTGGTAAAGTGCGATTTTTCTTCCTCAACATCCACGTCACCTAAAAACAACAAACAAACAAAAATGGGGTGTTGGAAATGAGGCAGCCATACATGGATTAGCTTACCAGTAGCTGGGTTCTCCCACACTCACCTGTTGTGGTGACAATTTCTCCAAGTTCGATGATCTCTCCTTCCTCCTCCTCTGCTTCTGCTCTTTCCCCTTTTTTGGGAGGTGTTGGTTTGGGGGTTTCCGCAGATGGCCCAAGTTTTCGCTCCCCTATGAGAATGTACAAAAGGAAGATTTAGCAAGACTATCTATTGAGGGCAGAAATAGGAAATGACAAACATTGCTTGAAAGTGACGGACACTATTTTAGTTTGGCCAGTTACAAATGCCAACAACATGAATGTAGTCACTTTGTAAAGGTGCTAAACTGACTAGCTTTTTGGTAGAAGTTTGTGTGATGGAGACACCCCTCTAGTATCCACTGGAGCACATGTGTGGAAAAGCCTAATAAAAGGGGGTTTGGGTGTCCCAGCACTAGTGCTCTAGAGTCCAGATGGGTAAACAGCTACTGGGTGACCTCTCCTTTACATTGAATAAATTGGCTTTACATTCTTGATGACATTTCTAGTGAGAACAAACTTCCTTTCTCCAAAAAAATCACCAAACCACCGATTATAAGTGGCCGAACGTTCGAGGTTGCGTACGATCGAATGGACACACACACGACCATGACAGTGGCAGAAAGATCGAGGCTGAGTACGATCGAATGCACAGACGAACATGAAAGTGGCCATTTTGGAATGTACAACTTTGTAAAAATCAAACCACATGGAGCAGTATGCAAGCAAGAAATCAAACACAAAACACAACTACTTACTTTTTTGAAGAATTCGCTTGATCTTTCTGTACTGATCGGCCTCCCTCAGTTTCAGGTCTGACCAGCGTTTCCTCAGTTGCTCCTTGGATCGTTGTACCCCAAAATTATTGTACAGCCTTCTCACAACTTTAGATATGATCTTGGCCTTGCGGACATTGGGGTTGAGGTAAGGCCCATACTTCCCATCATAGTCGCTCCTCTTTAATATGTCCACCATCTCCAACATTTCTCCAAATGACATATTTGAGGCCTTGAATTTCAGGCTCCGGGATCGGGACGTTTCTGCCTCCGGACTTTCCTCGTCCTCCTCCTCGTTGGGGGGATATTTGGGGCGCACCTGCTGTGTCCCCGCCATGTGCTCTCCCCACTGCGCCGTAAAGAGAAGAGGTGGGGAATAGACGAGAAAGATCGTCAGGGGCGGGCGGAGTTTGACGCATGCGCACTGTATATAAAACGTCACACGCCTGTGTCGTAGCCACGATCTGGGAGACGAGGGGAGAGAAAGCTCACGCACGAGACGATCGCTACAAACGAAGGTACAATTTGACGTTGGTACATAACTAGCCTAGACTGATTAGAACTTGAGGCTTCTTTATGGAGAAGATTAGGAGAGTTTAGGCTGACATTATTTATATTGTTTGGTGTGGCGTTGTGTCTTGCAGAGGTGATGGAGGCCTTCTACAACGTGAGCTTTCTACCCCTCTTCATTGATAAATACCGGCAATTCCCCCTCTTATGGCAGGCGAAACACAGGGATTATAGCAACAGACCAAAGAGGTACGCAGCCCTGCTGAAACTTGTGGCATTTGTAAAGCCTACCCTGCCCATAGCAACCGTGGCAAACTTAAAAGTGAAGATCAACAACATGAAGAGTACCTATTTCCGGGAGCGCAATAAGGTCCGGAAGTCCCTAGCATCTGGAGCTGCAGCAGCTGATGTCCATGTCCCCACGCTCTGGTACTATGAGAGGCTCCACTTTCTCAAAGACCAGGCTACTGTCAGGAAGTCACTCTCGACTCTTCCTTGCACGCGTCCTTCCACGCACGCCACCCCTGATGAGGCTTCCGAGGACCAACCTGGGTCTTCCAGTATGGAATATGTGCAGGAGCCCAGCTTGTTCCAGGTATAGTAGTTTTGTAACCAGTTTGGGGAATAATGAATGATGTTCAGTTAATTCAGGATCCCCAATTGCTTAGTTCCTAACGTGATTGACATATCAACAGACAGTGGTGTTGGAGACATTTTTGTGAAGAATCTAAACTGCAGGGCAGAGAATTGTATGGTTTTCTATTTGTAAACATTTTGCAACAGTCACTAGATGAGAATTGTGTGTGTTTGATGAACAAATAACTGAAACTATGTCCCTTTTTCATACACAGGAAGACCTCAGCCAGGAGGTGGCTGTGGAAGGTGGCAGTCAGGAGGAGGCAGGGGGTAGTGGCAGCCAAGAGGGGGGTAGGCGTAGGAGCCTGACTGTCTCCCAAGTCTCTCCCCTCCGCCTTCCCTACAGAAGGGCGAAAAACATGGGGGAGGTGGGAGAGTCAGCGCTCCAGCTGATCAGAGATGCCTCAGCCTCCCTCTATGCCACACCCACCTACGAGGAGGCCTTTGCCTCCTTGGTTGGCAGTAAAATGACGGGTATGGAGGCGGGGCAATGCAGCATGTGTGAGGAGGTCATCCTCAAAATACTAAATGAGGGGATGGCTGGGGAGATGACTCCCCTCACACATGTTTGCGAGAGTGACCTTGCTCCGCCTCCTCCTCCTCCTTCTGCCACCCCACCAGCACCAGCACCACGGCGTGGAAGGAAGCGTACAAGGAAGACCTGAGAGTGACGACCTGGATTCAGTCTGGTCTGAGAGAAGATGGAGCCTCTCGTAGGACCAGAGCCTGGGGACCTGCATCTGCTGCAGTTCCGGATGTTTTGGACTTCAGGACCAGATTGCGCTCCCTTATTATTTAGATAGGTACTCTTCATGCCCCCAATTGTTTAAGCCTGTAAAATGATGGTTGCCATGGGTGTCCAAGGCTTTGCAAATTCCCCAAGTTTCACCATGGCTGCGTTCCTCTTTGGTTTGTTGCTGAGACCTAAATAAATGTTTTTTTGATTTGAAATAATCATTGACTATTGTGTTTTACTTTTCTACAATGACAGTTTTTCTTTGAGTAGGCAGGTACATTTCACTAATCCTAAAGTAGAATTAACAAGGGGCACCAACAACCAACAAACTCCTAGTAAATTTAAGCAAGAAATACAAATGTTAATAATGTGGTTTTGCTAAGTTGAGACATACAACCCCCCTCCAAAAAACAAACAAATTCTCCTTCAAATATGTATTCCCCAAAAAAAAAAAAAAAATCATGGTAAAAAAATAACAAAGATTGTTTTACGATCTGAGTAAAAATAAACATGTAGTGTATAAATGCTGCAAAGTAATAAAGAAGTAAGTTTGTGAGAAGTGCGGGTGAATAGGAGCAGCTAAAACATGTCATTCTTGTTGCATTGTAAAGAAAAAGAGAATGCGCTGCATTAAAGACATTTTAACATTGCAGCGTGACGAATGTGCTGTGTCGATTAGGAAAGGTAGTTTTACCTGACCGAGCGCTTCCGTCACAGAATTTCTTCTGAGCATGCGTAGCACTTTGTCCGTCGGACAACCGTACACACGATCGGATTTGGTGTGATCGGACCGTGTTGACGGCAAATCTTTCCAGCAGGAGATAAGACTTTGTCCGTCGGGCAAACCGACGAACACTGTCCGATGGTGCATACACACGGTCTGATTTTTCAACAACCTTGTCCGATCGGACAGAATCCATGAAAAAGTCCGACCGTGTGTACGGGGCTTATGAGTACCCACCAAAAGTACAAGTACCAGCCAGCAGTACCAGTACCCACCAGCAGTACCCACCAGCAGTACCAACCACCAGTACTAGCCACCAGTTCCAGTCACCAGTACCAGCACCAGCCAGCAGTACCAGTACCAGCCACCAGTACCAGTACCAGCCACCAGTACCAGCCACCAGTACCAGCCACCAGTACCAACCACCAGTTCCAGTCACCAGTACCAGCACCAGCCAGCAGTACCAGTACCAGCCACCAGTACCAGCCAGCAGTACCAGTACCCGCCAGCAGTACCAGCCAGCAGTACCAGTACCAGCCAGCAGTACCCGCCAGCAGTACCAGTACCCACCAGCAGCACCAGCACCCGCCAGCAGTACCAGTACCTGCCAGCAGTACTAGTACCAGCCAGCAGTACCAGCCAGCAGTACCAGCAGGCAGTACCCAACAGCAGTACCAGCCCTGGAGGACAGCCAGCAGCAGCCACCAGTTATAACCACCTGGGGGACAGCAGCAACCAGCTGCAGGAATCCTAAGGAAGAAGTGAAGATTGAGGTCAGTTGAGGAGCAGGTAAACCGCTGTGCATCAGTGTGAAAGCAGCCTTAGTCCCCTTTCACACGATCGGTCCGATTGGTTCTGCCTGTCTGTTTTTCAGGCGGACCCAATCAGACCCTCCATTCACCTCTATAGAGCGGCAGATGTAAACAGACTCATGTCTGCTTACACCCGCCTTTCTGCAATCCGATCTGCTTAAAAAACAGAAGGGGATCTGTCCCCTTCTGTCTGGGCAGATCGGAGGGCCCTTAGGGTAGAGCGGGCTGCATCTGTGTCTGCTCTACATATGCAGAATGGACACAGACCTGCCATCCGCCCGCTACGCTCATTGTGGCCCGCGACCGGTTACCAAGTCGCTAAAGTGGCCCTCGCTCCTCAAAAGGTTGGGCAACCCTGTGCTAAAGTATTGCTAATCTAGTTTCGTTTCTCATAATATAGTTTCTATTTACTTGAAATCATGTGACATTTTATAAATGGGAAAAAAATGTTAAATTTTTCTCATAGACTGTACTTCTATTTGATTGGATAATCTGTATGACACATTAAAAGGGCGGTACCTTCTGAAAGCTCTTTTAACCACTTGCCGCCCGCCATATAGGAGAATGACGGCTGCAAAGTGGTTTCAAAATCCTGACCGCACGTCATATGACGGGGACGCGCATCGTGGCGATCGCTGTTGCGGTGTGTCAGTCTGACACCCCGCAACTACGATCTCGGTAAAGAGTCTTCAACGGAGACTGTTTACCACATGATCAGCCGGGTCCAATCACGGCTGATCACAGTGTAAATAGGAAATGCCATTGATCGGCTTTTCCTCACTCGCGTCTGTCAGACGCGAGTAGAGGAGAGCCGATCGACTGCTCCTCTGACAAGGGGGGGGTCTGTGCTGATTGATCATCAGCGCAGCCCCCCGAGGATGCCCACACTGGACCACCAGGGACGCCACCAGACCACCGGGGATGCCCAGCACCAGGTATGCCACCCTAGACCACCAGGGACGCCAGTTAGTGCCCACAATGGATGCCAATCAGTGCCCACTCTCATCGGTGCCCATCAGTGCCGCCTTATCAGTGCCCATCAATGCCATCTCATCAGTGCCCATCAATGCCATCTCATCAGTGCCACTTCATTGGTTCCATCTCATCGGTGCCTATCAGTGCCGCCTTATCAGTGCCCCGTCAGTGCAGCCCCATCATTGCCCATCAGGGAAGGAGAAAACGTACTTATTTACAAAGTTTTGAAACTGAAACAAAACATTTTTCGGTCTTTTTTTATTTGTTTAGCAGGAAATACAAATCCCAGAGGTGATAAAATACAACCAAAAGAAAGCTCTATTTGTGGGAAAAAAATTATAAAAATTTAGTTTGGGTACAGTGTAGTATGACCGCGCAATTGTCATTCAAAGTGCGACAGCGCTGTAAGCTGAAAATTGGTCTGGGCAGGAAGGTGTTTAAGTGCCGGTATTGAAGTGGTTAAATATTCACACCAAAGAGTAAAGATTTAGATTTAGATTTTGCTTGGAGAGACAGTGTCATTTTTTTGTGTCTCAAAGGGTTAAATCTCCAGGCCTGTGGGGATTGAAAGTCACACTTTATCCAGAGGTATTAAGGGTTAACCTACCCTTAGGACTATCTACATTCCTATCAGTTTGGGGGCTCGTCTGTCCGGGATCGAATATAGTATAATATGTCTGGTGAGTAGAATTGATATATTTACCTTCTCTCACCGTGACCCCTATTTAGAAATTGTTTCCTTTAAACCACTTTAGCCCCGGACCAATTGGCAGCCAAAGGACCAGGCCCCTTTTTGCGATTCGGCACTGCGCCGCTTTAACGGACAATTGCGCGGTAGTGCGACGTGGCTCCCAAACAAAATTGGCGTCCCACAAATAGAGCTTTCTTTTGGTGGTATTTGATCGCCCCTGCGGTTTTTATTTTTTGCGCTATAAACAAAAAAAAAGAGCGACAATTTTGAAAACAATGCAATATTTTTTTCCTCAGTTTAGGCCGATACGTATTCGTCTAGATATTTTTGGTTAAAAAAAAAAAAAAAAAAAATCGCAATTAGCGATTATTGATTGGTTTGCGCAAAAGTTATAGCGTTTACAAAATAGGGGATAGTTTTATAGCATTTTTATTAATATTTTTTTTTTTACTAGTAATGGCGGCGATTTTTATTGTGACTGAGACATTATGGCGGACACATCGGACATTTTTGACACATTTTTGGGACCATTGTCATTTATACAGCAATCAATGCTATTTAAATGCATTGATTCCTGTATAAAATCACAGTTGTAGTGAAAGAGTGAACCACTAGGGGGAGGGGAGGGGTTATGGGCTGTGACGTGTGTGTTTTTTTTACATTAGGGGGCGGGGCTGACGTCTGACGTCATTGATCGCTTTCCCGATGACCGGGAACAGCCGATCAATGACAGGCAGAGTAGGAAGCGCGGGGAGAGGTTTGTTTACACAAACTTCTCCCCGTTCTTCAGCTCTGTGACCTGATCGCGGGACACCAGCGGCGATCGGGTCCGCTGGTCCCACGGCCAGGGTCACGGAGCTCCCGACCGGGTCGCGAGCGCCCCGCTGGCGGCGGCGCGCGCGACCCGCTGGCGGCGGCGCGCGCGACCCGCTGGCGGCGGCGCGCGCGACCCGCGGGCAGGCATTTAAAGGGCCACGTACAGGTACGTGATTTTGCCTGCCCGTGCCATTCTGCTGACGTATATATGCAGTGGGCGGTCGGGAATCGGTTAAAAAGGGACCTGTAATTTATGTAGAAGTCGTTTTCAGACCTCGATAATAAGTTAACTGTTCTGAGAAGCAGTGAGATAAGCCCTGGGAGGGATTTAAAAGGCTCTGAGAAGTCCATAGATTAAGACTGGATTAAGATTAAGATTAAGGCTTTAAGAAGCAGCATTTGTTACGGGTGAACAGTGAAAAAGCTCTGGGGGAGCTTTGAAGGACTCTGAGAAGTCCATAGAAAAATGATTTATACAGTACTGTAAATATAAGAAAAAGTCTGATAAGGTGTGCCGGACAAAACTCGATCTCTTTGTTTATCTTCCTACTCTTAGGCCCCTTTCACACTGGGGCGGGGAGCCGCGGTCACGGTAAAGCAGCGCTATATTTAGCGCTGCTTTACCGTCGTTTTAACCGCGGTATTCGGCTGCTCGCGGTGCGGTTTTACCCCCCGCGAGCGGCTGAAAAAGGGTTAAACACCCCCGCAGAGCGCCGCCGTAGCGGCGCTTTGCGGCGGTATTGCCGCAGTTTCCCATTCAAATCAATGGGAAGGAGCGGTATAGGAGCGGTGAACACACCGCTCCTATACCGCTCCAAAGATGCTGCTAGCAGGACTTCTTTTGCCGTCCTGCTAGCGCACCGCTCCAGTGTGAAAGCCCGCCGGCTTTCACACTGGAGTTAAAGGGGCTGGATTTTTTCAGGCGGTGAACAGGCGCTATTTTTAGCGCTGTACCGCATGAAAAATGCCCCAGTGTGAAAGGGGCCTTAATGATTTACATATGAATGCTTTGACTCTAATGTATAAGATAGTGAGCATAGTAGCAGTGTTAACACTTTAAGGCAATACATAAATTGGCATAGTCGGTAGGATACTCTGAGGCTAACTTTTGATCAAAACATGCTATTTGAATAATTATTTTTTGCTACTGACATCTCTTGCGCAGGGGAAGTCGGGTGCAAAATTTGGATACTTGGCTTTTTGCCAACAGGGTTCAAGTGCTAATATCTCACTAACCATAATAGATAGTGGGGAATTGTTTGCAGCATTGGTACTACAGCAAATGAAAGTACTGTTTGAACCTGTTGGCACTCTGCCAACAAAAAAAATTTGAAAAATAAATAAAAATTTGTTTGGTTATAAAATTGAGAAAAGTAATAACGTACAAAGCTTGCTTGTGATCAGGGGAACCTCTGGCCATAAGGAGTGCTTATTGGCATTTTGCCAAGAAATAAAAGACTGCAAGAACCTAATCAGATCCGCGGCTGGACCGAGGCTCCCTATAGCATCCTAGCCCAAGCATTGTCCACGATGGGTTTAACAGAGTCATGGGATGGTGGATTTAAGGGTTAAATCAACCTTCTCTATGCCTGTACCATGTGCCCCGCCTCCTCCCCCTTACATTACACAACCAGATCAAGAGCTGCAGGAAAGACCTCATTACATGAGGACATGCAGCAAGAAGAAGAAGAGGTAGAGGTTGAAATGAAGAGCTTTCACAAACAAATCTTCGCTGCCCACAGCTGTAGCTTGCAAACAAAAGCCAGCAGAATCTGTGTTAGAAGTTTGGAAAAGATTTCTAAAAGTTTGGACACAAGAGGCAGGACTTAGTGTTCAGGATAACATGCACAGTCTCTTAATACAGACATACCTAAGTAACCCTGGCCCTAAACATGCACTTACAGAGTGGGCTACAAGCACAATAACTGATTTCTGCAAGACGCTGAATGAGACGGATGCTGCAGGATGTTTTGACATTCCTAAGCAAACACCAGTGCAAACACATTATCAAAATGATTTCTCAGGAAATCAAAAGGGAAACTTTTTAAAAAAAGGGAGGAAGGGGATACAGAGGGAGGGGGCAAGGACAAAGAGGGATATACACACAGGGACAACCAAGAGGATGTTTTAATTGTGGAGACCCTGCACACTGGAAGATAGTGTCCCTACTATGAACAGGAACTGACTAACACAGGACCCCCTGCCTCACATGCAGCCTCACAAAATTCAGGTACACAACAACAGAATTCACAGCAACACAAATGTAAAGTTTACCATCACCTTGCAACAACAATGAAGCTGCCCTGAAGGTGGTATCCCAGCATTTCCCCTTATCTCTCACTCTTATCGAGATCAGCCAATCATTTCACTGCATGTGAATGGAAAATTAACCCCTTATTTACTTGACTCTGGAGCAAAATGCAGTACAATTAGCAAGGATTTTTTTATAGGAGGATAGGTCACAAATGCTGAGCCTTCAATGGGAATAAATGGGATACTGACCAACACTTTTAAAACACCACCCCTTACAATCATTGACCCGACTGGAACGGGATCAGTGATTCAGCACCGTTTCATAATACCTGGCAGAGATTTACTAGGAAAACTGTGAATTACAATGAAAGTCAAAAAGCAAGAAGGATTACACCTGGAATCTGACAGGATCAACATCCTCACCCTTTTTCCATCCATCTCCTTGACAGAAGATGTGATTGAAGGAGGAATAGAGGAAGCAGTTTGGGCAGAAAATTCACTGGATGTGGGATTTATCCCTTGTACACCTTACAAAGCCACCTTAAAACCAGGGGTCCAACCTGTATACCACAAACAATACCCCATAGCTAAAGAAAAAGAGGATGGCTTACAGCCAATAGTCGAGGATTTAGTAAGGAAGGGGATCTTAAAAAGGAAATTGTCTCGCCCTACAATACTCCTATTAACCCAATAAAGAAGGCAAATGGTGACTATAGGTTTGTACAAGACCTAAGGGCCATCAATAGCCTAGTGGTACCGATTGCCCCAACAGTGCCTGATGTGCCATCAATACTTATCGCCATACCATCCGATGCAGAGTATGTTACTGTGATTGATTTACCGAACGCATTTTTTTCCATCCCTGTGGATGAGGAGATACAGCCAATCTTTGCTTTAAAAACCGCCAACTAACATGGTGTAGAATGCCCCAGGGCTATATAGACTCCCCTGCAGTCTATTCCATTGTCCTCCAAACTACTCTCAGAGCTTGGATATCAAGACATGGTTCATCCCTGCTGCAGTATGCAGACGATCTCATCTACAGTTCTGAATATGACGGTTGAATATCTTGGTTTTGTACTCTCAAAAAGAGAAAGGAAAGTCAGTCACAAAAGAGCTATGGCTCTTGTGGGTCTGCCCCGCCCACTTACTAAGAAAGGCATGCTCACCTTTCTTGGTATGATTGGTTACTGCTTGGTAACTATTGGTTAAGAGCTATGGCTCTTGTGGGTCTGCCCCGCCCACTTACTAAGAAAGGCATGCTCACCTTTCTTGGTATGATTGATACCTGACTGTTCCTACTATGACAATCTCCTCAGACAAGCTACAGGTTCAGACATGCCAGACTGTATAAAATGGTCAGATGAAATGTGCAATGCTTTTGTGTATTTGAAAAATGCTATGGTAACGGCTTCAGGGCTCGGCCTCCCTAATGATGGAAAAATGTTTCATTTGTTTGCAAGGGAAAATTGTAAGACTTTGTCAGGTTTCCTCGCTCAGACGCCTAAAGGTAAGTTGCGCCCTATTGCTTTTTTTCAAAGATGGTTCCGGTGCAGGTTCAAGGCATGCCTGCGTGTCTCGGAGCTTTAGCATCCTGTGCGATGGTTGTTGAAATGGCCACTTCTTTCACTCTGGGGCACGACACTACACTTCACACCACCCACAATGCATCAATCCTGTTGAAAAAATGTACATACACAGCACATGTCTGCTCAAAGGTTGATCTTGCTGTCTAATCTAAAATTGAACATCAAACATGCTTCTCCCACTGCAGGACCAGCACCAATCTTAAATGCCCTTTTAGGATTAAAAGGAGAACAGGATGAGGTTGTGTCACAACATGATTGCATAAACCTCATTCACCAAGACACATCACCCAGGTCTGATTTATCTTCCACAACACTGCAGAGCACACACAGGCCAACAAACAGAGATAGCCAGGGAAAATGCTCTGGCTGATTTAGCTGCTAAACAAGCTGCTATTTCACAAAATGCACAGATCCAAATGCCCATGCTAGCACCAGAATTGCCTTTTTTTTTGATCAGGTTCTTTCAGATTTGCAGGGATGTGCAGAAGAAGCTGATCTGAGAGACTGGGACAAAATAGGTATGCAGAAAGATCCAAAGACTGGACTTCTCTGCAAAGAGGGGAAGCCATGTATACCAGTAGCTAGTGCATCACTTTTTATTTCCCAGTATCATTGGATAGGTCACAGAGGCTGGAAAGCCACTTGTGAACTATTGGAGAAAGACTTTTACATTACAGAACTTCCTTGGCTGACCAAAGATTATGTATCAAGATGCATTACATGTATCAGGAACAACCCAAACAAGGCCAAACATGAACACCTGATATATCCAACAACTGCTTTTACACATTTGCAGATTGAGTTCACACACATGCCCAAACTAGGCAAAGGACATGAATATCTTTTGGTAATTGTGGACATGTTCTCAAGATGGGTTGAACTTTTTGTAACCACAAAAGATGCACAAACAGTATCCTCGTTCAGGAAATCATTCCTCAATGGGGATGCCCACTTCAAATAAACTCAGACAATGGACCTGCATTTGTATCAAGGGTCTGCCGGGACTTGGTAAAAACTCTCAAGATAGAATGGAAGTTTCACATTCTCTACCACCCTCAAAGCTCAGGGATAGCAGAAAGAATTAACAGAACAATAAAAGACAAAATAAGAAAGGCCACAGGAGGAACGTTTGCCGACTGGAAGAAGGTTCTCCCAGCAGTCCTGACAGAAATAAGAATGACCCCTTCCAAGACAACAGGGTATTCACCTTTTGAAGTCTTGATGGGTCGACCTTTCCCCACCCGATTGGCCAGAGCACCTTTAAAGTGGTTTTAAACCCTTACAGACCACTTTGACCTACATGTAAGCCTAGATTAGATTAAGGCTTACCTGTAGGTCCAAGAAATATCTCCTTAACCTACACGATTAAGGAGATATTTTCCAAAAACCGGGCACCGATGTCTACGGCGCATGAGACAACGGCGCAGGCGCACTAAGCAGGCCGCAAGTAAAGCCAAAGATGCCGTCAGGGTGTCATTTGAATTTTTTTTTGGTTTTGACTTTACTTCCTCTTTAATGATGGAAAGGGGAGATTTAGACTTAAAGCGGTATTCCACCCTAAAGTGGACATTCCGCTCATCGGAACCCTCCCCCCCTCCGCTGTCACATTTGGCACCTTTTAGGGGGGAGGGGGTTCAGATACCGGTCTAAGGCAGGTATTTACACCCACTTCCGGGCATAAACTCCCACGGGAGTCTACGCCACTTCCTGTCCCGGTGAGCTGTCTGCCGGGACACACACGGGTCCCAGCAGATAGCGCGGAAGATTCTCATTGCGCTGCGCGACTCGCGCAGTAGGGAACCGGGAAGTGAAGCCGCAACTCTTCACTTCCTGATTCCCTCACTGAGAATGGCGCCGGCAGCAGCAGAGAGCCGAGCGATTGATCGGCCTCTGCTGCCGACATCGCTGGAACCTGTGACAGGTAAGTGTCCATTTATTAAAAGTCAGCAGCTGCAGTATTTGTAGCTGCTGGCTTTTAAAAAAAAAAAAATTTTTTTCCAGGTACAGTCCCTCTTTAACCACTTCAGCCCGGACCATTTGGCAGCCAAAGGACCAGAGGTCTTTTTTCAATTTCGCACTGCACTACTTTAACTGGTAATTGCGCGGTCATGCAATTTTGTAACCAAACGAAATTTGCGTCCTTTTCTTCCCACAAATAGAGCTTTCTTTTGATGGTATTTGATTGCCTCTGTGATTTTTATTTTTTGCGATATAAACGGAAAAGGAGCGAAAATTTTGAAAAAAAAAAAAGAGATTTTCTACTTTTTGTTATAAAAAAAAATCTAATAAACTCAATTTTAGTCAAACATTTGGGCCAAAATGTATTCAGCCACATGTCTTTAGTAAAAAAAATGCCAATAAGCGTATATTTATTGGTTTGCGCAAAAGTTATAGCGTCTACAAACTAGAGTACATTTTCTGGAATTTACACGGCTTTTAATTTATGACTACCTATCTCATTTCTTGAGGTGCTAAAATGGCAGGGAAGTACAAAACCCCCCCAAATGACCCCATTTTGGAAAGTAGACACCCCAAGCTATTTGCTGAGAGGCATGTTGAGCCCATTGAATATTTTTTTTTTTAGTCCCAAGGGATTGAATAAAGACAAAAAAAAAAAAAAAAAATTTTTTTTTCATAAAGTTGTCACTAAATGATATATTGCTCACACATGCCATGGTTATATGTGGAGATGCACCCCAAAATACATTTTGCTGCTTCTCCCGAGTATGGGGATACCACATGTGTGGGACTTTTTGGGAGCCTAGCCGCGCACGGGGCCCCGAAACCCAATCAACGCCTTCAGGGTTTCTAAGGGTGCAAATTTTTGATTTCACTCCTCACTACCTATCACAGTTTTGAAGGCCATAAAATGCCAAAATAGCACAAAACCCCCCCAAATGACCCCATTTTGGAAAGTAGACACCCCAAGCTATTTGCTGAGAGGCATGTTGAGTACATGGAATATTTTATATTTTGCCACAAGTTGAGGGAATATTACAAACTTTTTTTTTTTTGCCCAAAGTTGTCACTAAATGATATATTGCCCACACATGCCATGGGCATATGTGGAATTACACCCCAAAATACATTCTGCTGCTTCTCCTGAGTACGAGGATACCACATGTGTGGGACTTTTTGGGAGCCTATCCGCATACGGGACCCCGAAAACCAAGCACCGCCTTCAGGATTTCTAAGGGCATACATTTTTGATTTCACTCCTCACTACCTATCACTACCTATCACAGTTTTGAAGGCCATAAAATGCCAAGATAGCACAAAACCCCCCCAAATGACCCCATTTTGGAAAGTAGACACCCCAAGCTATTTGCTGAGAGGCATGTTGAGCCCATTGAATATTTTTTTTTTTAGTCCCAAGTGATTGAATAAAGACAAAAAAAAAAAAAAAAAAAAAAATGTATTCAAAAAGTTGTCACTAAATGATATATTGCTCACACATGCCATGGTTATATGTGGAATTGCACCCCAAAATACATTTTGCCACTTCTCCTGAGTACGGGGATACCACATGTGTGGGACTTTTTGGGAGCCTAGCCGCGTACGGGGCCCCGAAACCCAAGCACCACCTTCAGCATTTCTAAGGGTGTCAATTTTTGATTTCACTCCTCACTACCTATCACAGTTTCGAAGGCCATAAAATGCCAAAATTGCACAAAACCCCCCCAAATGACCCCATTTTGGAAAGTAGACACCCCAAGCTATTTGCTGAGAGGCATGTTGAGTACATGGAATATTTTATATTTTGCCACAAGTTGCGGGAATATTACAAACTTTTTTTTTTTTGCCCAAAGTTGTCACTAAATGATATATTGCCCACACATGCCATGGGCATATGTGGAATTACACCCCAAAATACATTCTGCTGCTTCTCCTGAGTACGGGGATACCACATGTGTGGGACTTTTTGGGAGCCTATCCGCATACGGGACCCCGAAAACCAAGCACCGCTTTCAGGATTTCTAAGGGCATACATTTTTGATTTCACTCCTCACTACCTATCACTACCTATCACAGTTTTGAAGACCATAAAATGCCAAGATGGCACAAAACCCCCCCAAATGACCCCATTTTGGAAAGTAGACACCCCAAGCTATTTGCTGAGAGGCATGTTGAGCCCGTTGAATATTTTTTTTTTTAGTCCCAAGTGATTGAATAAAGACAAAAAAAAAAAATAAAAAAAATTTATTCAAAAAGTTGTCACTAAATGATATATTGCTCACACATGCCATGGTTATATGTGGAATTGCACCCCAAAATACATTTTGCTGCTTCTCCTGAGTATGGGGATACCACATGTGTGGGACTTTTTGGGAGCCTAGCTGCGTACGGGGCCCCGAAACCCAAGCACCGCCTTCAGGATTTCTAAGGGTGCAAATTTTTGATTTCACTCCTCACTACCTATCACAGTTTCGAAGGCCATAAAATGCCAAAATAGCACAAAACCCCCCCAAATGACCCCATTTTGGAAAGTAGACACCCCAAGCTATTTGTTGAGAGGCATGGTGAGTATTTTACAGCTCTCATGTGTTTTTTGAAAATGAAGAAAGTAAAGAAAAAAAAAATTTTTTTTTTCTTTTTTCAATTTTCAAAACATTGTGACAAAAAGCGAGATCTGCAAAATACTCACCATACCTCTCAGCAAATAGCTTGGGGTGTCTACTTTCCAAAATGGGGTCATTTGGGGGTGGTTTGTGCCATCTGGGCATTCCATGGCCTCCGAAACTGTGATTGGCAGTGAGGAGTGAAATAAAAAAATTACACCCTTAGAAAGCCTGAAAGCGGTGCTTGGATTTTGGGGTCCCGTACGCGGCTAGGCTCCCAAAAAGTCCCACACATGTGGTATCCCCGTACTCAGGAGAAGCAACAGAATGTATTTTGGGGTGTATCTCCACATATGCCCATGGCATGTTTGAGCAATATATCATTTAGTGACAAGTTTTTGTAAAAAAAAATATTATTTTTTTTTTTTTTTTCATTATTCAATCTCTTGGGACCAAAAAAAAAAATATTTAATGGGCTCAACATTGCTCTCAGCAAATAGCTTGGGGTGTCTACTTTCCAAAATGGGGTCATTTGGGGGGGGTTTGAACTGTCCTGGCATTTTATGCACAACATTTAGAAGCCTATGTCACACGTCACCCACTCTTCTAACCACTTGAAGATAAAGCCCTTTCTGACACCTTTTGTTTACATGAAAACATATTTTTTTTTTGCAAGAAAATTACGTTGAACCCCCAAACACTATATATATTGTTAAAGCAAAGGCCCTACAGATTAAAATGGTGGGTGTTGCATTTTTTTTTTCCACACAGTATTTGCGCAGCGATTTTTCAAACGCATTTTTTGTGGAAAAAATACACTTTTTTTTATTTTAATGCACTTAAACACACTATATTGCTCAAATTTTTGATGAAATAAAAAATATGATCTTAGGCCGAGTACATGGATACCAAACACGACATGCTTTAAAATTGCGCACAAACACGCAGTGGCGACAAACTACATACATTTTTAAAAGCCTTTAAAAGCCTTTTACAGGTTACCACATTAGATTCACGGAGGAGGTCTACTGCTAAAATTACTGCCCTCGATCTGACCTTCGCGGTGATACCTCACATGCATGGTGCAATTGCTGTTTACATATGACGCCAGACCAACGCTTGTGTTCGCCTTTGCGCAAAAGAAGGGGGGGCAGGGGTTCTTTTTTTTTTTTTTTTTTAGTTTTTCTTTTTATTTAGCTTTTTTATTTTATTTTTAAACTGTTCCTTCCATTTTTTTTTTCTTAGTTGTCATTTTTATTGTTATCGCAGGGAATGTAAATATCCCCTATGATAGCAATAGGCAGTGACAGGTACTCTTTTTTTGAAAAAATTGGGGTCTATTAGACCCTAGATCTTTCCTGTGCCCTCAAAGCATCTGACCACACCAAGATCGGTGTGATAAAATGCTTTCCCAATTTCCCAATGGTGCGGTGGGTATGCCCACCATTAGAATACCTCCCTTCATCCACCCACTTCTAATGATGGGCATACATGCACCATTTATATATGCCGAAGCATGGGGGCATCCTCCCGCAAAAAAAGTTATGCCACGTACACATGGTCGGACTTTTTTCGACCGTATGTACGTGGCATTAGGAGCAAAATCGCTCCTCCGCCCTCTGCTGCCCCCATGCTTCGGCATATATGCTCTTTTTTTTAACTGTGGTGGTGAAATCACCTCCTACAGCGTTGGAGTCGCGGCTTTATGTATCGTGGGAGCAAACGCTGTTGCTGTCAAGATAAATAAATCCACGCTGCAACTGAATGGCGTACCTGCTAAGCAAATAATGGTTAACATTAAAACAAAGTAACATTAGAGTATAACAGTAAGACCTTACCATACCATACCTGCAAAGCAAATACCAAAAAAAAAACATAGTAAAAAATAAAACATTTTGTTAACGCAACCGGTGCCTAAAATATATATATGCCGAAGCATGGGGGCATCCTCCCGCAAAAAAGTTATGCCACGTACACATGGTCGGACTTTTTTCGACCGTATGTACGTGGCATTAGGAGCAAAATCGCTCCTCCGCCCTCTGCTGCCCCCATGCTTCGGCATATATGCTCTTTTTTTTAACTGTGGTGGTGAAATCACCTCCTACAGTGTTGGAGTCGCGGCTTTATGTATCGTGGGAGCAAACGCTGTTGCTGTCAAGATAAATAAATCCGCGCTGCAACTGAATGGCGCACCTGAAAACAAAAAAATGGTTAACAATAAAACATACCTGAAAAGCAAGCATGATAAAACATAATAAAACATTGCAGAATAGAATAGAGTAAAAAAGAGCAACAATAGAGAGAGAACAATAAAACGACAACTATTTTTGGTTTTTTATTTTATATTTTTTTTGGGGTTTTTTATTTTTTGTACTTTTTTTTTTTTATTTTTATTTTTTACACTTTTTTTTTAAACTATAACTATAATTTTAACTGTAACGGTCGGGTCTCAAAATGCGATGGCATTCTTGAGACCCTGTAACTATAATTTTAACTGCAACGGTCGGGTCTCAAAATGCGATGGCATTCTTGAGACCCTGTGAAAGTGTATCCTAGCCTGTGAAATGCTGTACCCTACGCTAATACCTCACTAGTTCGTGGTAGCGTTCAAAGCATTCACCAACGCAGAGACCAGGATTGTCAGGACAGCGTGGACAATAATAACGGGTGTCACGCCTAAATCCGCGCTTGCTACAGACACGACATCTTCTTTGGGGGGCTCGTTGGGTAGGGGTACTCTGGAGGACATGAGGATAATGCCTCTCATGCAGCCGGCTTACTGCATTTGGTAGGGGATGGTGAGGTGTGGAATCGCCTGGATACAGGAGTTCCATGACAACCGCTCCCTGGAATTCAAGGAAGGGTAACGTCCCGCCTGAAGCTCCGTATAGCACATGAGCATTCAGCAAAGCCAATTGGAATAAATAAATAGACACTTTTTTGTACCAGCGTCTAGCCTTACGGACAACTAGGTACGGCGCCAACAACTGGTCGTTGAGGTCCACCCCCCCCATATTAAGGTTGTATTCGTGGATACAGAGGGGTTTCGTCACAACACCAGCCGCCGTACGAATTTGGACTGTCGTGTCTGCATGAAGGGAGGTAAGAACGAAAACATTCCTATTATCCCTCCACTTCACAGCGAGCAAGTTATTACACTTCAAGCAGGCTCTCTCCCCCAGCCTAAGACGGGAATCTACAAGCCGCTGGGGAAAGCCCCGGCGATTAGGTCGCACGGTGCCACATGCTCCAATCTGATGATCAAACAAGTGACTAAAAAGTGGCACGCTCGTGTAATAATTGTCCACGTACAAGTGGTACCCCTTTCCGAATAAGGGTGACACCAAGTTCCACACTATCTTGCCAGCGCTCCCTATGTAATCTGGACAGTTCTCCGGCTCTACGTGACTATCTTTTCCCTCATAAACCGAAAAGCTCCACGTATAGCCTGTTGCCCTGTCACAGAGCTTGTAGAGCTTGACCCCGTATCTGGCACGCTTGCTGGGAAGGAACTGTTTGAAAGACAAGCGGCCAGAAAACTTAATCAGGGACTCGTCAACGCAGACAACTTGATTGGGCGTAAACAAGGCTGCAAAACATTGGTTGAAGTGGTTTATGAGGGGCCGAATTTTGTAGAGCCGATCAAATTCAGGGTCTCCACGAGGACGACAAAGTTCATTGTCACTGAAGTGCATGAACCGCAAGATCTGTTCGTATCGTGCCCTGGACATGGAGGCAGAGAACACGGGCATATGGTGGTGCGGTGAGGTGGACCAATAAGACCTCAGCGTCGGGAATTTGTGTATGCCCATGTTGAGGGAAAGGCCCAGAAAGGTCTTAAATTCGGAAACCGTAATTGGTTTCCAATCTCTGGCAAGGGAAGGCACTTGGGGATTAGCGGCGATGTGTTGACCAGCGTATATATTACTTTGGTCCACAATAGATCTATAGAGATCTTCCGTGAAAAACAGCGAATAAAAATCGGATGGCTTAAAATCAGCTGTTTCCACCTGAATACCGGGTTGGCCAGTGAATGGGGGAAGTACGGGTTCTGCAGAAGTGGTGGGCACCCAATCAGGATTGGCGAATTCTGCAGGAAGGACACTATGTGATCGACGGGCCTGCCTTTGTCTTCTTCTTGGTGGCAGCGGGACACTACTTGTGCTTGCCACCTCGCCAGCTTGAACTGCACTTATGGGACTCGCCACGTCACCAAGTGTTACTGCAGTGCTGGTTTGACTACGTCCAGGGTGTACTAGGCCGCTGGTGCTTGCCAGTTCACCAGAAGGAATAGCGGCGCTAGTACTTCTCTGCTCCATACGAGAGACCTGCGGTTCCTGCACCTCAACAACATCAGAAGATCGGGATCGGGTACGCCTGACCTTAGCAGGGACCACACCTTCGTCGCCAGAGCTATCTGTCATGGAGCCGCTGTCGTCTACTGGATCGTATTCTGAGCCTGATTCTGACAGATGAGTGACCTCCTCTTCACTATCTGACATACTCAGAAACAAGTAGGCCTGTTCACTAGTGTACTTGCGATTTGCCATTTTGGGCTCTAAATTTAGTAGTACACTAGTGAGATTCACAGGAAAAAAAGCTCCTAGGCTGCTGGCGAATGAATCAAAACGCTACCAAAAAAACTGTTAGCGATCGCAGGGATCAGGCCTGACTCTGCGAACGCTGCAGTTATGTGTGCTTAGTGTTTTGGAAGTGACAGTGATCGATCGATACTGCACTTGGGTGGGCTGGGCTGGGCTGGGCGGAGGGGGAAAACGCAGGTGCTAGCAGGTATCTGGGCTGATCCCGCTAACAATGCGTTTTTTGGAACCCTAAACTGCTGGGACGCTAGTATAGATCTGATCAGATCAGATATTGATCTGTTCAGATACTATACCACTAAGGGAGGTGTATGCTTTGCGCGTGGGTGTTTGCGGTACTGGCACTAACCTGGGGCGACGCAGACCTTATTTGACCCTAACACCTAATTGATATCACCCGCCGGGCGATCAGGGGGTTAAACCGATAGTTGGGTAATAAATGGCGGGTGCCCTGACAGTATAAAAAAACAAGCTAACTAACCAGCGTCACCCGTAACAGTTATACGGTGATCACTGGTGAAAGGGTTAACTAGGGGCAATCAGGGGGTTAAAACCTTTATTAGGTAATATATGGGGGGTACCTGACGATATATAAAAACCTGACGGGGGACCTAAATAACTAAATAACTAACTGGCTAACCAGCGTCACCAGTGACACTTATACTGTGATCACTGGTGAAAGAGTTAACTCTAGGGGCAATCAAGGGGTTAAAACCTTTATTTAGGTTGTAATATGGGGGTACCTGACCTATAAACCTATTTATAATCCTATATAAACCTGGCGGTTACCTAAAAAAAAAACTGGCTACCTAGCGGCACCAGTGACACTAATAGAGCGATCAAAAAAAAACGATCGCTTAGTGACACTGGCAAAAGGGGGTGAAAGGGTTACCTAGGGGGCAATCAAGGGGTTAAACCTTTATTGGGGGGGGGGTAGGGGGCTACCTTGGACCTAAAGGGGCCTAAAACTAACTGCCCTGACAGTTATTGCAGTCACACTGACACTAAATGCAGTGATCAGTAAAATAAATGATCACTGCAATCAGTGACACTGTGACAGGGGGGGCAGGGGGTGATCTGGGGGGTGATCAGGGGGTGACAGGGGGGTGAAATGTGTGCCTATGTGTACCTGGTGTCAGTGTAGTGTTTGTGCACTTACTTGATGTCTTCTCCGCTCGGCGTCCCGGTCAGAAAGACCGACACGAGGAGCGTGACATCACTTCCCCTTGCCTGTGTTTACAATTACACAGGAAGGGGAAGGAAGCGGACGAATCCCATTGGCCAGAGCGATCGGGAGGGGGTGGCCAGAAACGACTGGCCGTTACCTCGTCCCGCATCGCTTCTGAAGCCATCCCGACCGTCCCCGCCGGCGGAGGGGGGTCCGATCGGACCCCCCAACCGCCGGAAGAATGTCACGTACAGGTACGTGATTCTGCCTGTACGTGCCATTCTGCCGACGTATATATACAGGGGGCGGTCGGGAAGTGGTTAATACAGGAAGAGTACGTCAGGAAGTTGACTGAAACATTGGATACAGTTGAGAGAAATGTTGCTCGCACCTCTCCTTTTTCTTCACAGGAAGCTACTCACCCTTTCAGGGTGGGAGACACCATGGTAGTCCAAAAGCTGAACAGAAGTAAGAAGCAAGAGTATCCCTTTGGACCTCCTACTACAGTGGTTGCAATGACCAGAATAGTCATCCTAGTGGAAAATTGCCAGTCCTGGATCCACGCCAACCAAGTTAAAAAGGTTTCCTAAAACCCCAAGAGCAGGAAGGAGATCTTGGATATAGGAGACCCTCAAGCAGACGAAGGAGGAGTTTCTGGGAAAGCAGGTCCGGCCAGAGAAGAGGACCTCGCTTATTTCACCACAGACTTCTGGCAAGGCATTCTGCCTACTGATCCTGATCTCTGACAGTGTTCCTACCCACCTGGATCATCACAAACTGTATCCATCACCCTGAAGATTTGGGTGCAATTAAAAGTACCTGTGGGAACACACACACAGAGAACATTACAGTGACACAAGCTAGAACCAAAAGATAGATTGGAGATAGTTTTACTGATAAGATGCTTTTGCTAAAATTTAAGTATGCTTATGCTCAAAAATCAGGGTATGAAAAATGTTGGATATGTAGCAAACTACATCCCATCTATAAAAAAAAATGGGAAAAATCAAACCGCGCTAACTAAATAATGATGAGCAGCCAACACTACAATGTGACCAATTATACGAAAACTATAAAATTATATAAAGTGTAGCGCTAAATGTGTATCTAATTTGCACAGGTTAACCAGAATGGAAATCTGGACACTGTGTTTTATTAGATATTTAATGACACCTCTTTATGCAAAGAAGTGGAACCTCCACTTGCTCAATTAGTGAAAGATATAGAAATCATTCACATAAATGATTTTGGAGAGGACTAGTATAAATGGAAATACTGTGAAAAATTATGAGTTTCTCTGTAGTGAGCAGAAAAAAAAGTATAATATATGTATCCACCATTCAGAAAATCAGACGGATGAGGGCAGAAAGACAAAGACCTCACCTTAATCCGATCAAAAAATTGGAAGATAAACACATGTGTATGTGCATAAATGATACAAATATAACGTGCAATATGGGAACCACAAATTCTGATACTAGATAATGTTCAGAAGTTTGTTCCAACTAATGATTAGTACATGTGAACAAACAAATGTGAATAACGTGAACATGAATGTGAACACATATAGGTCATACAGTCCAAATTCAAAAAGCTGATTGTTTCATAGGGTTGGATGCAGACAAATGTTCGCTCAGAAATGATTAAATCAATGACGATTCTTCAAACAACACTTATTGGAATATTCACACAGAAGAGAACCAAATTTGCAGATGGGTACTCTTACCAGATCTAAAGGATTCATTGGCAAAAAGCTATAACTCAAGCCGACTGATATCAGGGATGTCGTAAATAAGGGAAATCCAATGATATTCCAAATATATAATCACACCACAGCTGATAGGTATAATGTAATGACATACAAAATACAATGGAAGTGCGTTCCACTGTGTGTGGACATATATTTTCATCCAATAGAGTTGGGGGCTGAAACCAAGCCTTGATCTCGAGCACCAATCAGAGGCAACCTAATTGTAATAATCCTTGATGGGTGGATACATGATTGCATCTGTATATTGTTAGCCAGTAAGCCATTGGTATAGAGGGATTTGTTGAAGGACGTAAGACTGCCATGTGACAGTCATGTGTCCAGCCCTAAATGAATAAGGACAGCAGCCGGGAATGGCCAATCAGCTTACACGGCCGCTTAAAGTGGGCATGCGCAACTGCGTCCAATTGCGTGGCCTCCGCAACACATCAACCCCACAGATCCGGTCGCGCACACGTCGAAACCGAAAGTGCCGAAGGTGGAGCGCAAATGCCGCAACGCAAATGCCCCCATGTTAATGTGTGTAATGCGCTATCTGAACGCGTACCAAAAAAAACTATGTGTATTGCAACGCAACCCTCTTGAAATCGGGCTGTACGCAGATTGCACATTTATTAGGCATTATGGCAAAAGAACATATATATATAAAAATAGAAAATAAATGTTAAAAAGCAATGGACATCAATAACATGGTACACAAAATGTTATATAGAAAAAGGCTGAACATGTTATTAAAACACTACAATTGACCTCTATATAAAGAAAGGGCACTGCAGAAGCCAGGCAATCTGATGTACAGAAAAGACATGATATATCATAATCTGGTCAATTGATGTGAATGCGATGGACATATTCATGAAGAACATGAATGTATGTAAAGGAATTCAATTTAGGGAACAGATGACTATTAAAGATAAGTAACAATAAATGAATGCAATTAAGAAGAGTTGATGAATGCATTGATGTCCCAATCAATGTTGAGTCCATGGGGAATGTAACATTTTATCTGATAAATCCAGAATGTTTCAAGTTTACTAACGCCCCTTAGGCTAGACTCACCCCTCCAATTCGGTACGAATTTGTCTATTATTTGGAATTTGAATCCACTGGGGTTTCGGTTATGACACAACAAGTAGTGTTTAGGTACACTATGATTAGTGCGCCCTGCTCTTATGGCTGCTAGGTGTTCATTTACCCTGATGGCAAAATGTACGAATCGTACGGCCAATGTACTGTTTCCCACAAGGACAAGTAATAAGGTATACTATATAAAATCGGGTGGTACACGTGAGGAAAGGTTTTATTTTATATTCTTTTCCTGTGGATCAAGAGGTGAAACTTTCACTCTTCCTCTGTCTGCAGGCATTGATTTTGCAGACACTGCACTTATGACAAGGGAAATAGCCCCTCATGTCATGGAAAAATGAAGGAATACTGGGGGGAATCAATGACATTAGGGGCAATTTTTCCTTGTAAGGACACGGCCCCTCTGTAAATGACACCAGCTCGCTCGGGTAAAATAGGCCCAAGAATATGGTCATTCTTCAGAACTTTCCAGTGTTGGTAAATAATATCTTTGATCTGTGTTGAATGGAATAATTGGTAAGGAAGGACCATTTATGTTTATTATCTTTTATTCGGGGAGGTTTCTCGGATACAAGAACTGTTCTATTTGTTGCATTTGTTCATTAAATGTCTGATAGCTTGTAGCCCTTATCTATAAATCTAGTTTTGAGAATGTCAGCTTGATGGAAAAAGTCTGAAAGTTGTGAACAATTTCGCCGAATACGCATAAGCTGGCTTCTAGGTACTGATTTCAGCCAAGTAGCATGGTGGCAACTGTCGACCGGAATACAACCATTCCGGTCGGTGGCTTTGAAGAAGGTTTTAGTAGTCAGACAATTATCTTTGACCATAATTTCTAGGTCGAGAAAATGTATGGTGGAGGGGCTGGCTTCATATGCAAGTTCAATGCCTATATCATTGTTATTAAGATGAGACATGAAACAGCCCACCGATTCTGACAAACCCTTCCATAGGAGGAGGATGTCGTCAATGTACCTGGCCCACAACACCAATTGTGGGGGGGCCAGGACATGGACGACATTTGTCAATTGTAGTGTTTTAATAACATGTTCAGCCTTTTTCTATATAACATTTTGTGTACCATGTTATTGATGTCCATTGCTTTTTAACATTTATTTTCTATTTTTATATATATACCCACATGTTCTTTTGCCATAATGCCTGATAAATGTGCAATCTGCGTACAGCCCGATTTCAAGAGGGTTGCGTTGCAATACACATCGTTTTTTTGGTACGTGTTCAGATCGCGCATTACACACATTAACATGGGGGCATTTGCGTTCCGGCATTTGCGCTTCACCTTCGGCACTTCCGGTTTCGACGTGTGCGCGACCGGATCTGTGGGGTTGATGTATTGCGGAGGCCATGCAATTGGACGCAGTTGCGCAGGCCCACTGCCCATTTTAAGCGGCCGTGTAAGCCGATTGGCCATTCCCGGCTGCTGTCCTTATTCGTTCAGGGCTGGACACATGACTGTCACATGGCAGTCTTGCGTCCTTCAACACATCCCTCTATACCAACGGCTTACTGGCTAACAATATACAGACGCAATCATGTATCCACCCATCAAGGATTATTACATTTAGGTTGCCTCTGATTGGCGCTCGAGATTGAGGCTTGGTTTCAGCCCCCATCTCTATTGGATTAGAATATATGTCCACACACAGTGGAACGCACGCCGAACACCCCAGAACTCGGGCTGAACGGGAGCTTATCAGGTGCTGTAATTACAAATATATTGCACACAGTATATATGGTGAGTGAGGGTGGGCGAGCGTATACCCCAGCAGAAGTCTAGGAGGACAACAACAGTGATGCCGATACGTATCCACCAAATGTTGGAGTAAGCTTGTTTGACTCACAACCTTGGGTTGGGGAGTCCACCGCAATTGGTAAGAGTACCTTATTATTACTTCCATTGTATTTTGTATGTCATTACATTATACCTATCAGCTGTGGTGTGATTATATATTTGGAATATCATTGGATTACCCTTATTTACAGCATCCCTGATATCAGTCGGCTTGAATTATAGCTTTTTGCCAATGAATCCTTTAGATCTGGTAAGAGTACCCATCTGCAAATTTGGTTCTCTTCTGTGTGAATATTCCAATAAGTGTTGTTTGAAGAATCATCAGTGATTTAATCATTCCGGAGCGAACATTTGTCTGCATCCAACCATATGAAACGATCAGCTTTTTGAATTTGGACTGTATGACCTATATGTGTTCACATTCATGTTCACTTTATTCACATATGTTTGTTCACATGTACTAATCAGTTGTAACACACCTCTGAACATTATCTAGTATCAGAATTTGTGGTTCCCACATTGCACGTTATATTTGCATCATTTATGCACATACACATGTGTTTATCTTCCAATTTTTTGATCGGATTAAGGTGAGGTCTTTGTCTTTCTGCCCTCATCCGTCTGATTTTCTGAATGGTTGATACATATATTATACTTTTTTTCTGCTCACTACAGAGAAACTCATAATTTTTCACAGTATTTCCATTTACACTCATCCTCTCCAAAATCATTTATGTGAATGATTTCTATATCTTTCACTAATTGAGCAAGTGGACGTTCCACTTCTTTGCATAAAGAGGTGTAATTAAATATCTAATAAAGCACACAGTGTCCAGATTTCCATTCTGGTTAACCTGTGCAAATTAGATACACATTTAGCGCTACACTTTATATAATTTATACATCCCATCTATGCCACAATCCCAAAGTATTAAAACACAACACAGTATGTAGAGATCATCTTATATGATCCAAGAGGGGATTGAAGGAATATTTAGCTTAACTGCTTCCATTTTATAATAATCAGTTTCCATTTTGTGTCTCTCCAACATCCACTTTACGAATAGATATGCTCAAGTATTGCTAATCTAGTTTAGTTTCTCATAATATAGTTTCTATTTACTTTAAATCATGCAACATTTTATAAATGAGAAAAAAAAAAAAAAAACACAGAGTTTCACTTTTGTCATAGACTGTACTTCTATTTGATTTGATAATCTGTATGACACGTTCAGAGGGCGGTACCTTCTGAAAGCCCCTTTAAATATTCACACCAAAGAATAAAGATTTAGATTTTGCTTGGAGAGACATTGTCATTGTTTTTTTGTGTCTCAAAGGGTTAAATCTCCAGGCCTGTGGGGATTGAAAGTCACACTTTATACAGAGGTATCGAGGGTTAACCTACCCCTAGACTATCTACATTCCTATTAATTAGGTCTAACCCGCAGGTTCAGGGATTTAAGTTTGGGGAACCACAAGAGAAAATGATTCTATACGCAGATGACACAATGCTGCTACTGGGAGACACATCTGATTCCCTGAGAGCAGTGATGTCGAACATAGTGCAATTTGGGAAGTATTCTGGGCTGGTGATCAACTGGACTAAGTCTTCCCTAATTGTACTAGATGCAGACCCAGAGGCCCAGGACATTGCGCCACTCCAAATACTGCTAACGTCTAGTTTCAATTATCTAGGAATTCAGATCACCCTGAAAATACTAGAGTATATCCCCCTTAACCTGTCACCGCTACTGGGACGAATTTGTGCTAGAATTAAAGTATGGTCGAGACTAAAAATGTCACTAATAGGAAGAGTCAAGCCCCAGCTCTTTTATATACTGCACAACACTCCCATGGTGATTCCCCTTAAAATATTTTGCATAATAAACACCATTTTTAGGTCCTTCCTGTGGCAGGACAAGCCCCCCAGAGTCAAGCTGGAACAATTTCAGAAACCCAAAAGATGAAGGCAATCTAGCTTTGCCTAATCCATGGCTTTACTACATTGCAGCTCAAGTGCAGCATGTGGCCCAAGCCCTTACTCCGCTGGACGGGGAGGGGGGGGGGATAGGGCCACACCATGGCAGACCCCATCAGAACCCTGATGGGCCATGTCACAGGGATCCCAGATGTAGCGGAGGGCCTAGCGGCTGGCCAGAATGGGGGCAAGACCGGACTCGGAGTGCCCGAGAGCCCACGGGGACTCGATTCATATGCTATGGCGCTGCCCCAAGCTACACCTATATTGGACAGGGGTCCTGAATACTATTAACAATGCCTTTTCAGTCTCCATCCCGACCGACCCCAAACCATTCCTGCTGGGCATCTTAGATGACCTCCCCTTGGAGGACAACCTCAAACCGTCCATTGCAAGGTTTCACCCCGTTTCAGGCACATCTGCTCATCCTTCGAAGGTGGAAGGTGACTTAGCCCCCCCACGATTACAGAATGGATTGGACAGATGGGTGACACCTTATGGTTGGAAAAGTTTATATTCCAACATAGGGGATGGCTGGGCAAATTTGATGATCAGTCGTCACCTTGGCTGAGCTCACCGGGCCTAGCCCCGTTGGACCTCATACTAGGTTACTGGGTTGCTAAATTACAAAAGGTAACACACCAGGTCACATTGATGGTCCATAGCTAGAGCAGTAGGCCTTGAGAATAATAACAAAATGCAAGCTGAAATTATACTGTCCTAGAGATGCTAATGATTGATGTATGTATACTGTGAGCTGTTGGAACTGGAATGTATTGACAAGTTTGTAAACTGAGTTTTTCAATAAAACTTTTTTTCTGAGAAAAAAATAAATAACAAACATGTTATACTTACCTGCTCTGCATAGTGGTTTTGCACAGAGCAGCCCAAATACTCTTCTTCTAGGGTCCCCCTTTGGCGTCCCTCCTGTCGAGTGCCCCCACAGCAAGCAGCTTGCTATGGAGGCACCCGAGCTAAGCCACAGCTTCCTGTGTCCATTCAGACATGGAGCTGCGGCCCAACCCCGCCCCTCTCCTCATTGGCTTACTGACTTTGACAGCAGTGGGAGCCAATGGCGCTTTGCTGCAATCTCAGCCAATGAGCAGCGAGAGTCCCAGACAGCCAAGCCTCTTGTGCAACGTCGTTGGATCGAGATAAGCTCAGGTAAGTATTATTATTTGCAATCTACATGCTGTGTTAGAAATATCTTATACATTGACAACTTTGCGTAAAAGGAAAATAAATAAATAAATAAAACAGGCAGCCTGCCAAGTTTATGACAACATCGCTTAGATGGAGATAAGGAGAAACATTGTAACACTTTGTCCTTTTAGATCAAAGGAATGAACTTCGGTCTGTAAATGAGGGAAGTTTAACCACTTAAAGACAACCTTTTTCTGACACTTGTTGTTTACAAGTTAAAATCTGTATTTTTTTTCTAGAAAATTACTTGGAACCCCCAAACACTATTTTATTTTAGCAGAGACCCTAGAGAATAAACTGGCGGTTGTTGCAATAATTTATGTCACACTGTATTTGCACAGCGGTCTTTCAAAACGCAACTTTTTTGGAAAAAAACACACACTTTAATGAATAAACTAATAACAGTAAAGTTAAACCAATTTTTTTGTATAATGTGAAAGAAGTTATGCCGCGAGAACCTTGATCTTTATTCTAAGCAAAAAAATTGTGATTCTCAATCCACCTCAGATTATACGTTGAGGGGTTTGCTTTACAAAATGGGGTCCATTGTCCTGGTGCTCCAGGGCCTTCAAAAAAAAGTGTAAGAGGTAGTCAAGAAATTAAATGTGTCATTTAAGTCCCTAGAAACCCTGATGGTGCTCCATGCATGATGGGCCTCTGTATGTGACCAAGTTTCACACATGAGGAGTAGTGGAATGTATTTTAGAGTGTAATGTGTGATATGCATATGCTGTGTCTGAGAAATAACTTATGACAATTTTGAGAAAAAAAAAAAACCCTTGCAAAAAATTGGGGGAAAAAATTACAAGTTTACAAAAAAACTCACCATGCCTCATACTAAATACCTTGAATTGTCTACTTTCCAAAAAGGGGTCATTTGGTGGGTATTTGTACTTTCCTGGCTTCTTAGTGTCTCAAGAAATGAGATAGGCCATCAGTACATCAGGTGTGATCAATTTTCAGAGTCTGGCACCATAGTATGTAGACTCTATACCTTTCACAAAGACCAAATATACACTTATTTTGGTTATTTTTACCAAAGATATGTAGCAGTATAAATTTTGGCAAGAATTTATGAAGAAGAATTAAAAAATTAGCAAAATTCTTATAACCGAAACGAAAGAAAAATGCATTTTTTTTTAGCCGCTTGCTGGCTAAACCGGCCACTGACCTGTTCTGCGAGGAGTGACAGATCGTGTGTTCCTAATAGCTAGGAACCACGATCCGTCACTTCCTCTAGGCCAGTCCCCTCCCCCTCCAGTTAGAAACACACTGGAGGGAACAAAGTTAACCCCTTGATCGCCCCCTAGTGTTAACCCCTTCCCTGCCAGTGACATTTTTATAGCACCGATCGCCGTATAGATGCAAATGGTCTCAAAAATGTGTCAAAAGTGTTCGATGTGTCCGCCATAATGTCGCAGGCACGAAGAAGAAGAAGAAGAAGAAGAAGAAGAAGATGATTGCAGATCACTGCCATTATTAGTAAAAAATAAATAAAATTAAAATGCTATAAATAAATCCCCTATTTTGTAGACGCTATAACTTTTGCGCAAACCAATCAATATACGCTTATCGCAATTTTTTTTTACCAAAAACATATATATCAGCCAAAACTGAGAAAAAAATGTGCTTTAAAAAAAAAAAAAAAAAAATGGGGATATTTATTATAGCAAAATACAGTTTTTTTTTTTCAAAATTGTTTTCTCTCGTGTCTATTAGCTCGAAAAATAAAAACCGCAGAGGCGATCAAATACCACCAAAAGAAAGCTCTATTTATAGGGAAAAATAGGACGTCAATTTTGTTTGGGTGCAGCATCGCACCACCGCGCAATTGTCAGTTAAAGCAAAGCAGTGCGGAATCGCAAAATATGGCCTGGTCATTCAGCAGCAAAATCTTCCAGGGCTGAAGTGGTTAACCAGTTGCCAACCGCCACACGATGATGTACATCGACAGAATGGCAGGGGCAGGCATATGGGCCTTCCCGGGCAGGGGGCCTGATCGGGGCACCCCCTCTGGTGCCTGCAGTGGTTGGTTTTGTTCCAGGAGCGATCCATGCTGAGGGGGAGGCCACCGATTCATGGCCACCCCCTTGCGATCGCTCCTGGCAAATGAGAAGCTTCCTCTGTTTCTCTAATGTAAACAGAAACAGAGGAAGTGATGTCATCTCTCCTCGTGAAGCCCTTTTCGTTCCGGCTTCCGAGGAGAGAAGACATCTACAGTAAGTCTGCACCAACACTACACTGACACTAGCACACTTTGGGCACATAACCCCCCCCCCCCCCCCGATCCCCACCTGCACCCCCAGTCACAGTGTCACTGATTGCAGTGTTTATTTTTTTTACTGATCACTGCATTTGGTGTAATTTGTGACTTATACAATGATTACTGGTGAAAGCGTTAACTAAGGGGCAATCAGAGGGTTAAAACCTTTATTGGGTAGTATATGGGGGTACCCGACGCTATAAAAAGCTGATGACGAACCTAAATACCTATCTGGCTAATTAGTGTCACCTGTGACACTAATACGGCGATCAGAAAAAATATTGCTTAGTGACACTGGCGACAGGGGATGAAAGGTTTAACTGCGGGGTGATTAAGGGGTTAAACCTTTATTAGGGGGGTACCCTAGACCTAAACCCTACCACTAACTGCCCTAACACATTTTTGAGACCATTTGCATCTATACGGCCAAGTGTTAGGGCAGTTAGTGGTAGGGCCCCTTTAGGTCTAGGGTACCCACCTAATAAAAGTTTAACCCCTTGATCACACTGACACATGACGGCCTCATGCGATGAGTTCTCAAAGATATCCAACAACCCGGGTGGGTACCGGTGCTGTCCTTAAAGACTCCTGGAAATGGATGTTACCGGTAAGTTACTCCCTTTTTCCCTTGTCAGACTTTCAGGATAGCCACCGTAGAGAGGATAAGCGAGCACCTTACCTTAGTGCTTTCACACTGGGGCGTTTTTCAGGAGCTACAGCGCTAAAGATAGCGCCTGTGTAGCTCCTGAAAAAAGCGGGTCCTTTCACTCCAGTGTGAAAGCCGGATGGCTTTCACACTGGAGCGGTGCGCTAGCAGGACGGTAAAAAAAGTCCTGCTAGCAGCATATTTGGATCGGTGAAGGAGCGGTGTATTCACCGCTCCTACCCATTAAAATCAATGGGACACCGCGGGGATACCGACGGCAAAGGAGGTTTTTAACCCATTTTCGGCTGCTAGCGGGGGTTAAAACCACCCCGCTAGTGGCCACATACCGCGGCTAAAATGACGGTAAAGCAGCGCTAAATATATCGCTGCTTTACCGTCGCCGCCCGCACCGCCCCAGTGTGAAGCCGGCCTTAGGGTGGGACTACCACCTGCAGCACCTTACGACCAAAGGCTTGGTCTTTAGCTGACAGAAGATCCAATCTGTAGTGCTTCACGAAAGTAGAAATGCTGGACCACGTCGCAGGCCTACAGATCTGCCCCGGAGAAGCACCAGCCCACTCTGCCTGAGAAGTCGCCACTGCCCTGGTTGAGTGTGTCTTAATCCCAACTGGGGGCTCTAACCCCCCTATCACGTAAGCCTGACTAATGGCCAACCTTAACCACCTGACTATTGTGCGTCTAGAGGCTCTGGAACCTTTCCTGGCCCCTGAAAATAACACAAACAATGAGTCAGACTTTCTGAACTGACCTGTACATTCTAAATATTGAAGGACGATTTTCTAATGTCCAAATTATGAAAAATATGTTCCTGTTCCCTCACAGGATTTGAACAGAAAGTAGGTAATACAATTTCTTGGCCTCTATGAAACTTAGAGGCTACCTTTGGCAAAAAGGCCGGATCCGTCTTAAAAATCACACGGTCCGAATAAAAAAAAAAAAAAAAAAAGGGTGCCCTAATAGACAGGGCTTCGAGTTCACTCACTCTTCTTGCTGTAGTGATCGCCACCAAAAACACAGTTTTGAGAGAAATCAATCTTAATGTGCAAGATTCCAACGGCTCAGAAGGATCCCCTGTGAGAGCCTGTAAAACTAACGAGAGATCCCATACTGGGAAATGGGAGATTCTGACCGGTCTCTGCCTGCTCAATGCTCTAAAAAAACCTCACTATCCATGGGTCTGTTGCTAGATGTTTTTCTAGAAAAACGCTTAAAGCGGATACCTGACCTTTCAAGGTGCTAAGGGCCTGCAGAAATTCTAAAACTGCTACAGAACTGCGCACATCAAAAGAGCTTTCTGAACACCAACTATCGCTTCCACACCTTCAAGTAGATAGCCTGCGTTTCCTTTTTTCTGCAACTTAGGAGAGTGGCTACTAAGCTATCCAAGAACCCCTTGCCCCTCAGAAATTCCTCCTCAGAAGCCAAGCTGCAAGGTTCCACCGCTCCACCTGAGGACAGTAGATTGGGCCTTGAGAAAGAAGATCCTCCTGGACTGGGAGAATCCAGGGGGGTTCCACCGCCAGACCCTTCAGAATGGAGAACCACGGCCTCCTGGGCCAGTGAGGCACGATCAAGATGAGAGTAGTGCTCTCCGCCTGAAACTTCCTTAACACTGCCGGAATCAGAACAGGAGGGGGGAAAGCATAGCACCTGGAGAACCTCCAGCTCAGTGCCAGTGCATCCACTCCTAACGCCCGTCCCACCTGTTCAAGGAAAAGAAGAGACCCGCTTTCGCGTTTTCCCTTGAGGCGAACAGATCCACCGATGGAACTCCCCACCTTCTGGTTACCATTTCGAAAACCTCTTGTTTCAAACCCAGGACATTGGCCTTGGCCCATCTGAGAATGGCTTCTGCCAGGACCCATTGGTGCCCCCCTGCCTGTTGACATAAGCCACCACTGAGGAGTTGTCCGACCGGACTCTTACATGCTGTCCCTGAAGTTCCCCTTGAAAGGCAATTTGAGGACTTCCCTGTCTGTCTCTTTCCTCCCCCAAGTACCCTGTACCATCCGGGAGTCTAGGTGCGCCCCCCAGCCTGAACCGCTCGCATCGGTTGTAACAATCCTGGACACCGGTAAGACCCACTCCAGACCTTGTGACAAATTTGCCCCCTTTCTCCACCAAAGGGACCTCTTGACCTGAGTTGGAACCAAAACCAGTGAGTCCAGGGACCCCTGACTGTGGTCCCAGACTCTCAAAATGAATAGTTGCAGAGGACGGAAATGTAACCCCGCCCACTGTACTGCTGGGGGAGTGGAAGTCAGTAAGCCCAAGGCCGACATAACCAGCTGTACTGGGGAAGGAGCAAACAGGAGAAGGTCGTCGAGGTATGCGACCACCGAGATGCCCTGAGTCGCAGGAACGCCAGTACTTCTACCATAACTTTGGTGAAGATCCGAGGGGGAAGAGGATAGCCCTAAGGGAAGGGCTTTGAACTGGAGATGGAGCACCTCTTCCGAGGTTTTTACTGCCAACCTGAGAAATCTCTGATGGTTCTCTGCGATGGGAATATGCAGATATGCATCTTTTAGGTCTATCGATGCCATAAAACAGTTTGGTGGAAGAAGTGCCTTTACTGAGTAAACTGAATCCATTCGGAACCTCCTGTAGGTGACAGACATTCAGAGGCTTCAGGTTCAGGATGAGCCTGAACTTTCCCGAAGGTTTGCGGACCACAAAGATGTGGGAATAGAAGCCTCTGCCTGTCTCTCCTGTTGGGACCCGTACCACCACCTCCTGTTCCTCCAACTCCTGTAGAGAGGAAAGAAGGTCAGAGGATTTTTCTGCACACCTTGGCAACTCGGTAACAAGGAGTATTAGTGGGGGAGGATCTGAAAACTCCAATCGGTATCCTCTGATGATCCCCAACACAAACTGATTGGAGGTGATCATTTCCCACTGTGGGAGGAATGCCCCCAATCTTCCTCCGACCGTGACCCTGTCATTGGGATTTTTTGAGCTGTTCAGGAGGGCGAAAAATCGCTCCCCCACGCCCTTTTCCCTTCTGCCCCCAACTTTTCTTCTGCCGATCAGTTTTTGGGGCTTCAAATTTCTTCTTTTAGACTGCTCCCCATACTTCCTTTTAACGGGAAAGGCCTTTTTCTTATCGGCCGTGCGATCTAAAACGGTCCAAATAATAAGCCCTCCTAGCTGAATTGGTCAGGGCTGAAGACCTTGTGGACATTCATACAGATTCCGCCGAAGCATACGCAATGTACGCCACCCCTTTAAGCAGCATGGGAAAAGAAGATAATATAGTCTCCTTTGCCATCCCTGCCTCAATGTGCGCTCTAATCTGTGTAGGCCAATATTCCATATTGCGAGCCACCACTGTGGCTGCCATGGCAGGCTTAAGGTTTCCCTGCGATGAATCCCATGCTTTCTTCAGAAGTGAATCCATCCTTCGATTTATGGGGTCCGAAAGTACCCCCATGTCCTCGAAGGCCAGATCGGTATGTCTAGACACCTGAGAAAAAGCATTGTCCAGCTTGGGAATTTTGTTCCAGACTAGAGCCTCCTCTTCCGCAAAAGGAAACCTTCGTTTCAACGCCCCTGAAACGAAAGGTTTCCTTTCAGGATCCTGCCATTCCCTTTTGATGGCATCGATCAAGACATCATGAACCGGGAACATTTGCTTTTTCTGTTCTCCCAGGCCCCTGTACATCTGATCGTGAAGTGACAATGCTTTCCTTTCCTCCTGAATTCCTAGCGTGGTATGGATAGCTCCCAAGAGCTCCTCCAGGGAAAGTTTGTACCATGAGGTTCTTTTGGATTCTCCATCCAGACCCTCTCCATCAGACTCCCCCTGGGAATCTGAAGCAGCACTGTCCACTTCTTCCTCAATTTCCTCTCTGGAGCCCTCCGGGTTCTCCCCACTAGCAGGGGGAACATCAGTTGGGCTAGGTGAAACACTCTGTTGCGCTGGTGGAGGAGTGCCCTGGGGCTGCGGCCACTGGAAACTTGAAAAAAATGCCTTGAAGGACTGGAAAGTGCTAGAAAGCTCCTTTACAGATACCGCCAGGTCTGCACCCTGCTCTGCTGCCTGCTCCCTCACTAGCCCCTCAATACACTCTCTGCAAAGTGCTTTGGCCCAGGAGTCCCCCATAGAGGCTCTGCATGAAGGACATCTCTTCTTAGAACCATGGGGCGACTTGCTCGTGGCTTTCTGAAATACACAGAAATATAGAGAGGGCAGCATAAGCTATAGTACACCAGCGCTACTAAGAGGACCACCAGGAGTGCTCCCCCCCCAGGACCAACCACCACCAGGATCCCAGATACACTCCCCTACCCCCGTCCACCAAAGGAGGGATAAACACCAGTGGAGCTACTGGAAAGTAAGTCCCCAGGGTTCCCATTACCTTTGAGTGGCTGGTGCTGTTGTCCCCAGGAGCCGCTCTTGAAGCCTCTGCTTCCGAAATTCTCCTGTTGAGGATGCGTGGTCCCAACGTGCCTCGATAGCTGTCTGTACAGCGAGTGAGAGAGGCCGCACCAGCCGAACGCTCGGTCCCCTTTCACAGGCTGCGTCCGGAACCGGAAGACGCGGATCCACACGAAGGTGTCCGCCCCCACCGGAAATGACGTCGCCCGTCATCCGGTCCGGCCTCCAGCTCCATACCGACCGCACAATGCAGGGGGGACGTGGGACATCCTGCTGCAGCGCCACCGCTGGACGAATGAAAGGCGGACCTCCCCAAGCTTCTTGCTTTCCCCAAGCGAAGCTGGCGTGCGTGGAAGCAGTACTACTCTGCGCTTCCGGCTCCCTAGCCGACCGGACTTCTGAGCGGAGCCAGAGAGACCCCTGTCTCCTCAACCCTCAGGTACATAGCCTCAGCCTCCCCGGCTGCTTAGCTCAGGTTCCTAGCGGTGTCTCCCCGCTGGAGGAAACACCATAACTGAGGGGCCGGAGGGAGGATGAGGCTTAAATCTTGTAATTGTAGGCAGTGTATCCTAAGAGGGGAGGAACCAGGGTCTCTCTACGGTACTGTATACTTATTTCAATTGGCTTTGCTGAAAGCTCATGTGCTATACAGAGCTTCAGGACGGACTGGATCCTTCCTTAAATTCCAGGAAGAGATTATCAGAGCCCCTCTGTTTCCAGACGGTGCTCCACCTCACCTTCCCAATCCAAATGCAGTAAGCTGGCTGCATGAGAGGCATTTTCCGTATGTCCTCCAGGAGTACCCCTACCCAACGAGCCCCCCAAAGAAAATGTTGTGTCTGTAGAAAGCGTGGATATAGGCGTGACACCCGCTATTATTGTCCCTCCTGTCCTGACAATCCTGGTCTTTGCATTGGTGAATGTTTTGAACACTACCATACACCAGTGGAGTATTCACGTAGGGTACAGCACTGCACAGACTAGGGCACACTTTCACAGGGTCTCCCAAGATGTCATCGCATTTTGAGAGACCCGAACAGTTACAAATAAAAGTGTAAAAAAAAAATAAAATTGTTTTATTGTTCTCTCTCTATTGTTCTGCTCTTTTTTACTGTATTCAATTCTGCATTGTTTTATTGTTAACTATTTTTTTGTTTTCAGGTACACCATTCAGCTGCAGCGCAGATTTATATATCTTGATAGCAACAGCGTTTGCTCCCACGATACATAAAGCTGTGACTCCAGCGCTGTTGGAGGCGATTTCACCACCACATTTAAAAAAAAAATAAAAAAAAAAGCGCATATATGCCGAAGCATGGGGGCAGCAGGGGTAGAGGTGCGATTTGCTCCTAACTTTTGGGGCGGATACCCCTATGCTTCACACATATATATTTTAGGCACAGGTTGCGTTAAAAAAGGTTTTTATTTTTTAAATTTTCTTTTTGTATTTGCTTTGCAGGTATGTAGAACTAGATATAGGGGGGACTATGGACTTTTTAGGCACCATAACACAATAGATTTATGAAAAAGGTAAATTTATTAAGTATAAAATTCATACAAAACTTTAAAATTTCCACCAACAGCAATTATATCCATATACACATATTACCGCTACTGTAACCTAACCCTATTACAGTTGGAAACTATGAACAAACTAAATTGTAGAGGTTGAGTATCCAACAGAGAGGTAGAAAATACAGCAATTGCGGTAAGATTATAGTTTGTCGAGAAGAATGGCTCAACATGTTTTGCGGGTGTACACGCTTCTTCTGGAGCTTAAATTTTATAGCTAGCGGAAAATAGAAAAAGCTAAATAAATGTAATGTATACAAAACCATAATTACAACAAGTACAAAAAAAGTTCAATACATGAAAAATATATAAAATCAATTGTTTGATCAGTGTATAGATCAATCAGTAAGGCCCCTTTCACAACGGGGGCAGGGCGTCGGCGGTAAAGCAGCGATATATTAAGCGCTGCTTTACCGTCGTTTTAGCTGCGGTATTCGGCCGCTAGTAGGGCGGTTTTAACCTCCGCTAGCGGCCGAAAAAGGGTTAAAACCTCCCGTAAAGCGCCGCTGCAGCGGCGCTTTGCCGGCGGTATTGCCGCGCTGTCCCATTGATTTCAATGGGTAGGAGCGGTATAGGAGCGGTGAATACATCGCTCCTTCACCGCTCCAAAGATGCTACTAGCAGGACTTTTTTTACCGTCCTGCTAGCGCACTGCTTCAGTGTGAAAGCCCTCCGGACCCGCTGTAGCGCCTGAAAAACGCTTAGGTGTGAAAAGGGGCCTAATACTGCAACAAGAGGAAAGGATCTGAGCACTATGGGGGCATGCATAACATAATCTACATAAGCAAAAAGCACGTTCAAAGGGTAATGGGGAACATACTAAACTAAGTTATAATATAAGCCTTGTATATAGCCAATAAAATGACTTACTGGATAATGGCGTAGAGCTGTATATGTTTTTGATTTTTAATAAACCCCGCAAACAGGGGTCAATAGGTCAAGTACCCGTATCCATGCACTGGCAGAGACGCTGGAAGATATGAAGATATTTGGCAATGAAACAAGATGCCAAGATAATGCCTAAAAAAAAAAAAAAAAAAAAAAAGATTTTTTGGACCTGGTGAGGTTCACCATTCCCCATACTGCTTTCTAATTGTGATCACTTTTATATTCATCATTTTTTGTTATGTTGATTTTTATCAATAAAACCTTCTCATTTTGATCTGCACTATCGGAGCCCCCTTTCTTTTTTCTTTCTCTCCATATGGTTTGAAATTATCTGGGGGAGCACCCTCTCCAAGTTTGCACCATACCTGCTGTGGTGATACAGCATTGGTTCCAGCCATCCCTCGTGGGCCCCTCTCTTTGACTTCACGGTTCCTGTTCCACGGCGGTGGTCAACAGTCCAATTGGCGATTTACGGTTTGACCATTTGTATCATCTTGGTGGAAGCTGAGGAAAAGAATAACAAAGTACATCTGCCTGCCTCAAGGAGCACAGTGAATGTCCAGTCCGTTGGCCTCTTCGAACCTCTCTATGCCTGTTTGACTCTCTGTCGCTGACAGGGGGTCCATCTGTTCCGCTAAGCATACATTCGTTACAGTTTTATCCTAGAAAGTGTCTCATTGGAAGATTTGTACGATTCCAAACATCTACGTCCTGATCTTATTACTTTATCATCTTTGTGGGACATTCACGTTTACATTTTTTGTCACGTTATTATTATTTGCGTGTAGGACATTTTATGTTCACATCAGTTCATCACATGGAGGATTTTTATGTATGGTCTTAATATTTTGTTTAGATCATTGAATATTTCTTTCACAGGTAATTGGTTTGACACTGATTAAACTTATTTTAGCGCTACATTTTCACCTACATTGCTTTTGAATTTTGTCACATTCTAGTGTAGCTGCTTTCTTTTCACTTTGTTTTGAGTTTAGCACAGTAACTATTTTATACCCATTCAGATATCTGCTAGCACCTGTGTTTAGCCCCTCCGCCCAGCCCACCTAAGTGCAGTATCAATCACTGTCCCTTACAAAACACTAAACACATAACTGCAGCATTCGCAGAGTCAGACATGATCCATACAAACGCTAACTGTTTTTTTGGTAGCAATGGAAGCAGTCGCTGACAGTCAGTGCTACATAGGGTCGCTGGTAAGTGTAGTCGCTGCCCAGACTACATAGAGAGCGCTGGTAAGATTGTGTGGGACTTGTTGTCCCCCTTATTCTGAAAGAGGTACCACTTGTACGTGGACAATTATTACACAAGCGTGACACTTTTCAATCACTTGTTTGATCATGGAATTGGTGCATGTGGCACCATGTGATCTAATCGCCGGGGCTTATCCCAGCGGCTTGTAGATTCCCGTCTTATGCTGGGGGAGAGTAATAGTGTGTAATAATCAAGTGTAATAATTTGCTCGCTGTGAAGTGGAGGGATAATAAGAATGTTTTCGTTCTGTCCTCCCTTCACGCAGACACGACGGTCCAAATTCCTACGGAGACTGGTGTTGTGGAGAAACCCCTCTGTGTCCACGAATACAATCTTAATATGGGAGTGGTGGACCTCAACGACCAGTTGTTGGCGCCATACCCAATTGCCCGTAAGGCCAGACGCTGGTATAAAAAAGTGTCTGTATATTTATTCCAATTGGCTCTGCTGAATGCTTATGTGCTATACAAAGCTTCAGGGCGAACTGGATCCTTCCTTAAATTCCAGGAAGAGATCATCACAGCCCTTCCGTTTCCAGACGGTGCTGTGGCCCAACTTCTTCCAAATGCAGTGAGCCGACTGCATGGGAGGCATTTTCCGCATTTCCTCCCTGGTACCCCTACCCGAAGAAATCCCCAAAGAAGATGTTGTGTCTGTAGAAAGCGCCGATATAGGTGTGACACCCGCTTTTATTGTCCCTCCTGTCCTGACCAACCTGCTCTTTGCATTGGTGACTGTTTTGAACGCTACCACACACTAGTGGAGTATTAGCGTAGGGTACAGCACTGCACAGTCCTAGGGCACACTAACACAGGGTCTCAACAGATGAGATGGCCATCACGTTTTGAGAAACCCTAATATGGAGCGTTTACAGTTTATATAAAAGTGCAAAGAAAAAAAAGCCAAAAATAGTTGATTTTTTTTTTTTTCTTCTCTTTATTGTTTTCTCTTATGTTCACTCTCTATTGTGCCTACATTCTAGAACTGTAATGTTTTATTTTTACTATGTTTTATTGTATTTGCTTTGCAGGTATGGCAAGTCTTACTGTTATACTGTAATGTTAATTTGCTTTATTGTTAACCATCATTTGCTTAGCAGGTACGCCATTGAGCTGCAACACGTATTTATTCTGACAGCAACGTTTGCTCCCATGATACGTCAAGCTGTGACTCCAGTGCTGTAGGAGGTGACTTCACCACAACAGTTAAACAAAAAACAAAGAAGAGCATACATGCCGAAGCCGAAGCCGAAGCATGGGGGCAGGGGTGGAGGAGCGATTTGCTCCTAACATTAGGGGCAGATTGCCCTCATGCTTCGGCATATATTTTTTAGGCACAGATTGCATTAAAAAATGTTTAGTTTTTTACTATGTTTTATTGTATTTGCTTTGGAAGTATGGTATGTCTTACTGTTATAATGTAATGTTATTTTGTTGTATTGTTAACCATCATTTGCTTAGCAGGTACACCATTCAGCTGCAACACTGATTTATTTATCTTGGCAGCAACAGCGTTTGCTCTCATACATAAATCAGTGACTCCAGTGCTGTAGGAGGCGATTTCACCACCACAGTTAAACATAAAAGGTGCATGTATGCCCATCATTAGAAGTGGGTTGATGAAGAGCAGTATTCTAATGGTGGGCATACCCACCGATCAATCTTTTTTTCGTTCAGCCCACAGGCTGCATGAAAAAAAACAAAAACAACAACATTACAATATATGCCCAACAAGGACCAGCAACATACTGGTATGTTGCTGGACTTTGAGTGGTTATAGCCTCTAGACCAAAGGTCTCAAACTGGCTGCCCTCCAGCTGTTGCAAAACTACAAGTCCCATCATGCCTCAGCTTGTGGAGTCGTGCTTGTAACAGCCTTGCAATGTCTCATGGGACTTGTAATTTCGCAACAGCTGGAGGCCCACCAGTTTGAGACCCCTGCTCTAGACTGCTTTTACAAGCAGTGGGAGGGAATGTTCCTCTCCCACTGTCTTCCATGCTTTTCTCTGGCCCTCCTGTCCCCACAGGGAAACCGAGAATGCAGCCAGTGGTTCCGCCAGCTGACCATAGAGCTGATTGGAGATCAGAATGGCTCCAAATCATCTCTATGGCCTAAGAAACCAGAAGCTACGAGCATTTCATGACTTAGGTTTTGCCGGATATAAACAGCGCCATTGGGAAATCATTTTATCACACCGATCTTGGTGTCGTCAGATGCTTTGAGGGCAGAGGACCGCAATTTAAAAAAAAAAAAAAAGGAATAAGAAAACACACACACACACACACACACACACACACTCTCTTATTGTGAAAAAGCCTTTGGTTGGAGGTTAAAAATTAGTTTTACAGGCAGAAGGTTTTTCTAATCCTAGGCTGGTTTCACACAGGCGTTCCGTTCTTTTAGTTCAGTTACATTTTTTTTTGTGAAACAAAACGGATATGGATGTAAATTTTTACATCCGTTTTCATGACCACTAAAGAAGTGCCTGAACTTAACTTTAAACACTGTATATAGCTGGTTGCTAAGGGGGGGGGGCGGGAAGCTGGCCGCCGCTTCCTTAAAAACATGAGTCATCAGCTGTCAGCAGGGTTCCCTGCTGAGAGCCGAATTAAAGCCTGGCAGGTCAGGAAGGGGGAGGAGCGAGCGCCCCCCCCTCCTTAACCATACCAGTCCACATGCCCTCAACATGGGGGGGGCACTTCAGAGCCCCCCCCACCCCAAAGCACCTTGCCCCATGTTGATGGGGACAAAGGCCTCTTCCCCGACAAGCCTGGCCTGTGGTTGTTGGAGTCTACAGGTGGGGGGGGGGGGTTATCGGAATCTGAAAGCCCCTTTTAACAAGGGGGCCCCCAGGTCCCAGCCCCCCCCCCCTTATGGGTATTGGGTACATTGTACACCTACCCATTCACCAAAAAAAGCAGTGAAAAGGTAAAAAAAAAAAAAAAAAAAAACACAAAACACACACAGACAGGCCGGTTTTTGACAAGTCCTTTATTAATAGCTCTGAGGTGTCTTCTCCTGCTTCCATCTCTCCCACCGCTGTCTTCATCCAGTTACCCACCAAAAGAAAAAAGCTGCTGTTCTGTGGCTGTCTTCCTCCATTGTGTTGCAGCTCGCTGCATGGCATCTGGTATATAGCCATGGGGCGTGGCCATCAGATGACGTCACCCAGCGAGCCCACCCTTTGTGACAGATGCCAGACAGCGAGCGACAACACATCGGAGGAATACAGCCAAAGAACAAAAACAGCAGCTTTTTTTGTGGGTAACCGGCAGCGGGTAAGAAGACAGCGGTAGGAGAAGACGTTCAGCCAGAAAATTGGCTGTTCAGCCTGCTGAATGCCCCACAAAGCGTGCCACACAGTGCATTGGAAGCCCTGATTGGCTAAAGCAAGGAAGGCTTTGCCCAATGAGGACACAGAATACTGTCATGACTGGGCAAAGTCATCATTCCTTTCTCCAATCATGGCTCATAGACCAATCCTACATAATGAAAGGTTCCTTCCCAGAGCAGCCATTTGCAGTGTGATATTGGAATGTAGATAAATAGACCAGGGCTCCGTTTATTGCTGCTAGCGAGTTAGTGTGCTATTGTGAGTGTAAGTGTACTGTAAATATAATGATAGGGCAGCATGAGTATGGCGTGACCTTCCTTTTTTACTTTAGTGTCAGTTTAGTGTGTCAGGGCAGGTTTATTGAAATGTGTCATTGTAAAGTGTCATAGCCCTTTTACTGCAATATATTGAAGAGCGTTAGGTTACTTTTACTGCAGTATATTGTAGTGTGTCAGTGGAGTGTGTCTATGTAATAAGTCCTCAAGATAAAAAGTAAACAACACTCTCCATTGATTGATTGTATCCAAGTACACATTTCCCTGTCTCTATTACATTTTGGCAGTAAGCCCCCCCCCCCCCCCATCACGTCTGAGAGGCCAACAAGGAGAGGAGAGGCAGATGTTCCCATGGCACTGTGAGGGGGCCAGCAGCGTCTGTGTCCACAGGCAAAGGTGGATGTGTTCTGTCCTCTGGCACCATTTCCTGTTCAGTGATGTTGCCCGTGCTGTCCAGCCACAGCATGCAGAGGTGGTGGTGGACTGGATTAATAAGCCATCCTCATCCTCTCTCACCCAAGCAGAGACTAGTGTGGTCTACCGCAGTTGCCAGAGCATCTTCTTCCACCTCCTTGTCCACAGTTACTCATGCCATAGCCCCAGCATCATGCATGGAGGAGTCAGCTAAGTTATTTGAACACAACGTCAGCCACTTGGTCCTTGACGATGCACAGGCATTACTTGATTCTGATGTTGGTTCTGAGGTTGAGGAAGGTAGGAACCTAGGAACATGAGCTTACAGGAGGTGAGAACACTGGTAAACAAATTGGCAGTCATGTTCCCCCAGCCACAGCGTATTGCCAAGTTGGCTCCAGTGATAAGGAGGATGGAGGGCGTGATGACGATGAGGTCACTGATGTGACTTGGGTGCCGGATAGAGCAGAGGAAGAAAGTGAGGGTGTGGCACAACCCCAATGAGGCTGCCATCATGGAAGATTAGAGAGCAGCACCCTATTCCATCACATTGTGGAGCCGTTATCCCCCGGCCCACTTCCCGCAGCTCAGATGTCTGGGCCTTTTTTTTAAGCATATGTGCAGCTGCTCGGACTGTTGCAATTTGCAAGCTTGGCCTCAAGCAGATAAAGCACCAGCCACATTCATGACAAGACTGTAGGGGGGGAGAGAGAGAGAGAGAGAGAGCGAGAGAGACATATATCTCATGACCTATCAGCAGCCTCCACCGACAGGGATGATGGTATAGCGAAGGGTGTCACAGGTCCTGCAGCACATCTACCAGCAGCACACCACCAGCTGTAGAGTAGAGCAAGCTGCTGCAGTGAAAAAAAAAAAAACCCACACCCGTCACTGTCGCCCACATGTCCAGCATCTAAATTACAGCTTGTCAAAGCAGCTGGCTTTACAACTCCTGCCTTTCCATCTGGTGTATTCTTCCCCCTTCCGTAAATTTGCAGAATGTGCTGTACCACAATGGTAGGTTCCCAGTTGCAAAGGCAACATGTTGCATCGTTGGGCAAGACAGTCAGCCACAAGGTCCACATTACTGCTGACAAGTGGTTCAGCAAGCATGGTCAGAAACAATATATTTTGTGCACAGCACAATTGGTACCTCTGCTTCCAACTTGGAAGGATACAGGATAGGGCTCAGTGCTGCAGCTTGTGTTGATGCCATGTCTCCATTCAGCTAGTGGTGATGATGATGCAAGATTTGTCAGCTCCACTCACTCCTCCATGTGTAGGAGAAATAGATGGAAGGCGCGTGATAAACCGATTGCATCAAAATCAGTTTATTCTTGTAAAAATAACTAAAAAAATAAAAAAAACAACATATTATATATATATATATATATATATATATATATATATATATATATATATATATATTTTTTTTATTTATTTATTTTATTTTATTAGGGCTATTACTGAAAATTTTCGTGTTGGATTATTCGTTTTTTTAAATCGATTAAATCTACTAATTTTGATTAATTATAAAACGCACATACAGATCTAACTACTTTTAGCTGATCTCCTTGCATTGCAACTCTGCATTAGTCAGTGGTAAATGTGGTATACAATCACCTGACACTAGTTATTTTCCACAATCCATGACTTAACAGTTCACACAAATACGTTTTAAATTCAAACTGTAGCACTGACGTATGCAATTTTTTTTCCCATAGTAGCGTGACAATCCCTCCACCTCCGGTCTAACAAATCACTCTCACCTTATGGCATGGATCCCTGTGCAAACAGGGGGGGGGGGGGGGGAGTCCGGTGACGTTGCTGTCCGTGATGTCACCGGATCTCTGACGGAACTCCCTCAAGACCCGGAAGCCAGCGGAGAGGTGAGTACTGATCAAAAGAATTCTGATCGATTAATCAAAGGAATTAATCTTTAATTTCCATAGCCCTAATTTATATTCACACACACACACATTCCATCACACTCGTCTTCAGACCACCCCTGGTCAGTCTAGGCAGCGGATCACGTACGATCATTTTCTTCAGTTTTATTGTTTTAAATAGTACTACAACTTCACAGTAACAACGCCTTCACTAGCGCAGGAGTAATTCTTTTTTCCTGTCCTTATTTTACTCCTCCTCCATGCCCTCCTTGGCTGAATTGTGCTAAGAACCACCAGTACCCCCCTAAGCGTTCAAGGGACTATTCAATGAGTCAGACTAAAAGAGGTCATGAAGTGCTTCAGCTGGACAGAAGCCACACCAGAGCAGAGGTTCTTTCAGCCCTGCAGGGGAAGGCCTAGGAGGTGGTTCACGCCAGCTTGAGCCAGGAATGGTGGTGTGCCATAATGGTGCCCTTTGACAGGGGAAGTTGACACGTGCCATTCCTGGCACGTTGTCAATTTGGTGTTGCAGGGTTTCTTTTATCCGAAAAGTTTTTATTGCGTCATAGTAACAAATGTACATTGTAAACAGACATTGAGGTATTACAGGAAGTCAGTTACCATCAGTATTATATTCATTTGTTGGTCTATAGCCTGGAACTTAATCCTGATATTTCTAACAATACATTTAAAATCGTACATTTGTCATTCCTGCTTTTAGTTCCATACATTTTTCTTGTAGGTTAAGAAACAATGTACCTGACACATTGGTATTCCTTAACAAAACCTAGAAACTGTAATTGAACCATCAACCTTCCAACGGGAAGGTGAACCTAACCTAATGTCTTCGCTCACCACCGGGAACCGAATGAGTCACCACGGAGTGGCCCGCTAATTGAACCCCAAAGAAGATATTATCGAAAATGGTCTCTGTGTCCCCTAGCCAACCTACTACTCTATAGTATCTTGATATGGTACAGACAGTTGGCCAATGTTTGTAAATGTTCAGTGGTTTACATCTGGAGTAATCTGTCCAGCACTAACAAAAGGGTGCCAGGCCCAGGGTGTCTAGCCATGGCTCCCAAATTTTATAGAACTTTTTGACCGCATTTATATGTTGATACGCCAGTTTTTCTTTGATTAGCGTGTTGTTAACCTGTTCAATCCGCCGTTTTGTGGTTGGGCTATGGGCTGTTAACCATAGACAAGCTATTTGCTTGCGTGCAATATACAGCAGTCTCGATACAGCTATATATGTGTTGGAGGGACAAAAAGTTCCTAGTCTACCGCACCCAACAAACGTGATCGGGTGGAGCTGAACAGTGGATTGATCTATGGCTGATATAGTATTAGTCACCTCTCTCCAGTACCTGAAGAGTTTTGGGCATCGCCACAGCAGGTGTATAAGGTCACCGTTAGCCCCCTCACATCTGGGGCACAGAGGAGTCCCTCCTGCCCCATCTGTGGCACAGCACCGAGGTACGGTAAGTTCTGTATGTAAAATGAAGAGTTGGGAAAGCCTGGAGACACCGAAACGACCGTTAGGGCCTGTAGACACAGTTCCCAATCCTCACCCCCTATCTCTCCCACGTCTTGCCCCCATCTATGTCTGCACAGAAGTTTTGCTGCATCCTGCACTCTGGCTAAGAGTGTGTTATATATTTGTGAGATCATGCCTTTCTTGTTCTGTGTAGTAAGGATATAGGTTATTATTGGGTGCTCTACTTGTTCCAGTCTAGTGAATTGTGTCTGTGCTTGCACCGAGTGTCGGAGTTGGAGGTATCTGTAGAAGTTGTGTCTCGACAGCCCAAACTCCCCCTGCAGGTCTTTAAAGGATTTAAATATGGTCTGTGAATAAAGTTGTGACATATACTTAATGCCCTTAGCCTCCCATGACAGAAATCCCTCTAGTTTTTGCATTTCCGGGTAAAAGGAATTATGCCATATCGGGGTGTACATTGTGAAGCCCCTCATATACAGACTGCGTTTAGCAAGGCCCCATATTTTGTTCAGCAGGTTTACGGTTGGCATTGAGCTGGGGTATTGGGGGACACCTGCCTCAAGATATGAGGCTGTGGATAAATCTGCTGTGACTTGGAAAAGTACGTTACGAGAAGGATCTGTCGCATCCATCTCTCCCCAACCACCCAGATGTTGCAGTTGTGCGGTAAGAAAGTATAGTCGCATATTAGGGACTGCCAGCCCCCCCCCCCCGGTCTTTCCTGTACTGTAGATAGGTTTTATTCTAGCAATCTTTTTCTTCCAAAGGAGGCTCCTGAATATGGTGTCAATCCGAGTGAACCACCTTTGCACTGTGGGGAATTATGTAGTGTATATACACACACACACACACACACACACACACGTTTTGGCGCCCACACCATTTTTATCAAATTTGCCCTACCTATGAGAGTGATGGGTAGCTTGCACCAGGCGCTGCACTTGGATTGTATCTTAGTGATCATGGGGAGGAGGGTTAGATATTTGGATGCATATGGAGTAACCTGTACTCCCAGATACTTAAATGAGGAGACAAGTTGAAGGGATTGGGCGCATTCTGGCAGCGGTTCTGCAAATTCATCTAGGAGTAGGAGGGCCGACTTACTCCAATTTATGGAGAAGCCTGAGAAGGTGCCAAATTGCTTGATTAGGGACATTATGTTTATTAGTGAGGCGGAAGTATCTCCCAGGTACAGGAGAGCATCATCCGCGTACAATGATATTTTATCCACTGCGGTGCCTCTTATGAATCCGGCGACTCTCTCACTGTCCCCACGAGTGGCTCCAGAGCCAGGGCAAATAGCAGGGGCGACAAAGGGCACCCCTGCCGAGTGCCTCTAAAGATGGAAAGGGTCAGAGAGATCCCTATTAATACGCAGCCTGGCAGTGGGATTCGAGTACAATAGTTGGACCCATTTAATGAAGTTCCCTGCCAGGCCGAATCTCTCTAGAACCTCCCACAGGTACGGCCACTCAACGTTGTCGAACGCTTTGGCAGCATCGAGAGACAAAACCGCCCTAGTACCCGGGTTGTCCACTGGAATCTGCATATTAAGGAACAGGCATCTTATGTTCAAAGCCGTAGATCTGGATGGGTTGAACCCTTATTGGTCACAGTGAATACGTTTTTGGATGACCGATGCCAGCCGAGTGGCCAGCACTCTGGCCAGAAGTTTTACGTCCATTATTAGTAGGGATATGGGCCTATAGGAGGAGGAGTCTGGCAGAAGGGGATCCTTGTCTGGCTTAACCACATGGCGACCACGCTATAGTCGAAAGACGTCTACAGCGCGGTCGGGTTTTCCTGAGTGGACGTCCTACGGACGTCCTCCCAGAAACTTGCTCCCGCGCGCCCCCTGGGGCACGCACTCGGGAACATCCGTGACCACCGGGTCCCGAGGATCACGGTAAACAGCCGATGATAGCGGCCGTTTACCACGTGATCGCTCCGTCAAATGACGGAGCAATCACATGTACACAAACCGGCGTCACGTCATGACGCCGGTTCCTCCCTCCCCTCTCTGTACCGACCGGTACAGAGAGGGGAGAAGCGGAGAGGGGGAGAGATGTGTAGTGCCCACAGCGCTGGTCAATACTCTGCCACCACTGTGCAACGCTCTGCCATCACTGTGCAACGCTGTAATACTCTGCCACCACTGTGCAACACTGTAATACTCTGCCAATACTGTGCAACACTGTAATACTCTGCCAATACTGTGCAACACTGTAATACTCTGCCAATACTGTGCAACACTGTAATACTCTGCCAATACTCTGCCAATACTGTGTAATACTCTGCCAATAATTTTTAATAGAAACAAATAATTTATTTTTTTTTACCGAATTTTCAGTATTTTATGATTTATAGCGCAAAAAATAAAAAACCCAGCGGTGATTAAATACCACCAAAAGAAAGCTCTGTTTGTGGGAAAAAAAGGACACAAAATTCATTTGGGTACAGTGTTGCATGACGGAGTAATTGTCATTCAAAGTGTGAGAGCACCGAAAGATGAAAATTGGTCTGGTTAGGAAAGGGGGTTTAACTGCCCAGTGGTCAAGTGGTTAAGTATCAGGATGATAGTGGCCTCTGTCATGGATGGGGGTAGCTGACATAGTTCTAGGGCTTCTGTTAATGTCTGTTTTAATTGTGGTAGAATGATGTCTTCATATTTTTTGTATACCTCTGCCGGAAGTCCGTCTGCACCCGGAAAACTTACCCGAAGGTGAAAGGTGCCTCTGAGAGTTCAGTTGTGAGGGGGGGCATTCAGCATGTCTCTATCGGACTGTTTAAGACATGGCAAACTGCAGCCCTCAAGGAAGTCTTGAATCTCAGTGGGAGCAGAGGAAACCTTGGGTGAATAAACCTCTTCATAAAATGTTTGGAATGTCGTGACAACCTCCGGGTGAGCTTTTATTATCTGGCCGGTGGAGTCCAGGACTGCCGCTATGAATGAGGGGGGTCTCTACCTGCCTTAGCCATCATGGCCAACATATATCCGGTGTTTATAATTGGATTTAGTAGGCCTTGTGTGCATAAACACGGGCCAATACCCCTAGGGGATGCTTAAGGTAAAGATAGACACTGGTAGGGTATATGCATTTCAAAAAAAGTGTAGATTTATTGAAAAGGACGCATGTCAATGCATATGATACACAAGATGTTCAATTTTTACACAATATAAAGAAGCATATACAGTTTTTTAAACATGTGAACAGCATGAACATACAAAAATGTTGAGACAGAAAAAACTTGCTCGATACATATATGGTCAGGGAAATGCCAACATGTTTCGGACTTTAGTCCTTTTTCAAGGCAGTTTAATATCCTTTTGTTCACATCTATAATGTGTGAATAAATCAGAAATTAGTACATGTAATAGATAACAATAAATACAGTATTTGTATTTTGCCACATAGACCGGTATGGTGCAATCATATTGTAGGTATGGTACTCACATGTAATAAAAGAAAAGAAAAAATGGCTGCGCTGGAAATTAAAACATGTGAAAATTCTATCACCTAAATGAATATTGTGGTGCATAAAAATTCAATCCAGCCCTAAGCTGGCAGTGTTACACGTGAAATGCACTACAACAGGCATCCGCTGGACGCAGTCCTGAACCCACCGTTCCAATATAATTCAAAATAATATAATCAAACAGTGAAATGAAAAAAATGACATAAACAATATGCAATAAAAAATTGGAGTGATTTCAGACATCCGTGATCTAATATAGTGGCATAGTGAACAACAGAGGACAAGGATAAGACATCACCTGTTGGAAAGTTCAAAGCATGAAAAAGTCCACCATATAGGTTTAGGGTTCTGTGGTTGTTGATTCACAGTGCTATAGCTTTTAACACCCACGAAACCAGTGATTGGATAGCCAGATAAGAGTCCTCCACCAAATAAAAAATTAGCAGCTTACCAGCTGTTCTGATCTCTGTGTCAAAGAGATCAGATAAGCCTGTGGCATGAACCCCTGCCTGGGTCTCTCTCCAAGGTCTCCCAGATGGCACTCCAATATCCAAATCTCTCCTGGGTCCTCCTTGCTTTCCTCCAAACCATTTACATGGAAGAAAAAGGAACACCCATAGCACAATACCGTTTTGACCTTTTATTTATAAAAACTCTCATAGGTAGTACACTTACATTTAAAATGCATCAAATAGGCAAATGTGTTTGTTTAAAAAGAAAAACTGTCGAGCCGGCCGGCTCTCTTACTCGCTGCCCGTCGCTTCCTGGATGGACGGGGAATGGAGGTGACGTCAGCACGCCGCTTACCCTACGCCGTTTCGTTAAAAGATAAAAAAGATATTAAAAGATTCCATGTAAATGGTTTGGAGGAAAGCAAGGAGGACCCAGGAGAGATTTGGATATTGGAGTGCCATCTGGGAGACCTTGGAGAGAGACCCAGGCAGGGGTTCATGCCACAGGCTTATCTGATCTCTTTGACACAGAGATCAGAACAGCTGGTAAGCTGCTAATTTTTTATTTGGTGGAGGACTCTTATCTAGCTATCCAATCACTGGTTTTGTGGGTGTTAAAAGCTATAGCACTGTGAATCAACAACCACAGAACCCTAAACCTATATGGTGGACTTTTGCATGCTTTGAACTTTCCAACAAGTGATGTCTTATCCTTGTCCTCTGTTGTTCACTATGCCACTATATTAGATCACGGATGTCTGAAATCACTCCAATTTTTTATTACATATTGTTTATGTCATTTTTTTCATTTCACTGTTTGATTATATTATTTTGAATTATATTGGAACGGTGGGTTCAGGACTGCGTCCAGCGGATGCCTGTTGTAGTGCATTTCACGTGTAACACTGCCAGCTTAGGGCTGGATTGAATTTTTATGCACCACAATATTCATTTAGGTGATAGAATTTTCACATGTTTTAATTTCCAGCGCAGCCATTTTTTCTTTTCTTGTATTTTGTTGTGTGTATCTCACAGAAGGTTGCAGCAGGAACTTATATTATTTATTTAATATTTCAGGTTTTTTACATAGCTTGTTTGATTTATTTTGAACAGGTATTGAATCGTATATTTTTTATTAGACAGCGCTGTTACTCCAACATATAGACTCACATGTAATGCTAGTTTCACAAATTGCCACAGATGAAGACCAATGCCATTGGTATAATTGCGATAAGAATATGCATTGAAAGAATCTTTGTGCAGAGTAAAAACAAAGAAGGTATTGCCATCAATATGGGCAGCTGGCTGCAGTAGGTTCAGGCAGTTGCAAGGTCCTATACAAGAGGGGGGCTGGAGGCCCGTGTCTTGTAATTAACTGGCCAGGCAGTATGCAACACTGTAATGGAATGAGAAGGTTGTGGGGTATAAGTATAAAAAAGCATAAAGGTAGCTATGGTCTAAAGAGATAGCATGCGGGTACTATTACCTGAGTATTGGGGTGCCTGGTATAGGATGTCAGTAGACGCCAAGGAGTCAGCAGCATGTGTGAGCCTTTCATGGCGAGTGGTTTAAAAGTAGTGAAGTAATTGCAGTCAGCTGGATAGAATGGGATGCGATAGACCGCTTGTACTTTAACCAAACCCTGCCCCAATATTTTTTCTTTTTTTCTAACTCATGGTTACCCCATATAAATCCCCTACCCGGGCGTCTTTGGCTATCTTGTACCCTACTTTCATTATAGTCTATAGCTACAATTTGCCTTTTTAGGCAGTACATTTTTAGGATCTCTATTTTGCTCCTTACTTTATACAATACAGTTTGTTATACCGCCATCTTAGCCTGGTACAAACCCTCTTACCCAATATGGCACTATACCTTGGAGATGAATGGGATACCCGTATGACAAACACTATGCACAACTTTGAGTCAAACGAATATATCCAATCACAACTCAAATATACTTTTTTGAACCTTACACATACTGTCCAAAAAAAAGCCTCACTATTGTGGCACATTAAATCCTTTAAGGAGTATATTGCCCATGGAATTAACCCTTTTGGCCTTAGGGTACAAATTTTCCCTACATTTCAGGACATCCGCCCGGACTTTAAACAATCCTGGGAGAATGTCCTGAAACAATGCTCGGTTGAGCTTATGAAACTACTCATCTCTGAATATGAGTCACAGATGACCCTTCTAGATACAAAGCTTGAATTGATCAATACACAACTTGCGCAATTCACTGATCATCCTTTATATATCTCACTAGATGAACAGTTAAAAACTCGTTTTGACAAATTTAACCATGACATCTTAGCACAGAAGGACAAAAAATTCTTCCGTGATAAGAAAGCGTTCCATGAGGAACGCGCTTACAAGTGGAATGAAGTGAACCGTGTGGCCCGCCCTCCACACGGCCCACTTCCAAGCTGCCTCCATCTCGTCCCATCACTGATAGGACTCACACTTCATCCCAGCTTTCCCACAAACCTAACCTCCCTTGGGCTCTCGTAAACCCAAAAGAGGTCGTACACCCAATTTTTCTAGTGATGATGTGTCTGACATGGAGGGAACTCCCGGCGCCTCCCCCACCAGGTACTCGCCGGCGGCTCCCTCACTTGCCAAGACATCTAGATCTCACTCCCTACCTTCTGTATCCCAGAATACAGATTTTTTTAGACAAAATGCGGGCATCGCAACAGATCCAGCAACAACACACGTCACAAAATTCAAAACCCAAGAAAATCACACGATAAAATCACCTTCATGCAACATTATCAATTTATCTTCGCACACAATTACCTGTCACAAAACTTCTGTCCTTGAAAAAGGACTCACCTTCTGCCCAGTATCACAGCTTGATAAATTCACCGCAATTAAAGATATACATTTGTTCATTCGCAAATTACTACTACACAGTATGTACACTCCTAACCCTTTTTCTGACACAGCTATACACACTGCCACAGAAACCACTGCTCTCCAGCAGCTCATTGAGCTTCTTGAAGAGAACGACCCTTCAGATTTCATTGACATTATCGATCTAGATAACATCCTAGACAATCTTGAAGATGACGGTTTCAGTCATCCTTCACACACTCATCACCCAGTTACCCTAAAGAAAAAATCAAGTTTTTTTTCCACCTCCTAGCACCAATCCTCGTGCAGCACTCTTTTTACAATCAGTGACTCACGAAATCCGCAACTTGAAAATTTCCCCTGCCCATTCCAAAATTAAAAATTTCTCTTACAATCAACACCTTGCCCTACAAAATCTTAAAACGAATCCGTCAATCATAATCAAACCAGCGGACAAGGGTGGCATTATAGGAATTCTAGATAGATTGGACTATGTTGATATGTGTTTAAATATATTACGTAACCACGAGTGGTATACAATAATTCCAAGCGTACAAATTAAATCTTTTCAACAAGAGTTATACACACATATTGATGATGCCTCTAGACAAGGCACCATTGATAAGTCCACTACTGACTATATTAGGACCAAATTTCCCAGAGAGGCCACATTTTACACACTACCAAAGGTGCATAAAAACTTGCCCAGACCACCAGGTAGACCGATGGTCTCCGGACGTGGTTGCCTTACTGACAACCTCAGTCGATATGTCGACAAACTACTCCAGCCTCTAGTACTGGCCTTACCCTCATATATACGTGATACCACACATTTACTTCAAGGTCTATCGGACCTCCATGTCGATGCCGACACCATCTTGGTCGCCATCGACGTGGAGGCCCTATACAGCTCCATACCACACTCTCTGGGACTACTGGCCATTCAACACATACTATCCACCACTAACATTTATTCTCCTGACTTATCGACATTTATCATCAGAGCTCTGAAATTTATACTCACTCATAATTTTTTCTCATTTAACGGATCCCACTACCTCCAGGTACAGGGCGTCGCCATTGGCACATGTTGCGCACCGGCGTACGCAAACCTGTACCTGGGGGAGTGGGAACGTAAACTTTTTCTTGACGATGCTGCCAGCATCTATACCAAACACATAGCGACTTTTCACCGCTACATTGACAATATCCTAATTTTGTGGCATGGTCCAATCGACACCTTACACCAATTTCTTTCTTTCTTAAATACCTCCAACTCTCTAAATTTAAAATTTACCATGACATATAGCACTACCTCTATTTCTTTTCTTGACCTTACACTTAGTAAGGATCAAGATGGGCACCTCCAGAGCCACCTGTTCCGAAAACCAACAGCTGGCAATACAATTTTGGCTGCCTCTAGCTTTCACCCACAGCCATTACTCAATTCGATTCCATTTGCTCAATATCTCCGTGCCCGACGCAACTGCTCGACGGATACCTCCTTTGAACACGAGTCCTCCATCTTACGTAACAGATTACGAGCACGGGGTTATAAAAACAGCGTCCTTAAAAGAAGCATATAAAAAAGCCAAATCCAAACCACGCTCTACATTACTCTACAAATACTCTCCAAACATTGGCATATCATTGCCACTGACAAATCCCTCTCACCTTTTGTTCCGCCACATCCTTTGGTTACTTACCGACGTGCCCCATCCCTTCGAGACAAACTTACAACCAGTGAATACAAAGCTACTAATAGGTCCCAAAAGCAATTAAAGGGTACTTTTCCATGTGGTAATTGCAGTTATTGCAAATATCTCTGTAAATCCAATATACACGTTTTGCCAAATGGTCAACAATTTTCCCCCCAACATTACGTTAATTGTCGATCTATTGGCATAGTGTATCTACTTGAATGTGAATGTGGATGCTTCTATGTGGGAAAGACCAAATTACCTTTTTGGAAACGCATATACGGTCACATCTGCAGTGTCAACAACAGAGACCCTGACATGCCTCTGGGACGACACTGTAGGACTGTCCACCAGGACTCCATCCCCAAAATTTCATTTAAAGCTTTGGATCATATCATACCGCCTAATCGAGGTGGGGATTATAACAAAGCTTTACTACAAAGCGAACTTAGATGGATTTTCCATTTAAACGCTACTTTACCTCCTGGGCTCAACGAGGTTTCAAACCATATCTTGAGGGATTCCAATCTGGAGTCTGTGAACTAGACCTTTGACCCCGTATTTCCCACATACACGCATCCAACATAAATAACCACCTGTATGAATACTTGTAATTGAGTGTGCATATATAACCATGCGGGACCTACTGTCATTTCCACTGTATATGTCCTTTATGTTTCAATAGAACTAGGTTTCTAAATTTCACATCTGACACTGCTGTCACAGTACTAAGTTGCTGTGCCACATTGTCTGCGGACCACATATTTGCTAGCTTTCTTGCCACTTTTGTATCATACACCTTGCCTACTTATTATACTTCTTCAACACCAACCACACTGGCTTGCAGTGTCTCAGGTTTGCTGCCCGGCGCGGGTAAGACCTGGTTCGCGTGCGCTAACTCCCCAGTGCGCATGCGCCTCTCTCCGCTCCTGACAGACAGTTTCCATCTCTCTGCCTTCCTGTTTGCGTTCCACCTGGAGCGCAGCATGACGAGCGGTAGTCTATGCCCGCGTCAGTGACGTCACGACGCTGTACGCGACCCCTCCCTCTATGGGCGGGCTCGTGCCCAGCGCCGCCTCGTCAGAGGTCCTTTGGGGAATACATACAGCGCGACATGGCGCTTCCCCTCCATACACAGCCTAATTCCAATCAGCTGCTATTACGCAATACAGGCGCATTCTATCCAGCTGACTGCAATTACTTCACTACTTTTAAACCACTCGCCATGAAAGGCTCACACATGCTGCTGACTCCTTGGCGTCTACTGACATCCTATACCAGGCACCCCAATACTCAGGTAATAGTACCCGCATGCTATCTCTTTAGACCATAGCTACCTTTATGCTTTTTTATACTTATACCCCACAACCTTCTCATTCCATTACAGTGTTACATACTGCCTGGCCAGTTAATTACAAGACACGGGCCTCCAGCCCCCCTCTTGTATAGGACCTTGCAACTGCCTGAACCTACTGCAGCCAGCTGCCCATATTGATGGCAATACCTTCTTTGTTTATACTCTGCACAAAGATTCTTTCAATGCATATTCTTATCACAATTATACCAATGGCATTGGTCTTCATCTGTGGCAATTTGTGAAACTAGCATTACATGTGAGTACCATATCTACAATATGATTGCACCATACCGGTCTATATGGCAAAATACAAATACTGTATTTATTGTTATCTATTACATGTACCAATTTCTGATTTATTAACACATTATAGATGTGAACAAAAGGATATTAAACTGCCTTGAAAAAGGACTAAAGTCGGAAACATGTTGGCATTTCCCTGACCATATATGCATCAAGCAAGTTTTTTCTGTCTCAACATTTTTGTATGTTCATGCTGTTGACATGTTTAAAAAACTGTATATGCTTCTTTATATTGTGTAAAAATTGAACATCTTGTGTATCATATGCATTGACATGCGTCCTTTTCAATAAATCTACACTTTTTTTGAAATGCATATACCCTACCAGTGTCTATCTTTACCTTAAGCATCCCCTAGGGGTATTGGCCCGTGTTTATGCACACAAGGCCTACTAAATCCAATTATATTCAACATTGGGATGCGATAGACCGCTTGTACTTTAACCAAACCCTGCCCAAATATTTTTTCTTTATATCCGGTGTTTTTCCCTTCCTCAAAGTATTTCTGTTGCAAAAAGAAACATTTAATTTTCTGCCTTTGATGTTGTCATAGCATTGGCCAACTTCTGCGATTCCAACCACTTCCTTTCGGTGTGATTTTCAATAAGATCCGATTCCACCTCTCTGAATTCCTGCAATATAGATAGTTCCCATGTCTTGGTCCAGGTCTTTATGGAGATTGTTTTTATGAACTGGCCTCTAAGAAAGGCCTTAAGTGCAGAACATGCCCGAGGACGCTGTGTTTTTATTATTAATGGCTATAAAATCCGCAAGAGCGGTTGTTACCGGGTCTGGTGTAGGGAATAAGGATAGCCAGAATAGGTTTATCCTCCAGTGATTTGGTTCATCATGGCCGGCTGTGTTTAACTTAGCCCAGTATGGAGAATGGTCAGAGAGCATCCTTGGTTCATACCGAGTGTCAATAATGTATGGTAGCATCTCCTCATTGCAAAGACCAAGATCAATCCTGGAAAGGCCTCTGTGTGCTGCCGAGTGGCAGGAATAGGTCTTAACTTGTGGGTTTTTTGGGCGCCAGACATCATGCAGTCCCCATCCCTGTCAATAAATGGGCAAATAGTGTCGGGCCGCCCATCCTAAATTTGCCCGGGTGAGTCATTGAGACTTTATCAAGCTGGGGGTTTAAGTAGTTATTAAAAATCGCCCACTATGAGGGCTGGAACATTAGGGTGACGGGCCAGAAAGCTTGCTAGGATGTTGAGGACTTCTGCAGAAAAGGGAGGGGGTATATACACATTGGCTAAAATACATTCTAAACCTTCCAGATTGCACCCAAGAAAGATATCTCCCCTTGTCGTCTAACACAGAGAGTGCATGTAAAGGGGACCCCTTGGGGGGGGATCAGTATGCTTACCCCCGTGAGAATGTGTAATATGCCGAGTGAAATTGCTGGCCGAACAGACGGGCTGAGAACTGTAAAGTTTGGTCCGGGTGCATATGCGTTTCTTGTAGGCAAATGATTGAGGACCGTAGGCGCTTAGCCACATGTGTCACCGCAAGTAGGAGGAGGAAGCGGTGTCGTGTTGAGATCTATATACCTGGAGCTTGCTTTCATCATTCTTCTGTGGTTTGCTGCCTCCTCACAGATGGAGCGTTCCTCTGTCCAGCCACTGCAACACTAATTGTGGTCTGTCAAAGAAGTGGACCTGGTCTCTGGCAACCACACGGAGACGAGAGGGGTATAGCATGGAGTACTGTATGTTGAGAGCCCTCAATCGTTTCTTCACATCGTTGAATTGCACCCTTTGTTTCTGCACCGCTGCGGAGAAGTCTGGAAAGAATGATATTTGAGTTTTTCATTATTTTTAATGCGTCTCGGAGATTTCTGGCTTTTGAGAGTATGACGTCTCTGTCCTTGTAGTTTAATAACTTAAACAGGAACGTGCAAGGTGGGTTACCCGGTGAAAGGAAATAAATCAAGATTAGGGGTATTCTCTTTGCTTTGGTGTGCCATTCAATACCGAAACCAGATCTGGGAGATTTGCCCTTTGAGATAAAGAAACATATACACAGCAGGTTTCTCTCCGAGCAAATCTAATCTTTACTCTTGGGTGTCGATATAGGAGGGACTTTCAGAAAGTACCGCCCTTTAACAGATTATCCAATCATATACAGAGACACACAAGTACAGTCTGACGCCCACAGTAAAACTAATTATTTCTAAAATATCACGTGCTTTACAAGAACATGAAACTCAACAGAAGATTACAGTATTATGGAAAAACGAAACTAGATTAGCAAGACTTGAGCATATTGTATAAAATGGATGTTAGAGACACACAAAATGGAAGCTGACTAGAATACAAAGAAGTAGTTAAACTAAATATCCCTTCAATCCCCTCTTAGATCATATAAGATGATCTCTACATTCTATGTTGTGCTTTAATACTTCTTTGGGGCTGTGGCATAGATTGCCTGATGACTCTTCATGTATGTCATGCGAGATAGAACCTTATCATCATCAGGAGATCGAAGGTGCGCAATTAAGTGCAACATTTAAAACAGAAGTAAAAAATCAGGGCAAGGATAAATACCATAACAAGGACAATGTCTTTTAACCATAAAAATATACCTCCAAGCTCAAATCCTGCATTGGCAAATGGGCTCCATGTTTTAGCAATGTCCCTAGCTTCCTGCTGGAGCTGGCCTCTAGTGGATGTCCCCTTTTATAATCCCCTACCATTCCCATGACAGATAACAAGGATTCAAGGTAACACCATCCCTTAACATGGAGGGGCACCCAGGGATAACACACGTGTGTGTGTGTGTGTGTGTGTGTGTGTGTGTGTGTGTGTGTGTGTGTGTGTGTGTGTGTGTGTGTGTGTGTGTGTGTGTGTGTGTGTGTGTGTTCCCACAGATACTTTTAATTGCACCCAAATCTTCAGGGTGGTAGATACAGTTAGTGGTGATCCAGGTGGGTAGGAACACTGTCAGAGAGATCAGGATTAGTGGGCAGAATGCCTTGTCAGAAGTCTGTGGTGAAGTAAGCAAGGTCATCTTCTCTGGCCGGACCTGCTTTCCCAGGAACTCCTTCATCTGCTTGGACTTCTGCTTGAGGGCCTCCTGTATCCAAGATCTCCTTCTTGCGCTTGGGGCTTTGGGCAACCTTTTTTACACTGTTGGCATGGATCCAGGACTGGCAATTTTCCACTAGGATGGCTGTTCTGGTCACTGCAACCACTGTGGTAGGAGGTCCAAAGGGATACTCTTGCTTCTTATTTCTGTTCAGCTGATGGACCACCACGGTGTCTCCCAATTTGAAGGGGCGAGTAGTTTCCTGTGAAGAAAAAGAAAAGGTGCGAGCAACATTTCTCTCAACTGTTTACAATGTTTTAACCAATTACCTTACATATTCTTCCTGTAATAAGTCTAAATCTCCCTTTTCTATCATTAAATGTGCTCTGGCCCATGGGGTGGGGAAAAGTCGACCCATCAAGACATCAAAAGGTGAATACACTGTTGTCTTGGAAGGGTCATTCTTATTTCTGCCAGGACTGCTGGGAGGACCTTCTTCCAGGTGGCAAAGGTTCCTCCTGTGGCCTTTCTTGTTTTGTCTTTTTTTTATTGTTCTGTTTATTCTTTCTACTATCCCTGAGCTTTGAGGGTGTTAGAACGGAAGTTTCACATTTCCTATCTTGAGAGTTTTTTTACCCAGTCCTGGCAGACCCTTGATACAAATGTAGGTCCATTGTCTGTCTGAGTTTATAAGAAGTGGGCATCCCCATCGAGGAATAATTTCCTGAACGAGGATCCTCACTACTGTTTGTGCATCTTCTTTTGTGGTGACAAAAAGTTCAACTCAAATTGAGAACTTGTCCACAATTTCCAAAAAATATTCCTGTCTTTTGCCTAGTTTGGGCATGTGTGTGAAGTCAATCTGCAAATGTGTAAAAGGAGTTGTTGGATATGTCAGGTTTTCATGTTCGGCCTTGTGTGGGTTGTTCCTGATACATGTGATGCATCTTGCTACATAAAATTGGCCAGGAAAGTTCTGTAATGTAAAAGTCTTTCTCCAATAGTTCACACGTGGCTTTCCAGCCTCTGTGACCTATTCCATGGAAATGGGAAATAAAAATGATGCATAAAAAAAGTGATGCACTAGCTACAAAAAGTGATGCACTAGCTACTGGTATACATGGCTTCCCCTCTTTGCAGAGAAGTCCAGTCTTTGGATCTTTCTGCACACCTATTTTGTCCCAACTTCTGAGATCAGCTTCTTTTGCCATACCTGCAAATCTGAAAGAACCTGATCAAAAAACAAAAACAAAAACAATTCTGGTGCTAGCATGGGCATTTGGATCTGTGCATTTTGTGAAGTAGCAGCTTGTTTAGCAGCTAATCAGCCAGAGCATTTCCCTTGGCTATCTGTTTGTTGGCCTGTGTATGCTCTGCAGTGTTGTGGAAGATACATCAGACCTGGGTGATGTGTCTTGGTGAATGAGGTCTATGCAATCATGTTGTGGCACAACCTCATTCTGCTCTCCTTTTAATCCTAAAAGGGCATTTGTATTGGTGCTGGTCCTGAAGTGGGAGAAGCATATTTGATGTGCAATTTTTGATTGGACATCAAGATCAACTCATAGCCGCTCAACCTTTTGAGCAGACATGTGCTGCGTATGTACATTTTTCATACATTGTGGGTGGTGTGAAGTGTAGTGTCGTGCCCCAGAGTGAAAGAAGTGGCCATCTCAAAACCATCATCGAATAGGATGCCTCAGACACACAGGCATGCCTTGAACCTGCACCGGAACCATCTTTGAAAAAAAATAATAGGGCGCAACTTGCCTCCATGCTCCTGAGCGAGGACACCTGACACGTCCTTACAATTTTCCCTTGCAAACAAATGAAACATTTATTCTGCAAACAAATTAAACATTTTTCCTAGTTAGGGAGGCCGAGCCCTGGAGCCATTACCATAGCATTTTCCAAATACACAAAAGCATTGCACATTTCATTTGACCATTTTATACAATCTGGCATGTGTAAACCTGTGGCTTGTCTCAGGAGATTGTAGTAGGAACAGTCAGGTACTCATTGGCGGCAGTAACCAATCATAATTACCAAGAAAGGTGAACATGTCTTTCTTAGCAAGTGGGCGGGGCAGACCCACAAGAGCCATAGCTCTTCTGTGATTGACTTTCCTTTCTCCTTTTGAGAGTACAAAACCAAAATATTCAACCTTTTCTGACACCATTGCAATTTTTTCTTTAACACTTTGTGACCACTTTCAAAAATACATTTCAAAAGATCCCTCCCATCCTCCAGGGTGGCCACCCGAGTAGAACTGCAGACGAGGAATTCATCCACATACTGCAGCAGGGATGAACAATATCCTGGTATCCAAGCTCTGAGAGTAGTTTGGAATAGGCTGCAAGGGAGTCTATATAGCCCTGGGGCATTCTGCACCATGTTAGTTGGTGGTTTTAAAAAACAAAAAAAAACAAAGCAAAGATTGGTTGTGCCTCCTCATCCACAGGGACGGAAATAAAAATGCGTTCAATAAATCAATCACAGTAAAATACTCTGCATCGTAATGTATGGCGGTAAATATTGATGGCACATCAGGCACTTTTGTGGCAATCGGTACCACTAGGCTATTGATGGCCCTTAGGTCTTGTACAAACCTATAGTCACAATTGCCTTCTTTATTTTTCTTACCTTCTCTTTTGTTAATATAGAACAAGGTAATTTCCCTTTAAGATCCCTTTTGTTTCAAACTGAAACTCATTCTGCTATTTTCTCTGTGTCCTTGCTGCTCTGTTATCTGGTTATGGAATGCAAGGGGGAGGAAGCGGGCGCCTGATAAAGGCATGGAGAAAGTTAATTTAACCTCTAAATTCACCATCCCATGGCTCTGCTAACCTATCGTGGGCAGCTTTTGGGCTAGGATGCCATAGGGAGCCCCGGGCCAGCCAGAGATCTCCCACAGCATTTTCTTTATAGACAAGCTTCATACATTATTACTTTTCTTATTATTTATAACCAAACAATTCTTCACAATATCTATTACGTTTAGCGAGATACAAGTACTTGAACCATGTTGGCAAAAAGCCAAACATCCAAATCTTGACTTTCCCTGCATAGCAGCAAAATGAATCATTACCTTAAGAAAATATTAACACTGCTATTACGCTAACTCTCTAGTCAAAACATTCATACATAAATCATTAAGAATAAACATCAATACATCACCGGATACTGTAGCATTACTCTGCGTTTCGATCGGGAACTTCCATCAATCACAAAAAGAACGAAAAGGCACGTCTGTCGCCCCTAAATCTAAGTCCTATGATAACACGGAGCAGTGGAAGGCGTTGTCTTACCTTACAAACGCTGACAAATTCCACACAGACAGTTTACAAATTAGCTTATCCTCTACGCAAAAGATAAGAAAAGCAAAGAGATCGGTTTTATCCAGCACACCTTAGCAGACTCCTTGTTTTGTTTTGTAATTACAGTACTGTATTATCATTGACCTATGGACTTCACAGAGTCCTGGGACCCACCCGAGGTCCACATTAACGACTGTCCACCCCCGAACAGACGGCTGCCGCAGTCTTACGGACTTCACAGAGTCCTACTGTTCACACCGAACAGATGCTTTTTTCTAAAGCATCTGCTATTACACAGAATAGCTCTTATCTAATGGGCTTCCTAAAGCCCATCCAGCCCCCCTTTAAGGCTGTCGCTGTTATCTCAACAGCGCTTGACTTTCTTCAAAGTCTAAAAACTATTTCTACATAAATCACAGGTCCCGTTAAAGGAACGATTTCTAAATAGAGGTCACGGTGAGAGAAGATATATATCAAGTCTACTCACCCGACATATAATAATCGATCCCGGACGAGCCCCCAAACTGAAAGGAAATAAATCAAGATTAGGGGTATTCTCTTTGCTTTGGTGTGCCATTCAATACCGAAACCAGATCTGGGAGATTTGCCCTTTGAGATAAAGAAACATACACAGCAGGTTTCTCTCCGAGCAAATCTAATCTTTACTCTTGGGTGTCGATATAAGAGGGACTTTCAGAAAGTACCGCCCTTTAACAGATTATCCAATCATATACAGAGACACACAAGTACAGTCTGACGCCCACAGTGAAAATAATTATTTCTAAAATATCACATGCTTTACAACAGGGATGCCCAACCTTTTGAAGAGCGAGGGCCACTTAAGTGACTTGGTAACCGGTCGGGGGCCACAATGAGTGGAGCTGGCGGATGACAGGTCTGTGTTCACTCCGTATATGGAGAGCAGACACGGACACAGCCCACTCTACTCCAGGGGCCCTTCGATCCGATCTACCCAGGTGGAAGGGGATGGATTCCCTTCTGTTTTTTTTAGCGGATCGGATTGGAGGTAGGCGGTGCACCTGCGGATCAGTTTGAAGGGTACTGGGACAGAACAGACAGGAGCCAGCGCTATACAGAAAGCATTGCAGCCGCTTCCTTTCTCCACCGCTGGCTTCATTCACAACACTGATGCTTTAGGATGACGGATCGGCGATCAGGGCTTGCCAATCAGCTATCCCAGAGCAGGAGGTCGCGGGCCACATCAGAGGGCTCCGCGGGCCACATGTGGCCCCCGGGCCACTGGTTGGACACCCCTGCTTTACAAGAACATGAAACTCAACAGAAGATTACAGTATTATGGAAAAACTAAACTAGATTAGCAAGACTTGAGCATATTGTATAAAATGGATGTTAGAGACACACAAAATGGAAGCTGACTAGAATACAAAGAAGTAGTTAAACTAAATATCCCTTCACCCGGTGCTAGTGGTCTCATGGGCAACCTATGGGCTCTTTCAACACAGAAAATGGGGGAGAAGGCTTCTTTCACATGTCTGGAGAAGCCACTGCTCTATAAAAATTGTACCAGGTTCTTTCCTTCAGTTTTTTCAGGCATGCTGATCGCTCAAACGTTATTTCTCCTCATTCTGTTTTCCATATCGTCAATGCGGGCTGCCTGCTTGTCCACCACCATGGTATTGTAGTGCACCTCCCGTTGTATAGGGGCCTATTCGTCCTCCAGTGTGCCCAGCCTGTCCTCTAGTGCTATGGTGCAGTCTCTTAGTTTTTGCATGTCTTGTCTGATAAAAGTAAGCTCCGTTTTAACCCCCTTTAATTTCTGAGGTAAGGGCTGCTATCGATGTGTTGCATGAAAGAACTGCAGACATGATATCTCGAAGAGTGGGCTCAGGAGTGTCTTGGTCAGGGGCCTGGGCTGACGATGGGTCTGACATGCATACTGGGGTACTCACGCTGTCCCATGGAAGGCAGGGTGTAGCTGGATCTTCTAGCGGTATTGTGTTGTCCGCATCGTTGTGGCCAGTCAGTCAGTTACCTCCGGATGACTGTGTGCAGGCTGAGGGGAGTCCCTGGGTGCCATTTTTTCCCAAAGAGTTTCAGAGCTGCGGCCTTGTATGTCTCCCGTGCATCACGAGGTGGCCCGCCGCCATCTTGGCCGGCATGGTCTAGAGCGGCTTGGAATGCTGATCCTCGCTTAGACATCTTGCCCGGTGGAGCCAATGATACCTCCGTGTAGCTGGTGACCATCTGTGCCTGCCTTCGGGGATGCAGAACGAGCGGTATTTCAGGCTGCTGGAAGGATTTTTGTTCGGATAGACAGAGCAGCGCGCCCTTGCTGCCTGTTACATCCCCCGCTAAGCCACACCCGTTGCAGTGTTTCTTAAACAGGTACCTAGGGTTTGGAAGATCTGCTAAACCAGGCCAGAAAAGTCTGTAGCCATTTCACGTGGTCATACACAGCAAGTGCTCGGTTGGCTGAAATTCAGTGGGAATTCCACCTGACCGTAAACCGCCCGATTTATGACATGCGTACCAGATGGGACTCAACTTTGGCAATGCTGTAGCGGCTGCACGTGCAGCAGAGGGATGTCAACGGAGTACCTGTGTGTGTATGGCACGACAGGCTCATGGCGACTCAGCTTTTTTCCCCCCCAAGCCAATGGCTGCTGATAAAGGATGCATGCACTGTAATGTCACCATTTGAGGAAGCAACAAGGATGGTGAGCTGTGACAATAAATGCATCAGTGACTCAATCCCTGCTGGAGCAGACTCTGCGTGGCATTATGGACAGGACACCCGAGGCAGAGTAGCGCGAGGAAGAGGAGCTCTTCCTTTCCTCTCAAGGCCCACCTTATGCAGACACCATTCTTGCAACACCACAGAACACACAAGAGAGGGACGAGGAGGATTCTGGAAGTTTTGGAGGCATTGAAGCAGAGGAAGACATACGCCAGACCTTAAGAGATGGTTTTCTGTCCCCGGAACCCTTGGGAGGAAGTACGTGGCTGGGAGGAGGCAGAGCCAGATACTGTATTCCTCAGTGACCCAGAGGACTCTGCTTCTCATGCCTCTGCAAACTTGCACTGTATGGGTTCCCTCATTCGTCAAAGCCTGCGAAAGGACCCTAGAATTTGTGGCATCAAGGTGAAGGATCACTATTGGTTGGCAACTCTCCATGACCACCATTACAAGTGGAAAGTCTCGGAACTCATTCCATCCTCAGAGTGAGCAGAGGATGAAAAATCTTGGACACCTTTTAAAGCTTCTGTTGGTCAAGAGAGGAGAGGTGGAGAAGGGGAAGTTACCTCAGTGATGCATTGCAACATTTTTTTTTAGTCCTTGGCGCCGAGGGCTATCAGCTTCCCCATCCCATTGGCAGCGTCTGCATTATATGGTGGAAGATTATCTAAGGGCGAAAATGGACATGGAGAGCTTTCCAGTTGACAATACACTGGGTTACTGGGTCACAAGAATAGACCTCTGGCCAAAATTTGCCCAGTATGCAACTGAGCTGCCCTGCATCCAGCATGCTTTCCGAATGGCCATTCAGTGCTGCTGGAGGTTTCATGACAGATAAAAGAGCGTGTCTGTCCACAGACTCTGCTGACTGGCTGACATCAAAATTAATCATTGCTTGATTAGCAGCAGCTATCAAGCACCTGATGCCGATTAAGTGTTTTTTGGGATGTGGAATCTGTGCAAGACGGTCTAGGCTGTCTAGCTTTGTGGTTGTTGATTTTATAGTGAAGACATTTTTTGGTATAGGTTTCATGTGCACAATTAACACCCAATGACTATTTTTCGGATCTTTCATCAAAAGTACCTCTATAGGATTATGGTGTGAAGGCACCACCAACACCCAAAGCCCAAATTTTTCAGCACCTGTTTGACCGGGGCATATAATTTCAATATTTGACAGCAAGGCCAAATTTTGCTTTTAAGAGTACCTCTATAGGGTTACCTCTATACGGTTACAAATATTTCCGCTACCTGTTTGACCGGGGGAAATATTTCAAATTTCAACCACAGATTCTCTATAAATTCCAGACCGTCCTGATACACCTAACCCTTGCGGGTTTAGGGGCGTGGCTTGACGGTGGAGCGGGCGGCGCATAGAAACACCGCTCCGGCTCCCAATGAACATCCTACCTGCATCCTAGGTTCTATATCCTCCCTAGAGGCACCAAAACCCTCCCCACAGCTGTGTGAGTACACCAGGCTGGCTACCATGGTGAAATCAGCGGTGGATCAGCTCGCTCAGTTCTGGCGGCAAGATGGCGTCGGGACAGACAGGGGTGCAGGTATAATCCTCAGCTGCTTGGGGCTCTACAAAAAGGGGTGAGTGCCTCCATTCCAGCCATATTTGCAACACAAGCTGACCCCCTGCTGTCCCAGGACTTCCCACAGACAGATAACAGCTGCCAAGACACAGATTCTCCCCCTCAGGAGCCCACATTGTCCGATATAATGCTGGCTATACAGGACTGCAAGGCTTCACTCACTACACAGATAGCCTCTATATGCATGGATTTCTCCCTCCTGAAACAGGACATGCAGAACCAACATGATAGAACTGGGGCCACAGAGGAACGCATAAGCACCTTAGAAGACACTGTACACTCCTATCAATTATAGTGCGTGAAACTACCAGCAAGATGACGGCCCTTCGCGCCAAAAATCTATGACCTAGAGAACCATTCACGCAGGAATAACCTCCGTTTTGTGGGGTTCCCTGGGCGTGCAGAGGGCACTCACCCTGAAAAGTTTTTATACTCCTGGCTGCGAGACATTTTTTGCACCGATGCACCTACACTTTCATACGTCATCAAACGTGCGCACCGCACTCCTCCACATTCCCCTCCGGCAGGAGCCCCTCCACGCTCCCTGATCGCACGGATCCTTCATTTCCCAGATAAAACTGGCGAGGGAAAAAGGGCTCAAATTCCATGGTAATACCATCTCGGTTTATCCTGACTTCTCGGCCGAAGTTCAACGCATCTCCTTTGCAGCAGTGAAAGCTGGCCTGCGTACTGAAGGCCTACCATATGCCATACTGTTCCCCGCCAAGCTGCGTATCATTCATGATGGCAAGGTCCACTTTTACACCAGCCCCAAAGAAGCCATGGCGTGGCTGAATGATCGCTATGGGAATGCGCCTAGACACTGAACGTAAATGTGCTTATCGAAAACCACCCTTATTGCTGATCTTGGGACTTCTACACATGTACACCTGAGCCCGTGTTCATGTTCGCCATATTGCCTTTGGAAATCATGGCGGTCCTTGATTCCCCCTCCTATACCATGACGAGAAGCTCCCCTTCACTACACCGGGCCAATCCTCCTGAAGCTGTTCTAAAAACATTGCGGTACTAAAAGCACCCCCAGATATACAAAGAGGCTGGATGGCCCTCGACTATCCCTGCATCTATGGCGGATTTAGTGGGGTTTTCTCAGGTTTAGGGATCCAAGGCTCACTTTGTTTGGGATGGCTGAGCGAGGTGGGGGTTTGGAGTTTTGGATGGATTTTTTTTCCCCTTTGCAAGTCTTGCACTGTTACGGTTACTGCCTTGAGCAGACGAAGTTGGTTGTTCATTTTTACTACTATAGCAGATCTCACTAACCTGAATTTGAATCACTACATTGTACTGTATGCATGCTTAGATATGTTATGGATGGCATGACCAAGCAGGCTTTACATATGGTGGTATCCTAATGTGGATTAATTGCACCCCAAAAGCGGTCCTTGAAAGAGGAAAGAGGGAAGAGGGAAGAAAGAAGATCGCCCTCACAAGAAACTCACCTTACTGGCACTAAGGTGAGAGCCCTTAACTGTCCGTGGCTGGCCCAATCCTACCACGCCACACATACAAAATTACTCCCGGGGGGGGGGGGGGTCTCTGTTATACTGGCCAAATCTCTTGCCACTGAAATTTTACAAGTCAATACTTACCCTGATGGGAGATTTATCATACTCATTCTACGAATTGCCTCTGTGACATTTACATTCCTTACCCATTTTCGGTGGAGGTATTATCCAAATTGTCACTTCAGCTATTATCTAGACCTCCAGGCCCCCTACTTTATGTGGGCGACTTTAATGCCATCTTGGACCAGGCTAGGGACCGCTTGGGGGGTGGTGGTAGACCCTCCCCCTCGTTTGTGGGCTGGGCACAGGTTTATGGTCTCACGGAGGTGTGGCGTTGGAAACATCCGGATCTCTGTCAATACTCCTGCCACTCGGATTCTTTCCACACCATGTCTCGGATTGATCTGGCATTTGCCACGAGAGACATCCTTCCCATTGTAGCTACAGTGTCCTAATTGCCCAGGGGGGTCTCAGATCACGCCCCGCTCTCTGTGGACCTCCTTCTCCTCCAAGGCTCGGGCCCTACTATTTGGCGCCTGAATTCTTACTGGCTGGGGGACAAGGTGGTGCAGGAAGAATGTAGAAAAGGGCATTGCTGGTTACTGGAAAGAACCTGGGTACAGTGGATTCATCCACAGAGTGGGAGGCCTTTAAAACCACGCTGAGGTGTACCTTTACGTCTATCACGGGTGTTATAGGCAAAAATAATAGGCAACACACTGAGGAATTAGCCATTTTAACAGCAAAATCTGCCTATGCTACCAACCCCGATTCGGACACGAGAAATGCATGGCTGCAGAGCCGCAGGGAGTACGAGCTCCGTTTGTTTGACCTTACACAAAAAAAAAAAAACGCATGTTGTACACCACCCAGAAAGTATTTGAACATGGTAACAAAGCTGGTCGCCACCTGGCATACCTGACCAGACCCAACCGCCCTCCTATTTCTATCCCATGTATCCTAACTACACAGGGCCAGACTAGCAATTCCCCGGAGGATATCATGGAGACTTTCCTAAAGTTTTACAAAAACCTTTTACACATCTAGAGTGGACTACACCAAAGCCCAACTGAAAGACTACTTGGCCGACATATCTCTCCCCTCCCCATCATCTGAGGGGAGAGATGAGTTGCAGGCACCCATCTCGGTTGACGAGATCACCGTTGCCATCTCGCAACTACCAACACATAAAACACCAGGCCTGGATGGTTTTCCGGCCCAATGGTATGCCCAGTTCAAGGAACCAATATGCCCATTTCTCTTACATACATATAACAAGGCACTGGATACCTGAGCTCTCCCCTCCCTCCATGCGGGAAGCTCTGATCATACTAGCCCTCATTACTAGCCCTACATTTTAATCCTAGATTCCATAAGGCTCAGGCAAAGTAGACATCTATGGACATCTCCTTAACGGATGATGACTGGTCTGAATTTAGTGAAACATGCAAAAAACTTGAGCTATTGCATCCAGGGAATCCACCGAATTATACATATTAAAATCTTTTATCACTCACACCAGCCAGGTAACACAAAATGGGATTGACACCCTCAGCTGAATGCTTTAGGGGCTGTGACCAGACTGCCGACTTCCTCCACCGTTTCTGGTCCTGTCCAGTGGTCCAGGACTTCTGGACAGAAGTGGGCTGTTTTATTTCATCAGGGCTAGGCCTCTTGAATATTGTTCACCCCAAGTATTGTCTCCCGGGAATCTTTGGGGAACAACACATACATGCTAAGAGATTACTTCTTATTCTGTACTTCTATGTTTAAAACACACACACACACACACACCTTGCCATCTTGGAAAGGTACACAGACTTCCATGAAATCCCTGTGGTTAAAATTATTGACTCTATACCGCTATATAAACTTGCATTTGAACTCCGGAAACAGAACAAGACATTCCATAAAATCTGAGGCAGATGGATAGCTAGTCCTCTGACCCTTGCCCCAGAGTGAAAAAGTTTCCCAAAACTCTTGGTCGTGTCATGTGTCTTAATGTGCGGATTCCCATGATTGATCGATGCAACTCACGATGCTAGTGTGATCTGCTTTCATACCTCTACAATTCCGAATCATATCTGCTAATGCCTTTTAATACTTGTAGATGCATATCAATGAACAACCAAAGTTCTCTTTTTGTATGTTGGTTTGTCTTTAAATCCAATAAAAATATCGCTCCTCCTGGCCCAGGCAATCAGTTGTAGCAATCCCCAAATGAGATGATGGATATTATCTGATCTCTCCCAGCCATGGATCTTCTTGAAACCCTACCTTTTTCAGCTACCTGCTAACCATATTCCTCTAAGATTTGAAAAGGAAAACATCAAGTATCAAGCCCTGCTGAATCTCCTTGAGATCTCCCAGTGATCCCTGGGCACAGACGGAGACCCGAGACGAATGAAGTGTGGAGGGCGGGGACAGAGGTGTGGGTCTGTGGCCGAGTGCTATTGAGAGCACGAGTAACACGCCGAGTCTTCCCCCGCCCGACCGACACTCGTGTGTCCGGAGTCGATCCTTCGCTTGGAAGCCGGAGCCGAGAGGAGCGACCAACAACACCAGAGTCAGCTGGAGACCAGGTGGATGGAGCTGCCTTGAGTCCGGGTCGCTCAGATGGTCACTGGAGACCTATGAACGGATGCAGCCCTGCTGAAATACAAGGATACAGGTCTGCCTTTCCTTTTTTTTTTTTCCTTTGTTTGCATATTCAGCATAGACCAAGAAAAATTATAGAGGGATAATGCTACACCCTAAATAGGAGAAAGGGAGGCTCATTGAACAATAAAAAAAAGAAGGTAAAGACTGGACTTTCCCTTTTCTCTTTCTCCCCAGGTTATTCTGGGGGAATCCTGGATATGTATAAATGTTTGGTGTATGAATAAAGCAACATTCCCAGTGATCTGGGGAATATCAAGGTATAAGGCAGTCGTCTCATCAGACTAACAAATTTAGGGGGATTACAACTGAAGTGCTAAAACATCATTAGGGGCATATTTGTATATTATAAAGAGCTAGGTCCGTTATTGAGACCAATAATTTAAAAGGGGATTTGAGGAATTTAAATTCCTCAAATCCCCCAAAGCCGCCTCCTGCTCCAAAAAGTTTTTTTTTTTTAAGCATCCGCAATCAAACACAATTAGAAAGTTCTATAGTAACTGATCTGGACTTTGGGTCTTCTGCCAGAGATATGGAGCCTAGATCGAGTGGTAGCCCTGTGGGCAACATGCAACATGGTATAGCGGATACTGAAGGAACAGAAAGGGGTCTCATTTGGGATATGCAGACATATATAAAATCATTACCAACAAGAGAGGATATGGATAAATACATATACAGGTTGGAAACCTCCTATAAAACTAAAGTTTAGACATTGAAGACATCAGTAGCAGACACGCAAAATAAGGTTAATATTATAGACTCTAAAATGGCAGATATTAACCAGAAAATATTATTGGGAGGAAAAAAAAAAAAAATAATAAAAAAAAAAAAATAAAAAAAAAATCAGGAATCTGATATCTTAACCATTTAACCACTTAAATACAGGGCATTTATACACCCTTCCTTCCCAGACCAATTTTTAGCTTTCAGCGCTCTCACACTTTGAATGCCAATTACTCAGTCATGCAACACTGTACCCAAACAAATTTTTTATCATTTTTTTCATACAAATAGAGCTTTCTTTTGGTGGTATTTAATCACCACTGGGTTTTTTATTTTTTGCGACATAAGTGAAAAAAAGAGCGAAAATTTTGAACAAACACTTTTTTTTAGTTTCTATGATACAATTTTGCAAATAATTCATTTTTTTTGTAAATTTGGGCCAAAATTTATACTGCTACATCTCTTTGGTAAAAATAACCCAAATTAGTGGATATTATTTAGTCTCCTTGAAAGTTATAGAGTCTACAAGCTATGGTGCAAATCATTGAAAATTGATCACATCTGATCACACCTGATGCACTGACAGCCTATCTCTTTTCCTTGAAGCTCTGAAATGTCAGGAAAGTACAAATACCCCCCAAATTACCCCTTTTTGAAAAGTAGATAGTCCAAGGTATTTAGTAAGGGGCATGGTGAGTTTTTTGAAGTTGTAATTTTTTCCCACAATTCTTGGGAAAAAGAATGTTTTTTTTTTTTTTTACAAACTTGTCAAAATAACAAGTTATTTCTCACACACAGCATATCCATACTTCCAATTATACCCCACAATACATTCTGCAACTCCTCCCGAGTATGGCGATACCACATGTGTGGGACTTTTACACAGCCTGGCCACACAGAGAGGTCCAACATGCAAGGAGCGCCATCAGGGGTTCTAGGAGCATAAATTACGACCTATTACATTTGTGAAGGCCCTGGAGCACCAGGACAATGGAATTACTCACAAAATGACCCCATTTTGGAAAACAAACACCCCAAAGTATATTCTATGAAGCATTAGGAGTCTTTTGAACAGTTATTTTTTTTTACACTAGTCTTCAGAAAACGTGGAAAGAAAATAAAATGTTTTTTTATTTTTATTTTTTATTTTTTTTTACACAAAGTTGTCCATTTATAAGATATTTCTTATAACACATAACATGTATAGAGCAAAAATTACACCCCCAAAACACATTTTGCTACTCCTGAGTATGGCGATACCACAGGTGACAGGTACTCGGGTACTCCGATGGGCTGGTGACAGGTACTTGGGTACCCAGATGGACTGTGACGGGTACTTGGTTACTCAGATGGACTGCGACAGGTACTCGGATACTCAGATGGACTGCGACAGGTACTCGGATACTCAGATGGACTGCGACAGGTACTCAGATGGACTGCGACAGGTACTCAGATGGACTGTGACAGGTACTCAGATGGACTGTGACAGGTACTCAGATGGACTGTGACAGGTACTCAGATGGACTGTGACAGGTACTCAGATGGACTGTGACAGGTACTCAGATGGACTGTGACAGGTACTCAGATGGACTGTGACAGGTACTCAGATGGACTGTGACAGGTACTCAGATGGACTGTGACAGGTACTCAGATACTCATATGGCCTGTGACGGGTACTTGGTTACTCAGATGGCCTGCGACAGGTACTCGGATACTCAGATGGACTGTGACAGGTACTCGGATACTCGGACACTCAGATGGGCTGCGACAGGTACTCAGGTACTCAGATGGACTGCGACAGGTACTCGGGTACTCAGATGGGCTGTGACAGGTACTCGGGTACTCAGATGGGCTGTGACAGGTACTTTGATGGCTGGTGACATGTACTTTGATGGCTGGTGACAGGTACTCTTTATTAGGGGGGGGTAATCAGTGTGGTTGGTGTACACCAAGGGGTAACAAGATGTTACCGCTACCCCCTCCTCACACACGATCGTTGTGTGAGGAGGAGAACCCGGTAACATTTCTTTACCGCGGTCTGTTGACATTCTGTGACCGGCTGTGATTGGACACAGCCGGTCACGTGGTAAAGAGACAATTTCATTGGCTCTTTACTGCGATCGGGGTTGAATTGTGTCAGAGTGACAAGCCTCGTCCCCGATTGCCGCTCTGCACGCGCCCTAGGGGCATGCACAAGCGCCGTTCACAGAGGCAGTACATGTGACCGGCGGTGATAGGACACCGCCGGTCACGTGTACCGGGGGTGGCTCGGAGATGCCAATCACTCAGATCGGGGATGGGCTGTGTCCGAGGGACACAGCTCATCCACAATCGCCGCGCTGCGGGCCCCGGGGGCCCGCAGGAGCGGCGAAATACCGAGGACGTCATATGACGCCCACCCAGGATTGGAGATCCCATCTGTGGACGTCATTTGACTATGGCATGGTATTGAAGTGGTTAATGAATGTTCTTATTGATGACCTTGAAAATAGAAGTAGACAAAACAATATAAAAAGAGTCAGAGGTTTGCCAAAAGCAAAGGGACTAGAAGGTCTGAAAACTTTATTACAAGAAATATTTAACATGGTATTAAAGCGGCCAGGCACAACAGAAATAGATCGAGCACACAGAGCGCAGGGATCTAAAAAGGTAAAGACCCACTGAAACCAAGAGATGTGATCTGCAGGATAAATTCTTATATTAACCACTTCACGACCGCCCCATGTATATATACGTCAACAGAATGGCACGTACAGGCAGAATCACGTACCTGTACGTGCCATTCTTCAGGCGGTTGGGGGGTCCGATCGGACCCCCCTCCGCCGGCGGGGACGGTCGGGATGGCTCCAGAAGCAATGCGGGATGAGGGGACGGCCAGTCGTTTCTGGCCACCCCCTCACGATCGCTCTGGCCAATGAGATGCTTCCCCTTCCTTCCCCTTCCTGTGTAATTGTAAACACAGGCAAGGGGAAGTGATGTCACGCTCCTCGTGTCGGTCTTTCTGACCGGGACGCGGAGCTGTGAAGACATCAGGTTAGTGCACAAACACTACACTGACACCAGGCACACATAGGCACATATTTCACCCCCTGTCACCCCCTGATCACCCCCCAGATCACCCCCTGCCCCCCCAGTCACAGTGTCACTGATTGCAGTGATCATTTATTTTACTGATCACTGCATTTAGTGTCAGTGTGACTGCAATAACTGTCAGGGCAGTTAGTTTTAGGCCCCTTTAGGTCTAAGGTAGCGCCCGGGCCCCCCCCCCCCCCCGGATAAAGGTGTAACCCCTTGATTGCCCCCTAGGTAACCCTTTCACCCCCTTTTGCCAGTGTCACTAAGCGATCGTTTTTTTTGATCGCTCTATTAGTGTCACTGGTGCCGCTAGGTAGCCAGTTTTTTTTTTAGGTAACCGCCAGGTTTATATAGGATTATAAATAGGTTTATAGGTCAGGTACCCCCATATTACAACCTAAATAAAGGTTTTAACCCCTTGATTGCCCCTAGAGTTAACTCTTTCACCAGTGATCACAGTATAAGTGTCACTGGTGACGCTGGTTAGCCAGTTAGTTATTTAGTTATTTAGGTTCCCCGTCAGGTTTTTATATAGTGTCAGGTACCCCCATATATTACCTAATAAAAGGTTTTAACCCCCTGATTGCCCCTAGTTAACCCTTTCACCAGTGATCACCGTATAACTGTTACGGGTGACGCTGGTTAGTTAGCTTGTTTTTTTATACTGTCAGGGAACCCGCCATTTATTACCCAACTATCGGTTTAACCCCCTGATCGTCCGGCGGGTGATATCAATTAGGTTTTAGGGTCAAATAAGGTCTGCGTCGCCCCAGGTTAGTGCCAGTACCGCAAACACCCACGCGCAAAGCATACACCTCCCTTAGTGGTATAGTATCTGAACAGATCAATATCTGATCTGATCTATACTAGCGTCCCAGCAGTTTAGGGTTCCAAAAAAACGCATTGTTAGCGGGATCAGCCCAGATACCTGCTAGCACCTGCGTTTTCCCCCTCCGCCCAGCCCAGCCCAGCCCACCCAAGTGCAGTATCGATCGATCACTGTCACTTCCAAAACACTAAGCACACATAACTGCAGCGTTCGCAGAGTCAGGCCTGATCCCTGCGATCGCTAACAGTTTTTTTGGTAGCGTTTGGATTCTGTCGCCAGCAGCCTAGGAGCTTTTTTTCCTGTGAATCTCACTAGTGTACTACTAAATTTAGAGCCCAAAATGGCAAATCGCAAGTACACTAGTGAACAGGCCTACTTGTTTCGGAGTATGTCAGATAGTGAAGAGGAGGTCACTCATCTGTCACAATCAGGCTCAGAATACGATCCAGTAGACGACAGCGGCTCCATGACAGATAGCTCTGGCGATGAAGGTGTGGTCCCTGCTAAGGTCAGGCGTACCCGATCCCGATCTTCTGATGTTGTTGAGGTGCAGGAACCGCAGGTCTCTCGTATGGAGCAGAGAAGTACTAGCGCCGCTATTCCTTCTGGTGAACTGGCAAGCACCAGCGGCCTAGTACACCCTGGACGTAGTCAAACCAGCACTGCAGTAACACTTGGTGACGTGGCGAGTCCCATAAGTGCAGTTCAAGCTGGCGAGGTGGCAAGCACAAGTAGTGTCCCGCTGCCACCAAGAAGAAGACAAAGGCAGGTCCGTCGATCACATAGTGTCCTTCCTGCAGAATTCGCCAATCCTGATTGGGTGCCCACCACTTCTGCAGGACCCGTACTTCCCCCATTCACTGGCCAACCCGGTATTCAGGTGGAAACAGCTGATTTTAAGCCATCCGATTTTTATTCGCTGTTTTTCACGGAAGATCTCTATAGATCTATTGTGGACCAAAGTAATATATACGCTGGTCAATACATCGCCGCTAATCCCCAAGTGCCTTCCCTTGCCAGAGATTGGAAACCAATTACGGTTTCCGAATTTAAGACCTTTCTGGGCCTTTCCCTCAACATGGGCATACACAAATTCCGGACTCTGAGGTCTTATTGGTCCACCTCACCGCACCACCAAATGCCCGTGTTCTCTTGCTCCATGTCCAGGGCACGATACGAGATGATTTTGCGGTTCATGCAATTCAGTGACAATGAACTTTGTCGTCCTCGTGGAGAACCTGAATTTGATCGGCTCTACAAAATTCGGCCCCTCATAAACCACTTCAACCAATGTTTTGCAGCCTTGTTTACGCCCAATCAAGTTGTCTGCGTTGACGAGTCCCTGATTAAGTTTTCTGGCCGCTTGTCTTTCAAACAGTTCCTTCCCAGCAAGCGTGCCAGATACGGGGTCAAGCTCTACAAGCTCTGTGACAGGGCAACAGGCTATACGTGGAGCTTTTCGGTTTATGAGGGAAAAGATAGTTACGTAGAGCCGGAGAACTGTCCAGATTACATAGGGAGCGCTGGCAAGATAGTGTGGAACTTGGCGTCACCCTTATTCGGAAAGGGGTACCACTTGTACGTGGACAATTATTACACGAGCGTGCCACTGTTTAGTCACTTGTTTGATCAGCAGATTGGAGCATGTGGCACCGTGCGACCTAATCGCCGGGGCTTTCCCCAGCGGCTTGTAGAGTCCCGTCTTAGGCTGGGGGAGAGAGCCTGCTTGAAGTGTAATAACTTGCTCGCTGTGAAGTGGAGGGATAATAAGAATGTTTTCCTTCTTACCTCCCTTCATGCAGACACGACAGTCCAAATTCGTACGGCGGCTGGTGTTGTGACGAAACCCCTCTGTGTCCACGAATACAACCTTAATATGGGAGGGGTGGACCTCAACGACCAGTTGTTGGCGCCGTACCTAGTTGTCCGTAAGGCTAGACGCTGGTACAAAAAAGTGTCTATTTATTTATTCCAATTGGCTTTGCTGAATGCTCATGTGCTATACGGAGCTTCAGGCGGGACGTTACCCTTCCTTGAATTCCAGGGAGCGGTTGTCATGGAACTCCTGTATCCAGGCGATTCCACACCTACCAAATGCAGTAAGCCGGCTGCATGAGAGGCATTACCCTTATGTCCTCCCGAGTACCCCTACCCAACGAGCCCCCCAAAAAAAGATGTCGTGTCTGTAGCAAGCGCGGATGTAGGCGTGACAGCCGTTATTATTGTCCACGCTGTCCTGACAATCCTGGTCTCTGCGTTGGTGAATGTTTTGAACGCTACCACTCACTAGTGAGGTTTTAGCGTAGGGTACAGCATTTCACAGGCTAGTATACACTTTCACAGGGTCTCAAGAATGCCATCGCATTTTGAGACCCAACCGTTGCAGTTAAAATTATAGTTACAGGGTCTCAAGAATGCCATCGCATTTTGAGACCCGACCGTTACAGTTAAAATTATAGTTATAGTTTAAAAAAAAAAAAAAAAAAAAAGTACAAAAAAAAAAAAAAAAACCCCAAAAAAATATAAAATAAAAAACCAAAAATAGTTGTCGTTTTATTGTTACTCTCTCTCTCTCTCTCTCTCTCTTTCTCTATTGTTGCTCTTTTTTACTCTATTCTATTCTGCAATGTTTTATTATGTTTTATCATGCTTGCTTTTCAGGTATGTTTTATTGTTAACCATTTTTTTGTTTTCAGGTGCGCCATTCAGTTGCAGCGCGGATTTATTTATCTTGACAGCAACAGCGTTTGCTCCCACGATACATAAAGCCGCGACTCCAACGCTGTAGGAGGTGATTTCACCACCACAGTTAAAAAAAGAGCATATATGCCGAAGCATGGGGGCAGCAGAGGGCGGAGGAGCGATTTTGCTCCTAATGCCACGTACATACGGTCGAAAAAAGTCCGACCATGTGTACGTGGCATAACTTTTTTTGCGGGAGGATGCCCCCATGCTTCGGCATATATAAATGGTGCATGTATGCCCATCATTAGAAGTGGGTGGATGAAGGGAGGTATTCTAATGGTGGGCATACCCACCGCGCCATTGGGAAAGCATTTTATCACACCGATCTTGGTGTGGTCAGATGCTTTGAGGGCAGAGGAAAGATCTAGGGTCTAATAGACCCCAATTTTTTCAAAAAAAGAGTACCTGTCACTGCCTATTGCTATCATAGGGGATATTTACATTCCCTGCGATAACAATAAAAATGACAACTAAGAAAAAAAAATGGAAGGAACAGTTTAAAAATAAAATAAAAAAGCTAAATAAAAAGAAAAACTAAAAAAAAAAAAAAAAAAAAAAAAAAAAAAGCACCCCTGCCCCCCCTTCTCTTGCGCAAAGGTGAACACAAGCGTCGGTCTGGCGTCATATGTAAACAGCAATTGCACCATGCATGTGAGGTATCACCGCGAAGGTCAGATCGAGGGCAGTAATTTTAGCAGTAGACCTCCTCCGTGAATCTAATGTGGTAACCTGTAAAGGCTTTTAAAGGCTTTTAAAAATGTATGTAGTTTGTCGCCACTGCGTGTTTGTGCGCAATTTTAAAGCATGTCGTGTTTGGTATCCATGTACTCGGCCTAAGATCATATTTTTTATTTCATCAAAAATTTGAGCAATATAGTGTGTTTAAGTGCATTAAAATAAAAAAAAAGTGTATTTTTTCCACAAAAAATGCGTTTGAAAAATCGCTGCGCAAATACTGTGTGGAAAAAAAAAAATGCAACACCCACCATTTTAATCTGTAGGGCCTTTGCTTTAATAATATATATATATATATAGTGTTTGGGGGTTCAACGTAATTTTCTTGCAAAAAAAAAAATATGTTTTCATGTAAACAAAAAGTGTCAGAAAGGGCTTTATCTTCAAGTGGTTAGAAGAGTGGGTGACGTGTGACATAGGCTTCTAAATGTTGTGCATAAAATGCCAGGACAGTTCAAACCCCCCCCAAATGACCCCATTTTGGAAAGTAGACACCCCAAGCTATTTGCTGAGAGCAATGTTGAGCCCATTAAATATTTTTTTTTTGGTCCCAAGAGATTCAATAATGAAAAAAAAAAAAAAATAATAATTTTTTTTACAAAAAGTTGTCACTAAATGATATATTGCTCAAACATGCCATGGGCATATGTGGAGATACACCCCAAAATACATTCTGTTGCTTCTCCTGAGTACGGGGATACCACGTGTGGGACTTTTTGGGAGCCTAGCCGCGTACGGGACCCCAAAATCCAAGCACCGCCTTCAGGCTTTCTAAGGGTGTAATTTTTTTATTTCACTCCTCACTGCCAATCACAGTTTCGGAGGCCATGGAATGCCCAGATGGCACAAACCACCCCCAAATGACCCCATTTTGGAAAGTAGACACCCCAAGCTATTTGCTGAGAGGTATGGTGAGTATTTTGCAGATCTCGCTTTTTGTCACAATGTTTTGAAAATTGAAAAAAAATTTTTTTTTTTTCTTTACTTTCTTCATTTTCAAAAACACATGAGAGCTGTAAAATACTCACCATGCCTCAACAAATAGCTTGGGGTGTCTACTTTCCAAAATGGGGTCATTTGGGGGGGGTTTGTGCTATTTTGGCATTTTATGGCCTTCGAAACTGTGATAGGTAGTGAGGAGTGAAATCAAAAATTTATGCCCTTAAAAATCCTGAAAGCGGTGCTTGGTTTTCGGGGTCCCGTATGCGGATAGGCTCCCAAAAAGTCCCACACATGTGGTATCCCCGTACTCAGGAGAAGCAGCAGAATGTATTTTGGGGTGTAATTCCACATATGCCCATGGCATGTGTGGGCAATATATCATTTAGTGACAACTTTGGGCAAAAAAAAAAAAAAAAGTTTGTAATATTCCCGCAACTTGTGGCAAAATATAAAATATTCCATGTACTCAACATTCCTCTCAGCAAATAGCTTGGGGTGTCTACTTTCCAAAATGGGGTCATTTGGGGGGTTTTGTGCAATTTTGGCATTTTATGGCCTTCGAAACTGTGATAGGTAGTGAGGAGTGAAATCAAAAATTTGCACCCTTAGAAATGCTGAAGGTGGTGCTTGGTTTCGGGGCCCCGTACGCGGCTAGGCTCCCAAAAAGTCCCACACATGTGGTATCCCCGTACTCAGGAGAAGTGGCAAAATGTATTTTGGGGTGCAATTCCACATATAACCATGGCATGTGTGAGCAATATATAATTTAGTGACAACTTTTTGAATAAAATTTTTTTTTTTTTTTTTTTGTCTTTATTCAATCACTTGGGACTAAAAAAAAAAAATATTCAATGGGCTCAACATGCCTCTCAGCAAATAGCTTGGGGTGTCTACTTTCCAAAATGGGGGCATTTGGGGGGGGGTTTTGTGCCATCTTGGCATTTTATGGCCTTCAAAACTGTGATAGGTAGTGAGGAGTGAAATCAAAAATTTATGCCCTTAGAAATCCTGAAGGCGGTGCTTGGTTTTCGGGGCCCCGTATGCGAATAGGCTCCCAAAAAGTCCCACACATGTGGTATCCCCGTACTCAGGAGAAGCAGCAGAATGTATTTTGGGGTGTAATTCCACATATGCCCATGGCATGTGTGGGCAATATATCATTTAGTGACAACTTTGGGCAAAAAAAAAAAAAAAAGTTTGTAATATTCCCGCAACTTGTGGCAAAATATAAAATATTCCATGTACTCAACATGCCTCTCAGCAAATAGCTTGGGGTGTCTACTTTCCAAAATGGGGTCATTTGGGGGGGGGGGGGGGGGTTGTGCTATTTTGGCATTTTATGGCCTTCAAAACTGTGATAGGTAGTGAGGAGTGAAATCAAAAGATTTGCACCCTTAGAAACCCTGAAGGCGTTGATTGGGTTTCGGGGCCCCGTGCGCGGCTAGGCTCCCAAAAAGTCCCACACATGTGGTACCCCCAATTTTTTATTTTTTTTGTCTTTATTCAATCCCTTGGGACTAAAAAAAAAAAAAATATTCAATGGGCTCAACATGCCTCTCAGCAAATAGCTTGGGGTGTCTACTTTCCAAAATGGGGTCATTTGGGGGGGTTTTGTACTTCCCTGCCATTTTAGCACCTCAAGAAATGAGATAGGCAGTCAAATTAAAAGCGGTGTAAATTCCAGAAAATGTACTCTAGTTTGTAGACGCTATAACTTTTGCGCAAACCAATAAATATACGCTTATTGGCATTTTTTTTTACTAATGACATGTGGCTGAATACATTTTGGCCCAAATGTTTGACTAAAATTGAGTTTATTGGATTTTTCTTATAACAAAAAGTAGAAAATATATTTTTTTTTCAAAATTTGCGGTCTTTTTCCGTTTATAGCGCAAAAAATAAAAATCACAGAGGCAATCAAATACCATCAAAAGAAAGCTCTATTTGTGGGAAGAAAAGGACGCAAATTTCGTTTGGTTACAACATTGCATGACCGCGCAATTACCAGTTAAAGCAGTGCAGTGCGAAATTGAAAAAAGACCTCTGGTCCTTTGGCTGCCAAATGGTCCGGGGCTGAAGTGGTTAAGTAAAGTATCATGGCAGCTGTACGTCAACAAAGAGACTGAGTTTGAAGGCGCTCCATTGATTTTCTTGCAGGATTTATCCAACTATATCCTGGTCAGGAGGAAAGCGGTAAAGCCACTATTGGACGCTGTCACGGGCACTGGCTGCAAGGACCTTTTTCTGTCCACATTGATATAATTAATCTCTTTTTGTTGAATTTTGGAGAGTCTGTGTTCTTGAGTGTAAATGTTAAACAATACACAAACCTTGAAAAGGCTGATCTGGAGACGGACTGTCTGGTCACCTAGGCTGCTGGGTTAATTGGAATGTTGATTGTGTTATTGTCTTTTGAGTTGTGGCTATAGGGGAGGGGGAAGAATCCATGAGCAGTCCCACCTCATTATCAACCCTTTGTGTTAAATGTATATAAAAAGGCTGTATTCTGTCAAATAAAGGAGTTCAAGATTATACAAGCTATTTTCGGCTAGACTTGTATTTGATGCAGCTAGAATACCTCTCTCTGATGGTCAGATTGGAAGAAGCAGAATTACTGAAGGAAGCCTCAGCGGAGTGAGGAAAAGGATCCGTCACATTGGTGGCAAGCTGTGGGATGCTTCCTCTTACCTAGGCAAACCCAAACCACCTCCGGGACCCCCTGCTCCTAACAGCGGATGGAACATCACTACGCCAGACTCAAGCGCAGCACCTTGAAGGATCTCTTGGAAGCCCGTGGAAAAGTCTCCAGCAACAAATCCAAAGCGACTCTCATAACCGAACTAATGGAGATTGACCAGACCAGCAACCCACCAGCACATACCTCAGAGGGGACAGAGTTCCAGCGTGACGTCCAGTGGCGACTGGCCTTGTATGGTACTCACCCCCCGCAGGAGGTTATCAGTCAGGTGTTACTAGAGGTGTCCCAGCTGCGAATGGCTGAACTCCAGCGGGACCAAGGAGCGTCAGTTATGTTCAACCGGGATGCTCCAGCGGCCCGCAAAAAGCTACCCTATGCTGCCTTCCGAATGTTTCAAGATGGGGAAGAGGAGATGGATGTTTACCTGCAAATGTTTGAGAGGCAATGCGGTCTCCAAGGTGTCAATAAAGCGGATTGGGTCACGCTCCTGGTCAGCCGGCTCACAGGAAGGGCTGCAGAGGCGTACAATAATGTCCCGGACGAGATCAGCCAGGACTATGATCGGGTAAAAGAAAGACTATTGGCTCGCTTCGGCATTACTCCAGAGGCACACCATTTGAGGTTTCGTAACCTCCGCCGAAAGGAGAGAGAACCGTACACAGAATGGGCTCATCAAATGACCCGAGCAGCGGAGAGTTGGATGGCTGGGCGCCAAGCTGTTACCATGGCAGATGCGCTCCAGCTAATCCTCCTGGAACAATTCTATGACCATACCCCACCTGAAGTTAGAGACTGGGTAAAGGATCGGCGGCCAGTCACAGTAGATGAAGCTGCCACCCTAGCTGACCAATACGTGGATTCAAGGCGGACGGTACAACCAGAGCCTAAGACCCCAGCTCGGTCTGTCCCCAACATTCCACGGAGCGTTGCCCCTCCACACCAGCCTTCAATCTTCGGTCCCACTCAGCTACCATCTTCACGAGGGAAAGGGGACCTCTGCTACAGATGCAACCAAGCAGGGCATGTTAGGAGGTATTGTCCGCAGAATGTTTCCCAGGACGCACGGAACAACAGGCCCCTTGGACCTGCTCGGGCTGCTGCACACTGTCTGGAGAGAGATGTGACTTACCCAAGTGAGGAGAATATTGGAATTCTACATGAGGCAGACCCTGTGCAAGCTGCCGCTACGGATAATCGTTTGCACCATCGACAAGCTGTGTGGATTAATGGTCGGGCTGCCCAGGGACTGAGGGACACGGGAGCTACTATTACCCTGATACAGTCCCGGATGATATCCCCAGCAGAGCAGACGGGACAGTCTGTGGCTGTGCGGGTGGCCGGGGGAAATGTTATGCGGGTCCCCACTGCCAGGGTTCACCTTGATTGGGGTTCGGGGGCCAAAGAAGTGGAAGTTGGAATAATGCAGAACTTACCCGCAGAGGTTTTGTTGGGCAACGATTTGGGACGTTTAAATTCAGCCTTCTCCCTGGATGTATCCCCGGAAGCCTGCCCTGTTACCACCCGCCAGCAAGCCCGGATGGAGGTGCGCTCCCTCGAGGACGGGACCCAGGTAAGCCCCGTCACCCCTGACCTAGACTGTACTACCCAAGCTATTCCTACCCCGACTTGTTCTTCTCCCCAAGACTTTGCTCAGGCAACTCTCAGTGACTCTTCTCTAGCTAGCTATAGGGAGAGAGCAGGATTGGACCCTGGGGGGTTGGAGGGGGAGCGGGTAGAGTGGGTCCAGGGATTACTCTATCGGGTTACTGAGGGAAGGACAGCCTCCCATCCACCCAAGCGGCAGCTGGTTGTGCCGCAGAAGTATCGGCATGACCTGCTGCGCATTGGGCATGACATACCCTTAGCCGGACACCTGGGGATGTCCCGGACCCTCCACCGTCTGACTCAGTCGTTTTTTTGGCCAGGGATTACAGGGGATGTCCGACAGTATTGCCGGACCTGTGACACATGCCAACGGGTGGGTAAGCATGGGGGCCCACTGAAAGCTCCCCTACACCCCCTACCGATCATTGATGAACCCTTTAGCCGTGTTGCCGTAGACCTGGTTGGACCATTGCCCCGACCTAGTCCTTCTGGGAAGAAATATATCCTTACTGTGGTGGATTATGCCACCCGGTACCCAGAGGCCATTCCCCTGGCAAATATCCACGCAGAAACTGTGGCTGATGCCTTGCTCCGGATCTTTGCCAGGGTGGGTTTCCCTCGGGAAATCATCTCTGACCAGGGGACCCAGTTCACTGCTGAGCTCACTCAGCAGTTATGGAGGCTCTGTGGGATAAAGCCCCTACAGAGCTCTCCTTATCACCCCCAGACCAACGGACTGTGTGAGAGGTTCAATGGAACACTGAAACAGCTGCTTAGGACATTTGCAACCTCTCACAGGGATTGGGAGAGATATCTGCCACACCTTCTCTTTGCTTATCGGGAGGTGCCGCAGGAATCTACCGGGTTCTCCCCATTTGAGTTGCTGTATGGGAGGCGGGTGAGGGGGCCCCTAGATCTAGTCAGAGCCCACTGGGAAGGGGGAATTGATCCCCAAGGGTCCTCTATCGTAGCATACGTTCTTGAGTTTAGGGACAGACTGAAAGAGCTGACGGACACTGTCCAAGAGAACCTTCGGGCTGCCCAAAAGCGGCAGAAACGATGGTACGATCGTACTGCTCGGAACCGCACTCTGGAGGTTGGGCAGAAGGTTCTTGCCCTCAGGCCAACCAAGCAGGACAAGTTACAGGCCACTTGGCAGGGACCTTACCGGGTTGTGGCAAAGCTCTGTGACACGACCTACCTAGTGGCTAAATGTGCGGATGAAAGAGTCAGACGGACCTTTCATGTGAACATGTTGAAAGCATACTGGGAAAGATCAGGAGAGGTAGCCGCTATATGTGCTCCAGCTGTGGAAGATTGTGAGAATCTTCCCCTGCTGGTGCTCCCGGAGCTAGATAGGATTACTGCAGGGATAGAGTCCATAAAGCTTGACGACCAGCTAGGGCTAACGCAGAGAGAAGAAGCTCGGCAGGTCCTTAGCCAGAGAAGGGAACTGTTCTCCACAGTCCCAGGGCACACTACTATGGCAGTGCACCGAGTGGAGACCCCGGGACAACTGCCACTAAGACAGGTGGCTTACCGGATACCTGACGCAGTGAGAGAGGGGATGCGTCGTGAGATTAAGGAGATGCTTGAGTTGGGAGTCATTGAACCATCCAGCAGCCCCTGGGCTTCCCCGGTGGTCCTTGTACCGAAGCGGGATGGCACGACTCGCTTCTGTGTAGACTACCGCAGATTAAATGAGTGCACCACCACTGACGCTTACCCTATGCCCCGGGTGGATGATCTGTTAGATCGCATTGCTCAGGGAAAATTCCTGACAACTCTCGACCTATGCAAAGGGTACTGGCAAATTCCTCTGGATGCAGAATCTATTCCAAAATCGGCGTTCATTACCCCATTTGGCCTATACCAGTCTAAAGTAATGCCATTTGGGATGAAGAATGCACCGGCAACTTTCCAGAGGATGGTAGACCAACTCCTCAATGGCCTCCAGGACTATGCTTGTGCATATCTGGACGACATTGCGATCTACAGTGATACCTGGGAGGACCATTTGGTTCACCTGGGTGTCGTGTTAGACCGCATCAAGGCTGCAGGACTAACCCTTAAGCCAGAGAAATGCAGCATAGGGATGTCCGAGGTACAATACCTTGGACATCGAGTAGGCAGTGGACAACAACGACCCGAGCCTGCTAAGATTGAGGCAGTTGCCAAGTGGCCGACCCCCCGTACTAAAACCCAGGTCCTGGCGTTCCTCGGCACAGCTGGGTACTATAGGAAGTTTGTCCCACAATATAGTTCCATCGCTAAGCCCCTGACAGACCTAACTAAGAAGCACCTTCCCCGACAGGTACTGTGGTCCCCCGAGTGTGAAGCTGCCTTCCAACGATTAAAGAATGCACTAACTTCAGCTCCTGTTCTAGCTGCCCCAGACCCAACCAAACGTTTTTGTGTCCACACAGATGCCTCTACATTCGGGCTGGGGGCAGTACTAAGCCAAGTAGGACCTGATGGCAGTGAGCACCCAGTGGCCTACATCAGTCGGAAGCTGCTACCCAGGGAAGTCGGTTATGCAGCCGTGGAGAAGGAGTGTTTGGCGCTGGTGTGGGCTCTCAAGAAATTCCAACCTTATCTCTACGGACGATCTTTTACGGTGCTCACCGACCACAATCCATTAATCTGGCTTAATCGGGTCTCCGGGGACAATGGACGTTTGTTACGATGGAGCTTGGCCCTGCAGCCTTACAATTTTACCATCCAGTATCGGCCAGGAAAGCAGAACGGAAACGCAGATGGACTTTCCCGGCAAACTGAACTATAAGACTCTCCCAGACAGCCCCAAGCTGACCCGTGGTGGATCTAGTTGGGTCTGCCGGACTATGGGACAGAGGGGGGGCACTGTCACGGGCACTGGCTGCAAGGACCTTTTTCTGTCCACATTGATATAATTAATCTCTTTTTGTTGAATTTTGGAGAGTCTGTGTTCTTGAGTGTAAATGTTAAACAATACACAAACCTTGAAAAGGCTGATCTGGAGACGGACTGTCTGGTCACCTAGGCTGCTGGGTTAATTGGAATGTTGATTGTGTTATTGTCTTTTGAGTTGTGGCTATAGGGGAGGGGGAAGAATCCATGAGCAGTCCCACCTCATTATCAACCCTTTGTGTTAAATGTATATAAAAAGGCTGTATTCTGTCAAATAAAGGAGTTCAAGATTATACAAGCTATTTTCGGCTAGACTTGTATTTGATGCAGCTAGAATACCTCTCTCTGATGGTCAGATTGGAAGAAGCAGAATTACTGAAGGAAGCCTCAGCGGAGTGAGGAAAAGGATCCGTCACAGACGCATTAAGCGAAAAGGGAGATTCTATATAGATGGGAATTTCCCTTCCAGATCATAGTTCACCAAAATGGACAAACAAATATTTTTAGACTTAAGAGATCTTTCTGACTTTCTGAAAAATCTTAATTTACCTCCAAGTGAGGTGAGAGGTTGGTACGCAAGGCTGTTTTCAGTGTAAACAGGGTGTGGTGTGTTTGTTTGTTAGAATTGGATTTAAATGCTCCCTTTTTTTTTTTTCTCTTCTTTTCCCTTGTTCCCTTCTCTTCTATCCTGCTTGGAACCCCATGGAACATATCATAGGACTTGATTACTTTCTGATAAATCAATTATGAATGACCGTGGACTCCTCTTCCGAGATAGGTAGTGCGATATGGTCCGACCATACGCCAATATTTCTGACGATGGCCAAGTCCAGTGAGAATAGTGCAAGATGTTCCTGGAAGCTAAACGATAACCTATTATTTGATGAGGTATGTACAAACAGAGATAGGGCTAGCAATCACAAATTTTAGGGGGGACCATTTGAAGGACACTACCTCCCTATCTATCCAATGGGAAACATTGAAATGTATTGTACGGGGCTTGTTTTTAAAACATGGTGCGAGATTAAAAAAGATAAAGGGGAATAAAATAGCTCAGCTCTCAAAGGATATAAGTAAATTGGAAAAACATAAACAAGGTCCATTACAGGAGGGACAAAAGTTGACCGTCTAATTTATTCGAAGATCATAGCTAATAGACTTACCCCGATACTTCCAACATACATACATTTAGATCAAGTAGGATTTGTAAAAAAAGGAAGAGAGGCAAGAGATAACACCTTGAAGACACTGACACTTGTGGAGTATGTCCGGAAACACCATCCCATCCTGTCTGCTGGCAATTGATGCCGAGAAAGCTTTTGACAGGGTGGGATGGTGTTTTCGCAAGGAATAAATAAATAAATAAATAAATAAAATAAAATAATGGGGATTGGGTCCAGTGCTTCTGGAAAAAGATAATGGTTCTATATCATAATCCCACCGCCAGGATACGAGCAAATGGTGATATATCTGAGTCAATTACCATAGCCAACGGAACCCGTCAGGGATGTCCCCTGTCTCCACTGCTATATGTATTAGCTATGGAACATCTAGCGACAGCCATTTGGAACAATAGAGATATACAAGAAGCAAGGGGACATCTAAAGGCTAGAAAACGCAGGTGCTGAATCTGCGTGTGATAAGCCAGTGGCCCACAAGAAATTGGAGGGGAAAATTGGACTATTTCGGTACTGATAATAAAGAAATAAGGAATGTGGCAAAGAAATAATAGAAAAGGATAACAATTTTAATCAAAAGAAATACATATATAAAAATGCACAGTGTACATTTCATACAATAAAAACAGAATTAATCCTCCTATACAAGTATCAAACACAGCAGATGAGTGTAGGACGTGGCCCGCAAACTTGGCGTTAATGTTTGAGCGAGAAGGAGAAGTCTCGACCGGTTTCGCAGCCTAAGCTGCTTCTTCAGCAGAAGGTCTAGAATAAACATTGGTTTTAAATGGATTGTCTAGAAACAGCATGATAACAAAGGAATAACAGACAATGTACATCAATAAAAACAATAGGGTGGACCAGCTCACCAATGCGTGTGGAGACGGATATTCATCAGGTCCAAAATATCTTTTCCGGCGGATATGGGGGTGTTGTAGTATGGACAGGGTACTGACAATGAGGGAAGATGTATTACTAAAGTAGTTTAGTTAATAAATGCCACCACAAACTGATTTGATGCGGGTGTGGACCAGGGTCACCTCAGGAAACCAGTGGAGGGAGGGGGAGGGAAAGGACAAGGGAAGTGGAGAAGTGGGGTGAGGTGTGGAAGAAAAACGGAAGGATAAAAAGAAGACAGGGGTTGAAAAAGGGAAGGGGGGGGGGGGGGGGGAGGAAGAGAGGGTGGGCAAGGAAGGACAAGCGGGGGGAGGGGAAAAACAGGGGAAGGTAGAGGGAGACAGGGCAAGAGAAAGAGGGGCGGTGAAAAAAGGGGGGGAGGAAAGAAGAATAAGGAAAGAGGGATAGGAATGGGAATGCAGGGGAATGAGGAAGGGAAGGGGAAGCAAGGGAAGGGGGGATAAGAGAGGAGGGGGGGGTGTTAAGGGGGGTAGTGGGAGGAAAGTGGGGGGGATAATGTGAGGGGAAAGGGAAGGGGGGGGGGGAAAGTGGTGAGGAAGGTTATAGAAGTGGGGGTCCTATTTGGTTAGAGTAAAGACTTACATACTTAATGTCAGGCCCAGACTTAGATGTAGGAACCACTGAGGTCAGCTATTAGTTGGTTATTGGTGTATGGTTAATCCAAGGCAATTAGTTGCAATGGTTCGAAGCCGAAAGCAAGGGCTGGAGAAATAACGGCACCTATGCCTGGGTACTATAACAAAAATTAGTTGGTAATGGGTGGTGGTATGGGGTAACCAATAGCCAGAAGGCCGAAACACATACCATATAGCTGATCCTCCAGTCTTGGTTCCTCATCTGAAGCACTCCATACGCCTACCGACGGTGTGCTCTACACCGTCATTTAAGGCACCCCAATCGGTGACATCAGTGTAAGCCACAGGTGTGGCTCCCTACCGGCGCCAGCGATCAGTCCATCTACGTGGCGGGGGAGAGGGGGGCCGGTGGATCCACGTGTGTGTGCCCGGGCAGCCATCAGCGCTGGCCCATAGGGCGCGCACTGATGACGCAGCGTATACGGCATGTAAAGGCGCGTGCGCAGGGAACCGTCACCATGCGCACGCGCCAGACACCGTGTACCAGGATGGTAACCAGGCAACCTCCTAAAGGGATGCCGTCAGGAGGACGAATATCCAAGATGGATTCTGTGGATAGGAGTGAGAGGAACAGCCCGCACATCACACCCAACCAAGGGCGCGTGTGCGCAGGCGCCAGTACACTCTACCACGGTGAGGTATCACAATGCGGTAACGGGGGACCCCCGACCGACACGTTCCAACTGAAACCCAATCAAAGTCGGGCCTTTGGTAAGAGGGATATAATCCCTCCAAGATGGACACATATCCGCCGGAAAAGTCCTAATTAAAAGGAAATTAGTGGACTATGATGGTCAGTCCCCAGTATTGCATAGGCGATGTGGTCCAGCCTGTACAGCAAAAAAAAGATTTATATTATGATATAAAAATATTACAAACAATTCAATTACTAGATACACAGTTTACAGTATAGTAAATAATTAAAGGGCCTAAAATAAAGGTCCAAAAACCATCCTTTGCACCTCAAAGCAAGCAAATCAAGGCAATTCATCATAACGGTATCGGAACAAGCCAGGAATGATAGGGTGCAGGTGGTAAACTGATCCCCGATAAGAGTTGGGGAGTTGGTGAGGCTACATGTGAAAACAACTACAGGAATGGCTTATATGATATCGTTTCATTGAGTCCTGGGGGTTGGGTAGCATTGAGTCTCTCAATCCATAGGGTCTCCCTTTGTAGGATTGAGCGATCCCAATTGCCGCCTCTAGGATTTCACTCCCAACCAGTGTACAACCTACACCTGGAAGAAATTCCACACGCAAACGCTTAAGATTTGGAGGAGGTACCCCTCCAACTAATCCCAAAAAGAATAAAAAGGCATCTAAGAGAGTGCTAAATCTGCCAATAAACCTACAGCCCCCACCACCACTGAACCTACAGCTGAAGGCACAGTGGCTAACACAACCCTTCACAACAACACTATTCCTAAAATTCTGAACTCCAGTATTATGACCAACAAATACACTAAAGTAAATGAAGATCTAATTTTTTTAGACCTGAAGAAACAACAGGGGAATCTCGACACATTTGTGATAAAGTCCACACAAATAGCACCCATACCCCCAACACCCAATGTCCCTCCAACCTCACAGATTTAAATATCATCAACCTTACACCCTTTTTTCTCACTGCAGAAGAAATCTCAGTTTTACAGCTGGAATTAGGCTTCTGCACCTTTGATAGTCTCAAAGTCAATGAGACCATTAAAGATTTATATCTATTTGCACGTAATCTCACTTTCAAATTCATGTTCGACAAGGAGCGCGCCAACATTAATTTGGAACGGGAACTTGCAGAACGCACGAAGCACTTTACTATGCAAGAATTTCGGGCACTACGAGACCTAATGCTCCTTTACGACGAAGGTGCTATTGATGACCCCCCAGCCTTATCAACGCTGTCACACACACACACACACACAGACTTCCAACACTACCACCGGTAATTCTGCACCCATACATAAACGTTTCCGGCCACGTTCACGTCGTTTCCCGGACCTGATGACTTGTCCGACCATCTGGTCCTTTGTACAGGCCACCATTAGAGACCTTAAAGCACAGCAATGGCACCAAATATCCCCCAATTTAAATCCCGGACAGTTACAGGCCCTTAAGAATCAACAGAGTCGCTCAGATATCGTTATCAAACAGTCAGATAAGGGGGGCAACATTGTGATAATGACACACCAACAATACCAGGCGATGTGCCATAAAATTCTGAGCAATCGCAGCTGGTATCGTCCTATCACTGTATCCCTAACCTCCTCTTTCACACAGGAACTAACTGCCCTTTGCGCTGAGGCCTTCCACTCGGGCCTCATCGACAAGGACACTTTTGAATTCCTGGTTCCCAAATTCCCTCGTACTCCAACTTTCTATTCACTCCCAAAAACCCACAAGAATACACGTACCCCTCCGGGTAGACCTATTGTGTCAGGGATAGGTTCTCTGACAGAGAACGCCAGTAAATTTGTGGATGCATTTCTGATGCCTCACGTTCGCAGCCTCCCATCTTATGTCCAAGATACGGCTGACTTTCTACAGCAGATAGAGGGGATCCAGGTCCCTCCGGACTCCCTGCTCATGTCGATTTTATGTCGAAGCTCTGTATTCGAGCATTCCACACGAGCGGGGGGTCCCGACGGCTGGATCCTTTCTTTTTGAGCAGGACACCAATACTTGGCCCCTTAATGAATTCATATTAACACTCCTGAATTTCATTTTAACTAAAAATTACTTTACCTTCAATGAACAACTTTATCTCCAAACCCAAGGAGTTGCTATGGGGACTTCTTGTGCCCCGGCATATGCTAACTTATATATTTGGGAGGCTGGGAACGGTCAGTACAAATCAGATGAAAGATACGCCGAATATCTACTAGAAGTACTACTATGGTACCGGTACATTGATGACCTGTTCTTGGAATGGACAGGAACTAAAGACAAACTTACAGAATTTATTGACAAATTGGGCCAAAACACCTTTAATTTATGTTTCACCTTCAATGTTGATGATGGGGAGATCCCTTTCTTGGACCTGTCCATCATCAAACAACCTGACGGTTACTTAGGAACAAACCTTTATCGTAAGCCCACGGCGGGCAACACATTGTTATTCGCTACTAGTGCTCACCCCAGGCCACTGGTTCGAAGCATACCTTTTGCACAGTATCTGCGATTACGCAGAAACTGCACCCGTGAGGAAGATTTCAGGATACAGGCCAACGCGCTACGTGAACGCTTGCTGGCCAGAGGATATTCCCCTTCTAACCTCAGGAAGGCTTTGAACAAAGCCTCTATGAGGTCTAGAAGTTCCCTTTTAATTAAACGCCCCAAACCGGCTCCGGTTATGGAACCAGTTAGATTCATTACCACCTATTCTGCCCACCATCATATACTGAGAGACATCCTAACAAAGAACTGGCACCTTCTCACAGACCACCATACCCTAAATAGACACGTACGCTCTAATCCGGAATTGGTGTTCCGGAGAGTGTGCTCCCTCCGTGACCGTTTAACTAGCAGTCACTACGTGGCTGCCAAATCTCCCAAAAACAGACCCTTTGGCACTTTTAAATGTGGCCAATGCCCCCGCTGCCCATGGGTTCGGGAAGTCAAACGCTTCATATTACCAAATGGAGAGAGATTTGTACCCCGATGCCATGCGGACTGCGGCACAAGAGGAGTGATTTACCTCATGACGTGCAAATGCAATGCATTTTATGTAGGTAAAACTATCAGAGAATTTAGACAAAGGATTGGGGACCACCTCTATTACTCCGGCAGTGGTAAACTAACCACAATTGGACGACATATCGGAATTCACCACCGCTACGATACGTCCGTGGTTGACTTCCGGATTCTAGAGGTGATACCCCCCAATCCTAGAGGCAGTGATTGGGATCGCTCAATCCTACAAAGGGAGACCCTATGGATTGAGAAACTCAATGCTACCCAACCCCCAGGACTCAATAAAACTATATCATATAAGCCATTCCTGTAGTTGTTTTCACATGTAGCCTCACCAACTCCCCAACTCTTATCGGGGATCAGTTTACCACCTGCACCCTACCATTCCTGGCTTGTTCCGATACCGTTATGATGAATTGCCTTGATTTGCTTGCTTTGAGGTGCAAAGGATGGTTTTTGGACCTTTATTTTAGGCCCTTTAATTATTTACTATACTGTAAACTGTGTATCTAGTAATTGAATTGTTTGTAATATTTTTATATCATAATATAGAGGGGGTCCCCGACTTACAAACATCCGACTTACAAACGGAGGGAGACAACGGGAAGTGAGAGGAAATCCAACCCTAGGAAGGGAAATTCACTCCTGTAAGAGTTAATATGGGGTAAAAGGTGTCTCCACTGATGCTTTATCACCAGGCCATCCTTCCCTAACAACCCAAAATTTTCAAAATCCAATTGTCATTGGGACAGAAGGTGAGGTGAAATCTTCTGAACAGGGGCACAGACAGCAAAACAAATGTTACAAGGGTGATAACCCTTCTCTATGTTATCTAAAAAAATTAAAAATAGATTTTTTGGCTGGAGCTACACTTAAAAAATGTTCCTGTTCCGACTTGCAAACAGATTCAACTTAAGAACAACCCTACAGTCCCCATCTTGTTTGTAACCCGGGGACCCCCTGTAAATCTTTTTTTTGCTGTACAGGCTGGACCACATCGCCTATGCAATACTGGGGACTGACCATCATAGTCCACTAATTTCCTTTAATTAGGACTTTTCCGGCAGATATTTGTCCATCTTGGAGGCATTATATCCCTCTTACCAAAGGCCCGACTTTGATTGGGTTTCAGTTGGAACGTGTCGGTCGGGGGTCCCCCGGTCCCCGCATTGTGATACCTCACCGTGGTAGAGTGTACTGGCGCCTGCGCACACGCGCCCTTGGTTGGGTGTGATGTGCGGGCTGTTCCTCTCACTCCTATCCACAGACTCCATCTTGGATGTTCGTCCTCCTGATGGCATCCCTTTAGGAGGTTGCCTGGTTACCATCCTGGTACACGGTGTCTGGCGCGTGCGCATGGTGACGGTTCCCTGCGCATGCGCCTTTACATGCCGTATACGCTGCGTCATCAGTGCGCGCCCTATGGGCCAGCGCTGATGGCTGCCCGGGCACACACACGTGGATCCACCGGCCCCCCTCTCCCCCGCCACGTAGATGGACTGATCGCTGGCGCCGGTAGGGAGCCACACCTGTGGCTTACACTGACGTCACTGATTGGGGTGCCTTAAATGACGGTGTAGAGCACACCGTCAGTAGGCGTATGGAGTGCTTCAGATGAGGAACCAAGACTGGAGGATCAGCTATACGGTATGTGTTTCAGCCTTCTGGCTATTGGTTACCCCATACCACTACCCATTACCAACTAATTTTTGTTATAGTACCCAGGCATAGGTGCCGTTATTTCTCCAGCCCTTGCTTTCGGCTTCGAACCATTGCAACTAATTGCCTTGGATTAACCATACACCAATAACCAACTAATAGCTGACCTCAGTGGTTCCTACATCTAAGTCTGGGCCTGACATTAAGTATGTAAGTCTTTACTCTAACCAAATAGGACCCCCACTTCTATAACCTTCCTCACCACTTCCCCCCCCCCTTCCCTTTCCCCTCACATTATCCCCCCCACTTTCCTCCCACTACCCCCCTTAACACCCCCCCTCCTCTCTTATCCCCCCTTCCCTTGCTTCCCCTTCCCTTCCTCATTCCCCTGCATTCCCTCCCCCCTTTTTTCCCCCCATTCCTATCCCTCTTTCCTTATTCTTCCTTCCTCCCCCCCTTTTTTCACCGCCCCTCCTCCCCTCTTTCTCTTGCCCTGTCTCCCTCTACCTTCCCCTGTTTTTCCCCTTCCCCCCCTTCCCCATTATTACTATTCCCCCCCCCTTCCTTTCCCCCTCCCCTCCCCCCCGCTTGTCCTTCATTGCCCACCCTCTCTTCCCCCCCCCTTCCCTTTTTCAAACCCTGTCTTCTTTTTATCCTTCCGTTTTCTTCCACACCTCACCCCACTTCTCCACCTCCCTTGTCCTTACCCTCCCCCTCCCTCCACTGGTTTCCTGAGGTGACCCTGGTCCACACCTGCATCCAATCACAGTTTGTGGTGGCATTTATTATTAACTAAACTACTTTAGTAATACATCTTCCCTCATTGTCAGTACCCTGTCCATACTACAACACCCCCATATCCGCCGGAAAAGATATTTTGGACCTGATGAATATCCGTCTCCACACGCATTGGTGAGCTGGTCCACCCTATTGTTTTTATTGATGTACATTGTCTGTTATTCCTTTGTTATGCTGTTTCTAGACAATCCATTTAAAACCAATGTTTATTCTAGACCTTCTCCTGAAGAAGCAGCTTAGGCTGCGAAACCGGTCGAGACTTCTCCTTCTCGCTCAAACATTAACGCCAAGTTTGCGGGCCACGTCCTGCACTCATCTGCTGTGTTTGATACTTGTATAGGAGGATTAATTCTGTTTTTATTGTATGAAATGTACACTGTGCATTTTTATATATGCATTTCTTTTGATTAAAATTGTTATCCTTTTCTATTATTTCTTTGCCACATTCCTTATTTCTTTATTATCAGTACTGAAATAGTCCAATTTTCCCCTCCAATTTCTTGTGGGCCACTGGCTTATCACACGCAGATTCAGCACCTGCGTTTTCTAGCCTTTAGATGTCCCCTTGCTTCTATTATACTACAATGGATGATGGTACTCTTTAATTAATTTATTTTTGTCTTATCAAAGACTATACTCACAATTTGACATAGAGATATACAAGGAATAAAAGTGGGGGAGGAGGAATATAAATTATCCATACATGCGGATGATTTGCCGATATACATTACGAATCCACTGATGACGATACCAAATTTAATACAGGAATTTAAGCGTTTTGCTAAAGTGAGTAACTTTAAAGTAAACTATAACAAATCAGAGGTGCTGAATATTACATTACCAAATACAGTGGAACTTCTGAAGAATAATTTCTCCTTCAAATGGCAAACTAATGCAATTAAATATCTGGGTACATAAATCCCTAGAGAAATGGAAAAGCTTCAAGTACTTAATTATGTCCCGATAATGCAAAAAATAATAAAAGACACTCCAACGATATGATAGGGGGAGATCTTTTCGTGGATGGGTAGGATAATTATTATAAAAATGGATATATTGCCCAAGATTATATACATTATATATAAAAAAATATATATTATAAGAGGTCGACCGATATTTGGTGTTTTTTATTTAATCGGCATCGGGCGATTGTGCTGATAAAAAAAGGCCGATTATAACTAGGGCTGCAACTAATGATTATTCTCATAATCGATTAGTTGGCCGATTATTGTTTCGAATAATCGATTAATCGGTTAATAACCTTTAAAAAAAACAAAGTGTGCTGTATAATTTAGTTAATATGTTAAGTTTAAAAAAAAAAAAAAAAAAAAAGGCTTTATTCTTTTTTTTTTTCACAATCAAAGTCTTTTATTCGTTAAATGTTGCAAACAATACAATAAAATGGTAAATCCAATATAAGGCATAAGAAGATTCTTAATAACATTTTGTCATAGTAATTATAATTGACAAATCAACAAAAAAGGAGAACAAAGTTGATCGAACAGACACCTTAGCTATGCATTTTGATATAATGAGAGAGTGTGGTAGTATGGAAAGGGGAAAAAAAAAAAAAAAGGGGAGGTAAGGGGGAGAGGTAGGAAGGGTAGGGGGTTTGGTGTTCAGTGGTGTAAGCATTGCTATATTCCCTTGGTATTATACACGTATGAATATACTGTGAAGTGGTCTTGATCCTCAGATTCATGTCCCAAGACTGTTTTAGTCATGACGTAATAGTTTGTATTCTTCTGAAAGTGTGAAAAGTAGCCATGGTTGCCATAATTTGTTAAAACTAGTACAGTTCGTCGCTCCACCCCTGAGACTTCGAGCTGCGGCAGACCCCCCACAGTTGGGGGGGCCGTGGCGAGGAGTCGGAGGGGGAGGGAACTCTTTACACACAGACAAATGGAAAAAGGAAAATGAGGGACAGGGACTGCAAATATTCACACAGCTCTCTCACGATACAAGGAAACTTAGATGAACAGTGGGTAGAGTCCATACTAAAATCTCATGGTGGGATACTGATTTCCGCGGACCTCCCCAATTAAAGACGTTCAACTGCGCTAAGCAGAAGAAAGAGAACTACTCACGGAAGAGGCACATTCAGATAGCCTCCTACTTAACTTTACAGGGAAAAGCCCGATAATGAATAGTCGGTGGTACACTTTCTAATGTTTGATGTTCAATGTCTATGGGGAATGGTGTATTAACATTTGTAAACTGTTGGTCCTTGCGGACCCTGTTCTGAAGTTAAATAAAAAATTAAAAAAAAAAAAAAAAAAAAAACTAGTACAGTTCTCTTTTTTCATTGCCAACAGTTCTTCTGTTTTATACATATAATGGACCCTGTCCAACCAATCCTTGACTGTAGGAGTGTGAGTGGATTTCCAGTGTAATGGTATCGGGCATTTGGCTGCTGTTAGTAAGTGCCTAGATAGGGACTTTTTGTATTTGCTAATAGAGAAGCAATTTATGTGTAATAGGCAAGCAGCTGCGTCTAATACAATTTTAGTTTCCGTGATGTGTTTGATCCAAGATATAATCTTATTCCAGTAGCCAAGGATTGGGGGACACTCCCACCAGACATGTAGGAACGTCCCTGTTTTCTCACAGCGCCAACAAAGATCTGAGGATTCAGGGGACCATTTTTTGGTCTTATCTGGGGTAATGTACCACATCGTAAGAAGTTTATAAGAGATTTCCTGGAACCTCGTGCTAAGTGAACACTTATGGGCAAATATGCAAGCCTTTTCCCATTGTGCGTTGGGTATGATTGAGCCTAGTTCTGATTCCCATCTTACTTTATGTTTATTTCTTTCCTGGGGTAGTGGTTCGTTTAGCCATGCGTACGCAAGGGAAGTTGTGTGTGGGGTTTGGGTTCCTTTATAGCAAATGTCTTCTAGTGGTGTAAGTTTTTGGAGGAAGGCCGTTTTATTTTTATTGTTTTTTTTTTTTTTTGTCTTTTATTACAAAATAAATCAAGACACACCACCCCACCCATAAACCCCCCCCCTCAAAAAACATAAAAAAATAAATTACAAACAAAAAAAAAAAAAAAAAAACCACACAGAAAAAATAAAGAGAAAAAAAAAAAAAAAAAAAAAAAAAAACCCCACCAATTTTTATCCAAACAGAGTCTTTCCATGGAGATCATTCCCGAGTCTGCCTATCACTTTGATGTATTTATAATCATAAAAAGTGGTCTTACTTCTAATCTTCTTCTAGGAGTGTACTTCCTTCCTCCGAGGCCATAAAAGTGTTCCAGAGTCGCCAGGTCCTAGAGTATTTCTCTCCTTGAGATCGTGCTGAAAGGACCATATCTTCCAGTTTGCTAATCTCTTTCACTTTGCGAAGCCACATTCCTACTGTCGGGGGTATTTCCGACTTCCACCTTCGTGGAACACACGCCTTCGCAGCATCTAAGAGGTGACAGATTATAGATTCCTTGTATGCCTTTTCTGGTATATGAGAAACATGAAGGAGGAAGAGAGCTGGGTCTCTTGGGATTGTGTGTTCTGTAAAATTTTGAACAAACTGTCTAACTTCTGTCCAGAAGTTTTCTAATTTAGGACACTCCCAAAAGATGTGTAGCAGAGTACCTTTATCCCTCTGGCATCTCCAACATCGATCTGAGAGGTCAGGGTACATTTTTTTCAGTTTATCTGGTGTTCTATACCAGCGTGTTAGAATTTTAAAGTTTGTTTCTTGTGTTTTCACACAGATCGACGATTCATGCGTGAGACTAAGGATTTGTTGTATTTGTGTTGTGTTAAAGTTTCCTCCCAGCTCTTGTTCCCATTCACTAATACATCTCAAGGAGTCTATTTCCGCTGTCATCATTAGTAAGCCATAATTAACTGATAGCGCGTGGGGCATTACTCCCGTTGCCGAACATAATTTCTCGAAAGTAGTGAGGGGTCTGTTGAACCTCTCTGGGGCTGGAAGTGTATTAAGAAAGTGGGTAATTTGGAGCGCGCTCCAAAATCTCAATCTATATATCTCCTCTTTATCCATCAACTCCGATATAGTTCGCCATTTTCCCTCCTTTATATAACTAGAAACTTGTGTAAGACCTATATCTATTAAATACTTAAAAGCCCTGTCTTCTAACCCCGGTGGGAAGAGGGGGTTTTCTAATATGGGATAAAGAGGAGAAATCTCTGGCGCTATACCCATGGATGGAAATAACTTTGTGCAGATTTTAATCGTATTCCCTATTAAAGGATGTTTAATCAAATCCTTAGGTAGATGTGCATAGCACCAGGGTGTTCTTCTCAGAGGGATATGCGACTGTGCGTACTCAATCTGTACCCATAATTTAGATTCCTTATGCCTGCACCAATCTATTAACCTAGCTAGGTGTATGGCCTGGTAATATTTACATATATCGGGTATAGCCAATCCTCCCTGACTCTTAGGGAGTATCAGTTGTCTACGTTGTAGTCGAGGTTTCTTATTTGCCCATATAAACTCAAAAATTAACTTCTGGCATTGTTTAAAATATTTTACTGGAATATTTATTGGAAGTGCTTGTAAAAGATAAAGAAATTTAGGAAGAATATTCATTTTAATAATATTGCAACGCCCTATCCAAGAGTATATGCCTAGTTTCCATTTATCTAATAGACTCTTCACTTTTTGCAGCAATGGGGGGAAGTTTAATTCAAAGATCTTATTTATATTATTAGGAATCATAGTCCCCAGGTATGTAAGCGCCTTATCAGTCCATTTAAATTTAAAATTTTGTTTAAGTTGCTCCACTAGAGTTTGAGGGGAGTTGAGTCCCATTGCTTCTGACTTGCTAAAGTTAATACGAAGGTTAGACAGCCTGCTATATTTCTCAAACTCTCTCATCAAGTTTGGAATGGAGATCAGTGGGTTTACTAAAGAGAACATCATGTCGTCTGCGTAGGCCGAAATCTTAACTTGCACCTTTCCTATTTGTACTCCTGTGATATCTTGATTTAGCCTAATTGTGCATAGAAAGGGTTCTAGCGAGAGGGCAAAGAGGAGTGGCGATAAAGGACATCCTTGACGTGTCCCGTTTGAGATCTGGAAGGTTTCCGACAGTACTCCATTGGCTCTTACCTTGGCCATTGGGCCAGAGTAAATAGAGCTTATCCATTTCATCATTTTCTCTCCAAACCTTTCATACCTCAAAACTGCCAATAAAAAACTCCAATTAACCCTATCGAAAGCTTTCTCTGCGTCTGTGTTTACCAATACGCATTGTGACTGAGTCTTGTTAACTATGTGCAACAGGTTAAGGATTTTCGTAGTGTTGTCTCTTGCTTCCCTTTTAGGGACGAATCCTACTTGATCTAAGTGTACTAGAGACGGAATATACTGTTGAATCCTATTTGCCAATATTTTAGAGAAAAGCTTGCAATCTAGATTGAGTAGAGAGATCGTCCGGTAACTTCCACAAGATGTCGGGTCTTTCCCCTCCTTTGGTATTATTGAAATATGTGCTAGCATTGTCTCTTTTGCAAAGGTTGCGTTCGACCCCAGGGCGTTGAAAAATTTAATCATATATTGGGTCAGGGATGGGAGCAGTGTTTTATAATATTGGGCTGTCAAGCCGTCCGGGCCCGGTGCCTTTCTCAATTTAGTGTTTTTTACCACTCCTTGGAGTTCTTCTGCCGTAATAGGTTTTTCAAGATCATCTCTCTCTTTATCTGATAATTGAGTCATCGATGATCGTGAGAGGTATTGATCTATTTGAATTTGAGTGGGGCGCTTAATCTGCAGATTATATAGAGATTTATAGTATTCTCGAAATTCCCTAACAATGTCGTGGGGCTTCGTAACTTTAGTTTGATTCATTTGGACAATATGTGGTATATAATTTGTTAGTTTCTGTTCTCGTAAAGTTCTTGCTAAGGATCTCCCACATTTATCCCCCGATTCATATGAGAATTTTCTGCAGGTTTGTAATGCTGCTTTGGCTTTAAAATAAAGAAGGTCTGAGATTTGTGTCCGTTTTACTTTAAGATCTTTCTCTAAAGATAGAGATAAAATTTTTTTGTGCCGGGATTCCAACTCTACTAATTCTTCTAGCAATATTTTTAACTGTTCTGTCCGCTTTCTTTTTAACCTTGCCCCATGTTTAATCAATATCCCTCTGATGACTGGTTTATGTGCCTCCCAAATAATACCCGGACTACAATCTGGGGTATCATTTATTTTAAAATAATATTCTATTTCCTTGGTTACTTCTTCCAGGACTTTTGTCCTGTAGGAGGGATTCGTTTAATCTCCATTGAGTTGGACCCTTATTCCAGGAGTTTTGCAAAGTATATGTTAAGAAAACAGGCGCATGGTCCGACCATGTAATTGATCCTATACTAGTTTCTCGTACCGAATGTAGCTGCGCATGTGGAACCAAGAAGTAATCTATTCGAGAATATGAATTATGAGGGGAGGAGTAGAAAGTATAATCTTTTTCTGTAGAGTGCATTAATCGCCATATGTCAATCAATTGATTTTGATGAAAGGTTTGAGCAATCTGGTTTCGTGCCCTGTAAGAAATACCTGATAGTCCAGAGGAAGTGTCCTCCGCCGGTATCAGAGGGACATTTAGATCTCCCCCGATGACCAGGTGACCCTCTGCGAATTCGTTCAGGTATTTAAGTGCTTTTTTTAGAAATGTCTCTTGATGATCATTAGGGGCATATAATGTCGCCAAAGTAATCTTAAAATCTCCTATATTGCCCTTCACGAACAAGAAGCGTCCTCCCGGATCTCTGGCTAGATCTATGAGCACCCATGGTACCTTCCTCGAAATAAGGATAGACACTCCTCTCGACTTTGATTTTGAATTTGTTGCATGGTATCCAATCGGAAATAGATGATTTTTTAAAATAGGAACTTTATCCTCTCTAAAATGCGTCTCTTGAATAAATGCTACATCTGATTTATACCTTTGCAGGTCATGTAGAAGTACCCTCCTTTTTTCTGGTATATTCAGACCTTTAGCGTTTAATGAAAGCAAGCTCAGGGTCTCCATGGAATGGCTCTATAAAGAGAACACAACAACAGCGCAAAAAAAAAAAAAAAAAAAAAAACCAAACAAAAAAAAATAAAAAAAAAAAAAAATAAAATAAAAAAAAAAGAAAAAAAAAGTTTATATATATATATATATATATATATATATATATATATATATATATATATATATATATATATATATATATATATATATATATATATATATATATATATAAATATAAGAAAAAACCTACACACAAAAAAAAAACAAAAAAAAAAACACACAACCCTACCAAAAAAAAATAAAATTAAAATAAAAGTGTAACCGTACCTAACTAAAGTTTAGCAAAATTTAGCTAAAAAAAAAAAACGCTCACCGTTACCCGGTATATGAGCGTTGACCTATGTGAGGTTTTGGATAGAAATGATCGGATATGAGGCCAGCCCCTAGAGCTCCGGGACTTTCCACTCCTTCCGACTGAGAAAAAGAAAACGCAATAATAGAGAAGAAATAATCAAAAAATCAAGAAATATAATAGGTATAAATAATTTACTTTATACCCGGGGGGGGAAGAGGGAGGTCGATCGCACAAGAGAAATCTCCCACCCTCTTCATCTCTATTAGTCAGTATTATACTCTATTTAAATAATTCTCTAACATAGTAATCATACTCACAATAAACATAATCCACCGTCTATTACTTTTATTCTTTATGCCTCCACATATATTTCCAATACTCTTATCTGTAGTCCATTCTTAGTCCCAATAATTCTCTCACCCTCTACCTCCCTCCCTCCCCCCCCCCCCTTCTCCATAAGGAGAGGGGGGGAGAGAGAAAAAAAAAAAAAAAAAAAAAAAAGGGGAGAGAAAGATAATGAGAAAAAAAAAAAAAAAAAACCCCCAAGGAAATCTAAACCAGAGACAGAGACCCATCGAAATAAGTATCAACGGATAATTATCATTAAACCGGCCCCTTCGTAAAGACCTGTCTCCTCTTTCTTCCTCTCATATATACCGCCGTATCTTATCTCTCCTAGATCTTCAAATAATACTTTGTACATTATAGCGTATATATTGTATTCTCCCTAGTCAAAATAAGAAATAAGCCCTACTCCAGGCATACCTTGACTACTTATATATCTATACATTTATTTATATGTCTATATATAAAGAGAGTGAGGCAGATAAAAAATAATTGAGAGAAAAAAAGAGAGGGAGAGAAAAGAAAAAAAAAAAAGAGAAAAAAAATGAAACAAAACTAGGATAGAGACTACTTCTCCAAACCTTAATTTATCTTATATATCTTTATGTTTCGTTGCCTCTTATTTTTACGTAGGACTCCAGAAAAATATATAAAATCCCTCCCCTCTCCCCCCTCCTCATAACATTTTATAAGTGACTTTAAAAAAAAAAAGGAAGTTCTTCCTAGTGACCAAACAATATTGTTCTTAACTTTAGTGTCATTTATTCGTGTTTCTTTTCCCTTGTTTTTAAAACAAAAGCTGTGTTCAAAAAAAAAAGGGAATTTTGTGGTACCCCTAAACGAATTGGGAAAGACTCCTGGTCTTGCCTCTGAGTGAGTGTCCCTCATTAGTGATTTATACATGTATTGTGATTATTTGTGGAGTGAGCCAAAAAAAAATAAATAAAAAAAAGCAATTAAGTATAAACCAAAGAAAAAAAAACAAATAACTTATTGTGTATTACTACTATTATTACTTAATATATATTATCAATATATATGTTATGTGATGTCCCTATTTCTGTGTTGAACCCTCTATCCCATTAGCAATCAATACCCAATCAGGGATTATGTGACTGAAGAGAGGAGGAGGAAAAAAAAAAAAAAAGGGGGGGGGGGGGTAATTTTATCCTTATAGTGGAAACACAATGGAAGCATTTTCCCTCCAAAATTCTAAATTTGTGCAAACAGCAAAACAAAAAAAAACAAAAAAAAAAAAAAGGACGGGGGGGGGGGAGAAGAAGGAAAGAGAGGACTCATAAGCTCCCCTTGAACCCCTTAAGCCAGAATATAATATTTTACTATTTCTATTAAGGGAGGTTTTGTAAAAATTCCCCAAGATCCTACACTTTCCATTCTTGTGTCCTCTTAATTATCTTGAACGTTAAGCCTCTCCCTCCCCTCCCCCCACCTGCATTCTATGATATCATTTTACAGTTTTACATTTCTATTTCTCAGTCTCTTTAGAAATTCTAGAATCTTGAAATCCGCTTTGGGGTCTTTGTCTTTGTCTTGTCTGTCTATCACTCCAGGGGCCTTGTTTATTTAAATGGTCTAGGCGTCCCCCCCTATGTGGTATGTATGCAAGCCAGTTTGGGATCTGAATAGGGGGCACGTCCAGGAAGGTAAATAGTCCCGGAAGGTCTCTTGGAGCATGAATGATATATGATGATGATTCCTTACGGAACCTTACTGTCAGTGGAAACCCCCATCTATATGTGCATCCTTTTTCCTTTGCTAAATCTAAGAGCGGGCGTAGACAGGCTCTACGTTGAAGAGTAGCATGGGATAAGTCTGGTAGAATTGTAATATGGGCACCTTCAAAGTTCATATCCCCCATTTCCCAGGCCGCTCTGAGTATCCGTTCCTTTTCTGGGTAGTGGTGAATGCGACAAATAATATCCCTTGGTCTTTCTAAATCTTTGGATCTGGGGCCCGCACCTCTATGTGCTCTGTCCATTTTTATTATTTTCTCCTTAGACTTCAAAACATATTGAAACACGGCATTTAACGTTACCTCAAGGTCTTCATCCCCATATGCTTCAGGGAGGCCACGTACCCGAAGATTATTCTTTCGGCTTCTGTCTTCAATTTCCTCGATATGAAGCTGTGTATCCATTGCCTCTGCTACTTGCATATTCTGTGATCTTTCTAATGCTTGGATCCTTTGTTCCACCAGGAGCGCTGTTTCTTCTCCTGTCTTCACCCTCTCAGCTAGGGCTGCTGCTTCTGACCTCACCGCGTGTATGTCCCGGCGTTGTGTCTCCTCCATGCGTAGGACCAAGTCCTCGATATCCCTGCGGGTTGGCAGCGCGTCAAGCAGTGCACGGATATCACGGATATCTCCTTCCAAACCTCTGGGTTGCCCCCTGTCAGTTTGTTCAACTGATCCCGTGGAGTCCGACCGGAGCTGTTTCAGATTCTGCATCCCAGCGTCTGGTAAGCACTGTGATGTCTCAGCGTCGGCGGTTTTATCAAATCCTCTGTTGTGGTTATCTGTAACCCTTGGTGTTTCTTCTGGTGGAGTGCGCACTGGTTGGAAAAAATATTGCTGAATATCCCCTTGTATGATGCGGGGATGTGTTTTTTCCTTTGCGGATCTGGTCTGGTATCTGTTGCCCGCATTCATACCGGACTTAGTGCACTATTCCCGGTCCTGATATCTTAAGTTGCTATGGAAGTCCCGGAGCTCTCTCCATGCATGACCTCACCCGACCATGTCTAGACCACACCTCTTATTTTTATTGTTAAGCAGGAAGTCTTTAATCTGAAGATAGAACCAAATGCTGGGGGAGGAAATCACCAAACTCCGTCTTGAGTGATTCAAAGGACTTAATCTTATTGCTGATCATGCAGTGTATTGCTAGGAATATTGAATTGTGGCCAGGGGTTGGGGGGTTTCTTTTGGTTGAGGCCGGGAATAAAGTCTGGATTGTTGGTTAATGGGGTCAGTGGGCCCGGTATGGTGGCCAGGTTGTATTTTGTGCCAAATGTTTAGTGTGTTTGTTACAAGGGGATGCGTGGTCCCCCTGGTGCATCTAGAGTGTTGGGACCATGGATAATAGAGTAGACTCCCTCCATCAGGTTGATGTTCTAGTTGTACCCAGTCTTTCAATCCCCAATGACAATGCCAGTCAATGATCCTAGATATGTGGGCGTCATAGTAGTATTTTTTGAAATCGGGGAGGCCTATTCCACCTCGGGATTTGGGCCATGTAAGGGTTCTGAAGTCTGTTCTGGGTTTTTTGTTGGCCCATAGAAAGTTTCTCTGGATGGAGAGTAGTCTGGAGAAAAAAGAATTTGGTATGTGAATGGGTAGTGCGTTGAAAAAGTATAATAACCTGGGTAAGACCGTCATCTTTAGTATTGAGGCTCTACCAAACCAAGAAAACTGTCCGTGGGTCCAACGTTGGAGGTCGTCTGTAATAGATTTTAGTAATGGGATGAGATTAGCCGAAAAGAGGGAGTTGATGTCTGGGGTTAATTTGATTCCTAAGTATTTGAGAGCGTTCTGTTCCCATTTAAATTTAAAATTGCTTTTGATGAGCAGAAGTGTGTCTGGAGGGATCCCTAGATTGAGAGCTTCGGACTTGGATTGATTTATTTTAAAGTTTGAGATGTAGCTATATGTCGAAAAGATTTTAAACAGATTTGGGAGAGTCGTGTGAGGGTGAGTAATAAAAAAGAGAAGATCATCTGCGTAAGCGGCTGTTTTGCATTTCCTATTGTGTATATTGAATCCAGTGATCTCAGGGGACTTGTTTATCGTACGGATAAGAGGTTCGAGTGTGAGGATGAATAGAAGGGGCGAGAGTGGGCATCCCTGTCTAGTGCCATTATGAATCTGTATCGGGTCTGATAGGGTGTTGTTAATTTTGATTCTGGCCTGTGGATTCTGGTAAAGGGCCCTGATCCAGCTCATCATTTTGTCCCCTATGCCAATATGGGCGCAGGTGTTAAACATGTATTCCCACGATACTCTATCAAAGGCCTTCTCTGCATCGGTCGATACCAGAAGGCCCTCGATTTTCTTTTTTTGTGCATGATGTATTAGGTTTAGAGATTTAGTGATATTATCTCTGGCTTCCCTGTTGGGCATAAAGCCTACTTGTTCTGGGCCTATAATCTTGTGTAGTAGTGGTTTCAGTCTATTGGCTAATATTTTGGCTAGGAGTTTAATGTCTATATTCAGGAGGGAAATAGGTCTGTAATTAGCACAGTCTGTATGGTCTTTGTCAGGTTTAGGGATGATAGCTATATGGGCCATGAGTAGTGTGTTTGAGTCATTGTCCTGTTGGGCAAGGTGGTTGAAGGCTGAGAGTAGTGGGGTGGAGAGTAGTTGTGTGAATGTCTTATAGTATTGTGATGTGAAGCCATCTGGACCTGGGCTCTTTCCTGATTTAAGAAGTTTAATGGCATCTTGCAGTTCTGTCATGGTAATAGGTGTGTCTAATGCGTCTTTGTCTAGGTCCGGTAGGGAGGGTAGATTGCTGTCTTTCAGGAATTTTTGTATCATTTCTTCTCTAGTGTGTTGCACATGTGACGGTTTATGTTGTGGGGGAAGATTGTAGAGTTTGGAATAGAATTCATGGAATATTTCTGCTATTTTCCCCGAATTGTGCTCCAAAGTCCCTACTTTGTTACGTATAGCATGTATGTGTTTTGCGGTGGTGGCATCCCTCAAGGCTCTAGCTGTTTCCCGCTTTTATCTCCATGTTCATAAAATATGCTTTTGCGGAAGAATAATGCTTTTTGGGTTTGGAAATGGAGAATCTGCAGGAGGGATTTCCTGCATTGAGATAGTTCCTCAGCAGCTTTAGCCACAAGGGATTGTTTGTGTAGTGTTTCGAGTTGAGCTATTTTATGTGATATAGCCAGGATCTCTTTGTTTCTTTCCTTCTATCTCCTGGAACCCCATTTAATGAATTCCCCCCTGATGACACTTTTGTGGGCTTCCCAATTGTTGAGTGGGTTTGTATCAGCGTCCCTATTGTTTCTAAAGTATGTTTTGATGTTCTCAGAGATGTCGTCTTGTATGTTCTGGTCTGTGAGTAGGGAGGCGTTAAGTCTCCAGTTGAAGGGAGCGTGGTTATTTTGTACGAATTTTAGTGTGACAGCTGTAGGGGCATGATCGGATAGTGTAATGATGCCTATGTCCGCTCTTGATAGGTTAATCAGGTCTCTTTGGGTGATAAAGATCAGGACAATTCTCGAGTATCGTTTGTAAGGAGGGGAGAAATACGTGAAGTCTCTACCTGTGGGATGGGTGGATCTCCAAGAATCCACAAGAGCTAATGATTGTAGCAGGAGTTTAATGCGTTTCAAAATTCTGTAGGAAACGTAAGAGTACCCTGTGGAGGTGTCATGGAGGGGTGATAGTGGGATGTTAAAGTCTCCTCCTAGTATAATGCATCCTTCTGCGAACCACTTAAGCTCGTTGACTACCGTGTTACAAAATGTTATATGTGCTTTGTTTGGGAAATATACGTTAGCTAAGGTGATGGGGGATCCTTCCCAAAGGCCCTTGAGGAATATATATCTGCCGTCTGGATCTGCTAGCTGGTTGGTCAGTTCAAAGGGTGCATTTTTGTTTATCAGGATTGAGACCCCTTTGGTTTTGGCGTGTGGGTTAATGGCGTGGAAAGCTCTTGTGAATAGATTGTTTGTGATTTTGGGTATATTTTGCCCTTTGAAAGGAGTTTCTTGTAGGAAAACTAGTTGGGGGTTTGGACGTCTGAGTTCCTTCAATAGTTTAGATCTCTTTTCGGGTATATTGAGACCGTTAGTGTTGTGTGATATTAAGGTAGGAGATTTACCCAAGAATGAGTATGCCATTTTGTGGGGGAGAGGTTAGAGGTCTGGGAAGAGAGGGGAAAAAAAGGGGGGTGGGGAGGAGTGGGGGAGAGGAAGAGGGGCGGAAAAGGGTTGGGGAGGGACTGCGAGGTGTTCCTACAGATAAGGTAGGGAGAGAATGTTTTGTGGGTGGGGGGATGGTAGGGAGGGTGGGCGGGAGCGAGGGGGCTAGAAAGATGAAATGGTATTGAGTCTCGATTCAGTGGTGCGTCAGGTTGACGCTGAACCAAGTACTGCGTCAGTAAGACGCTTACTGCGACTCTGTGGGGTTGGTGGGAGGCACGCCCGCGTCCACGGGTGGTGTGAGGGGTAATTAATTGGTCTTCCGGGAACCTAGTGGTCCAGGAGGCCCAAACAGTCTTTTCTGTGAGAGGTGTTTCTTTAGGCTTTGGTGAGCAAGGTATATTCCCATCCGTCTAAAAATAGACGGGTGGGGATTTATTTGTAAATATAAGGAGGGAGGTGTCACATGTAGTATTATTATTGTTAAACCTGAATTCAGGGGAAGGTAAAAAGGCAACCGGTCTATTTTACGTCTACAAATAAAACAACTTAGGGTAGCAGATATCTACCATAATAACAGTTAACAAACATAGAGGTGTTGTGTCGAGCGTCTCCACGGCAGGCCCGCCACTCACCTGGCCTGCCGGTGAGACAACCGGCACTCAGCATCAGAAGTTCACCCCTTAAAGACTTGAGGTACATTTACAGTTCTATGCAAGTGAATAAACTACTTAGTATACAAAGTACAGCCGATTTGTGCCTGTGGAAAAACAGCAATTCTATGAGATAATCTTTCTATTGTAAAAGTGTTCCCAAGCTATTAAGGGTGCATCTAGGTGTCCTTTCTGAGTATGGTTTACCCAGAGTGACAACCCTGAAGTTTCTGTCCTTAGTTTTACATCCTGAACTGCACGATGGTGTCCGCTGTAGGAGAATACCCCAGGGGAGTTTAGGATGTAGAGAGACCCAACAGCTACATGTAATCACATTTTGAGGAGAAGTTCTCCCCTATGTTCCGGTATCATTTCCACTGGCAAGCGGAATAGAAAAGAGCCTTCCATGGGCCACGCGTTATCTGTGTGGGGTTGTTAAGTACATATGTATGCTATTGGCATTATGTCGCATACCTTTCAAGGCAGGACCTCTACAAGTTCGTGGCCAATGTCCGCCTCAGGTGGGCTTGCGAGTGTGTAAACTTCAAGGTTTTACTAACCTGAGTGTCCAAGTTCAGCACTTCTTAATTCGGCATGCGTATGGGATGGTAAATAGTTGGAGAGCTCAGTTAGGTCAGCTGTCTCAGTCTGTTTACCAGAGCCTTAGATCTGACCCATGTCGGCCGACATGTAGGGTAGCTCTAGATTGCAGACTCCGATCATGTTAAATGTCTCAATCTATGTTGCAAGAGAAAAAAAAAAAAAAAAAAAAAAAAAAAAAAAAAACATATCACTTGTAATGAAGAGGGAATAAAATAAAGAGTTAGGGGATGTGCAACAGTGGATTAATGTTTGACAATGTACGGGAGCAGTTCAGATATATGTTGACCGGTTGCATGGAGCTCCTCAAGGTTATCCGATCTTATACCTGGGGGCAAAGGGGTTGTTCAGAGTAGCTGAGGTATTTTCAGGCATGTGAGATAGTGGGAAGAGACGCAAGTTGTGTCATCATTTCTCGTGATTTCCTTGTGTAATGCTTGCTTGCCATCTAGTGGTGAAATATACAAATTGCGTTTGCTCATAGATGTTTCTGCATTTTGTCGTCAAGCCGAGTGGATAACCTGAAGTCGTGGACATGTTGAGAGATCCAGGTTTGTTAGGGGGTGATAATGTCCCATGACAATGTGCGCCAGTCCAACTTACAAATCTATCCATGGGGGAGGCAATTAGGAGCCTAAGAAAAGTATGAACGGTGGATCGGGAAAGAAAAATAAAAAGTAGAAGGGTTGTAGAACAAAAATGGATGATGTCAGGTTTACTGGGTAAGTTACAGTCTGGGCCCTTTGCCAAAGGGAGAGTTATAATTGTGCCTGCTGGGATTCCCTCTGATCTTTCCTTGATGGTAAGGGGATTTGGCAGGGGATGGCCCCGTTGGTGGCGTGTTGTTAACGTGCGTACCAGTCAGGTAATTCAACCGGGGCAATCTGTAGGTTTTCACAGAACTTGAGGAGATCCTCTGGCACCCTCAGCATGAACTGCTTACCATTGTATGAGGCTTGTAAGGCAAAGGGGAATTTCCACCTGTACGGAATTCTCTTTTCCTTCAGTATCTCTAGGAGCGGTCTCAGGGCCCTTCTGTTCCTCAGTGTGATCGGGGAAATGTCCTGGTATAACTGAACATGTACGCCATTGAACGTTACCTGCTCATTTATTCTTGCTTTCTGGAGTATCTCCTCCTTCAAGGGGAAGTTGGGCAGACAACAGATGATATCCCTAGGAGGGTTGTCGTCGGGTGCTCTGGGCTTGAGTGCTCTATGCGCACGGTCGTATTCGATGGGGGGGGGGGGGGGGGAGTCTGCAGGCCGTTCTAGTAGACCGTTAAAGATGGAGGACAGGGCCGGTTTGATTTGCTCTGGGACAACAGACTCGGGGACACCTCTCACTCTTATATTGTGCCTCCTTCCTCTATTGTCGAGGTCTTCGATCTGTCTATTCATCTCCAGCATGTGTTGGGAGTGAGTGTCAGTTATGTCGTCCAGTCTAACTAGGGCCCTGTCTCTCCTCTTCCCCGCTCTCTCAGACACCGCCAACTGCTCCGTGAGCCTGAGGAGTTCAGTCTTGATGTCTGTGATGGCTGCAGAAAAAGAGTTCTTAATGTCTGCTGCTATCTCCGTCATGGTAGAGTAGGTCAGAGGAGCGTCGTTAGCAGCATTACCTCTTGATGAGTCCTCTGATGCCGGTAAGGATATCTCGTCATCCTCTCGGTCTTCTCTCCCGCTTGCTCCGTATGTCGGCGCCATCTTGGGACTCGCGTGGTCGCCGCTGTAGCGGTATTTGCTAAGGCTTGCTGCGGAAATTTTTCCTTTTGGGGTCCCCGCGGACCTGAGGGAGCGATTGTGGATCCCCTTCTTGTTATAAGTGGGCATATTCTCCTCTCTCTCTGTAGCCGTTTTTTAGCTCAGGGCCTCCTGTCTCACCGGAGCTCACTTAGTCAGCGTCCATGCACGCTGCGCGCCAAGCCACGCCCCCATCTATTCTTAAATATATCTCTATGCAGTGGTAAATATAAAATATAAATAACCAACTATATGGTTAGGGAGCAAAATATTAAATCCACTCTGAGAATAACAGACAGAAGAGATCTACTTTTTTTGGCCAATTTGTTGTTGGGCAGATTAAAAAACACAAATTGCTGCACAAACGCATTACATGCTTTTCTGCAGCTTCTCCATTGAAGTATATTGAACCAAAAAAGCACAGTATTGCGTTAAAAAAAAAAAAAAAAAAAAAAAGTCCCTGACCCTTTCCAAACAGCAGCGGCTGAAAAAAGCATAGATGTTAACGTGTCCCAAAGGAAACCATGTAAATGAACTGTAGTACGTTTCTGCAAAAATCACCAAAAAAAACAGGTGTGAACCAGGCCTGAGACGTTTAGTAACATAATGGGGGTTAAAAAAAACAAAAATTGGCCCTTTATAGTACAAAAAAAAAAAAAAAAGAAGCATATAATCACTACTGTAAGGGTTCATTTTTTTACTGTAGAACTGTGAAAATAATATTTACAGTAGAAATTATTTGCTCTTTTTGTACTATAAAGGGCTAATTTTTTTTTTTAACCCCATTATGTTACTGGCCGATTAATCGATTATGAAAATTGTAATCAATTTCATAATCGATTGGTTGTCGATCGATTAGTTGTTTCAGCCCTAATTATAACTTCAGCCGCAACTTGCAAATTACTTCTGTAATAGAAGTCAATGCAAGTTGCCTGAGTCTTCCCCTGGAGCGACTTGTCTCCTCTCTGGGCATTCTGCCAAGAAAAGACCAAAAAGATACAATGTTTCTTATCAATTGACTGAACTGTGTGGAGGAGTTCTCAGGTTAAACATTTAAAGACTACGGCCCCTTTCACACGGGCGGACCGTATGTTCGTATTTCATCCATCCGGTTTCGGATGAAATACGGACATACATGCATCCCTATGGGATAGCGGGTGTCAGAAGAACATCCGCTGACACCCGATATCGCCCGTCTCCGCTGTGTTCCGATTCTGCAGATGGAGGAAAACCCTATTTTTCCATCCGTCTGCAGAGCGGATGTCCGTGTTCATCCGATCCCCCATAGAGGAGAGCGGAGATCTGACAGGGCGGTCCCTGCACAGCGGATCTTTACAGGGCGGATCATTACGGATCCGCCCCGTGTGAAAGAGCACTTTATCTTTTCTGACACTTGTTGCTTACAAGTAAAAATCCTGTAATTTCTGCTAGAAAATCACTTAGAACCCCCAAAAATTATATATATTTTTTTAGCAGAGACCCTAGGGAATAAAATAGTGGTTGTTGCAATATTTTATGTCACATGGTATTTGCGCAGCGAGCTTTCAAACACAATTTTTTGGGAAAAAATACACTAAATGATTTAAAAAAAAAATAAAATAAAAAATAAACAGTAAAAGTTAGCCCATTTTTTTTTGTCCAAAAGTTTTGATTACCTGTTTTTGTGTATTTAATATTGAAGATATCTTTTTTTTTTTTTATCTAAATTATACATACTAGTGAACTGATTGGAGGTTTGTTTCGTTTACTAAAATGTAAGAAATTTTCTGTATCACTTAAGGCTGCTTTCACACTGGAGCAGGCAGGCATTGACGGTAAAAACACTGCTAGTTTTAGTGGCGATGCAGGAGTGGTGGAGGAGCAGTATACACCGCTCCAAAGATGCTGCTTGCAGGACTTTTTTTTTTAACATTCTGCCAGCGCATCGCCTCAGTGTGAAAGACCGAGTGCTTTCACACAGACTGCAGGGGAGCCGTTTTGCAGGCACTTTACAGGCACTATTTTTAGCCCAAAAGCGCCTGAAAAACGCCCAGTGTGAAAGGTTTTAACTGTTAGATTTTATGAAAAAAAAAAAAAAAAAAGCCATCATATATAAAATCGGCCGCCGCAATTTCTAAATATCGGCATCGGCCGACCGCTAATTATATTATATTATATTATATTATTATATTATACATACCTTCACCCCTTGGCGCCGCACAGTCATCTGGGACCTGTCACGTGTCCCAGATGACTGAGCGTTGTATCAAGGCGCGGCGCCGCTCACGCATACGCAGTGGGTTCTCGGCGCCGGCATTCTTCACAGCCATGTGCCCACAGTAAGAATGCGGGCGCCGTGAGCAGAGAACGAGGGGGGGCTTTGTTCCCCCGCATCGCTGGACCCTGGGACAGGTAAGTGTCCAATTATTAAAAGTCAGCAGCTGCAGTATTTGTAGCTGCTGACTTTTACAATTTTTTTTTTTAGGGGGCACCCCACTTTAAATCGGCCATCTGGCCCTCCCAGAAATATCGGTGTATCTTAAAGCAGTGTTTATAACAAGGATAGTGGACTGGTTTCAGAATGCGGACTGCAAACAGTGGGTGAAACTTGAGGAGGTCACGGCCATTAAATTAAAATCATTACCATGGATAAAGAGAGAAAAAACGCAAAGGCATCTTAAAACACTTTTTAAACTGCAGCACGTACCATCATAGCCAGGATGTGGAAAAACAGGGCAATACCTAATATAAAAGGAATGGGAGTCCAAGATGGGCGAGATGTGTGCCCTGGAGGAGAGGATGGTGATCGAAAAAGGAACAACAAAAACATATAACAACAACATGGCGAATTTGGATAGAGTTTAGCGCCTCGCAGGTTTTGTGGAGGGAGTTAGAGGACAGAGGTCTGAGTATAGGTATGGGAGAAAGAAGAGTAAGGAGGTAATTTTCTCCTACAAAACGTGAAGGAAGTTCCCTTGGTGGGGAGAAGAGTCCTGGATCAGCTGGGAAGGACAAGTGCTGTCCAAGACCAAAGAAGGGCTCAGCCTGTCAGACCTGCCATGGATCTAGGAGGAAGAATTTTGAAAATCCTGCTGGCTCATCTGACAACTGGTCTTACCATATGCAGTTTTGATGGCGCATGCAAAATATTCTCCCTAATACACGGTCCCCTTACACTGCTTTGACTAAACCCAGACTTCCCTCCCAGGATGACCGCCTCTTTCCTGGCTGCTGAGTGGCCTCAGGAGAAAGTGTTGGCGAAACAGTTTTTTGTAGAAAGCACTTAATGAGCCTAGAGTGGTCGGCCATCTCTACTACTGCCTTCTTCCCGTTCTGGCCATACATTCAAATTAGGCTTTTCTTAGAGAATATGCACCGCGCATTGATGCCTTTTGAGTCGCTGTGTGCGAGGACATCACCACAGAGACACCTGAACTCGTCAATAGATATTGTCTAGTTTGGGAAGCAGCAAGCCAATTCAGGCAGAGACGCAGTCTTGGGAAAGGGACTTATGAGTGGATCTGACGGAAGAGGCCTGGGAGTTTATCAACAACTACATACAAAGGCTCTCAGAATGTTTCTGTTCAAGAAAACCAGTTTAAGGTTAAATCATGATCAGTGCAGCCAGACTCCGTGTTTCTTGGTACATTGGAGAGCAAAACGTGCTCCCTTTATGGCTGAGTGACTCCAGAGAGTAGCTCATATAGTGGAAATAGAAGAACTAATCCACATTTCACAGGACAAGATGTCTAAGTTTATGCGAACCTGGGCCTGCTGGATGCATTTCGTGGAGACACCTTCTTACCGCAACCTTATGGAATCTTGCAATTGAAGCCCTGATAATGGTTTAGAACATGTTCAATCCTAATAACAGGATAGAAACTTGGTACGAGAGGGAGGAAGATGGATAGAACCCTCTCACTGTTAAGTGCTAACAGTATGAGGAGTGAGGGTGCTTTGGGATGCACAGTGGGGGAGTTGACCCGGTATGAGGACTCCCCTTAAAACCCCCTTCCCTGGCCCCTATTTTTCTTTCACCTTCTCATGCCTCTTTGCATAGTTCTCTCTTCTCTTGTCCCCTAGACCACTTTTACTCAACCTTAACAGCTTCCTCCTATTAAAGTGCAATTTGAATACCGCCCCTTGGGGGTTGCTTCCACCTCAGGGTGATTATCCCGCTCCAGAGATATCACCTCTCCCTCTCCCATTTTTTTTTACATCTCTATCACTACTACCCGCCATTGGGAGCTTTCCAGACAACATTTTTCCGGTTTGCATACCCAATGCCTGAGGTCCCATGGAGGACATTGAGGGTCCTTGGCTCGATTTCTTGCTTGTCAAGGGGGAGAATAGTAGTTAACAAGGCAGACCCCTCTTAGACCTGAGATGCCTTTGGAGTGTGGTAAAAAATGTTTATAGAACCTGTATCTTTTAGTGTTTATCATTGAGTTTTTCTATGTTTGTCAAACTTCACTTTACTCTACGGGAAATATATGTAAAAGCCACAATGCCTCGTCAAAGTCTCCTCTGCATACTGTGGTCCTAACTCTATAGTTTTGAAAATCTCCAAGTTGGAGCACATATAGCAGTGGATAAATTGCTGCCCACTTCTCCTTAAAAAGGTGCAGGGACACATTGGATGCCCAGCAAGAGCACAATGCAGCTAAACCATCCCATGCGCCCCCACAAACAGTTTAGCCGACAAGCTGTACAGGTAAGTGGCAACCTCCCCAATCTTTAACTAGCCTTTACAATAAGGTGACCCAATCCGATTCCCTCAACTGGTGCATGCTGAGGAAGTCTGCGAGCTGACTGAATCCCCCCCTTTAGGTAAAATGCTGAAAGGGATGCAAGATTTTGTTCTGACCATCTGAGAATACCATCCGTTTATTGATATAGACCACTGCAAAAGCATTGTCCGATAGTACCTGCACGTGCTGGCCTGTCAGAGCAGACTGGAAAGCATCGAGGGTTTGCCCTACTACCTTTAGCTCCCTCCAATTCGAGGATCTCACAGTATCCCTGCCTGACCACCTGCCCTGCATCAGGTTTCATTCCAAATCAGGGCTCAACCACTTTCATTCACTGTAATCCGCTTGGAGACCAAGAATACCCATAACAGCCCTCAGACTGGAAGCCCTTCTTCACCACCAAAGGGACCTCTTGACCTGAGCTATCTTCACATCACAAATTTAGAGATTACTGCTGAGGGCCCCAAACCAAGGGGATGAAGTGTTGCAGAGGCGGAAAATGTAGATTTGCCCACTGCGCCGCTAGAATCTAGGAGCTCAGCAGCCCCAGAGCTTACATGACTGATCTTATGGATAGGACCAGATTTCCTTGGAGAAATCACACAGCAGAATCCATCTTTGCTATTGTTTCTCTTGGAAGTAAAGACCACCTGTCTGAAATGGATTACATATCCCAAAAAAATAAATAAAATAATGACCACCTGCCCCAGCACTAGGTTCGACTTCTGAAAATTAGGAACCTGGCCTGGCCCTCCAATAATCTTGTGTTAGGTGGTGATTGTCCGCTAACAGATTCTCTGAACTGGCAAAAAGAAGCATATCCTCCAGATACAGCAGACCAAGTGCTCCTGTCATCTTGGCAAAGGAGAAAAGTCGAAAAGGAGTGTAAATAAGACACCCTGTCCCTTATCCTGACTGCCACTCTGAGATGCTTCTGTGGCTCTGGGCATTCATTAGGTCTATCAAAGCCATAAAACATCTTGAAGGAAGGATGCTTTGGCCTGAACAAATTGAATCCATCTGGAACAGCTTGTACCAAATGGACCTGTTCAAAGATTTAAAGCTCAGGATCAGACGACATTTTTTACCAAAAATACATGAGAATAAAATTTATGGCCGAGCTCCTCCTCAGGAACAGGAACCCCCCCCCCCCCCCCTCCAAGAGCGAAATCTTGGACTTTTCTGAAAAACCTTTAAATGCTCCGTTACCAGGACTCTTCCTGGGGGACCTCTTGTAAACTCCAGTGTGTAACTACTCCTGACAATTTCTAAAATGAAGGCATTGAAAGTTACAGCTTCTTACTGTGGGAGGAAGCCCCCCCCCCCCCCCCCCCCCCCCCCATTACCCTCCCCCCCCCTTATTGCAGGGACACAGTCATTGGGATTTGGTCAGGAGGATGGAAATTTACTCCCTCCCTTACCATTCACCTTTTGGCCTTTTGGGATGCCCGGGACTTTTTCCGATAACCCTCTCTGGCACTCTGAGGCTGCTTTGAAAACCTGTTATGCTTACCAGTAACGGTAATTCTACGAACCTTCCAGGACGGCACACATGAGAGGAGGGCTCCTCCCTACAGGAAACACAATCACATGACAGCTTTTTTATAAGTCCCCACCCTCCCCCTTCATCCTCAGTATGTAAAAAAGTAATCCTGAACTGGTTCACAAGGAGCATTGCTCTTCGTAGGTACTTACCACCTAGCGTTTAGCTAATCTTTCCCTCCACTTAGGGCGGGAAGTAGGCCTGCCGTCCTGGAAGGTTTGTAGAAATACCGTTACCGGTAAGTCTAACATAGGTTTTCTCCTATAACCTTCCAGGACGGCACACATGAGAGTATAATCAAGAAACCCCCAGGCCTACCTTCAGGGTGGGACCACCACTTGTAGGACCTTCCGACCGAAAGCCATATCTTGCTGTGACAATACTTCCACACGGTAGTGTTTTAGGAACGTATCTTGACTGGACCAGGTGGCTGCTCTGCGGATTTGTTCCAAAGGAGGCCCCTGCTTTCTCTGCCCAGGATGCTGCTAGTGACCTGGTTGAATGGGCTTTAATTTTTGCTGGTGCTGGAACCCCAGAACTCTCATAAGCCACAGAGATAGCATCTCTGATCCATTTCGATACTGAGGCTTTTGAAGCCTGAAGTCCTTTTCTAGACCCTGCGTATAAGACTAGCAGGTGACTGGACCTCCTAAAACTTTTTGTTCTTTCTAGATATGCAAGGAGACACCTTCTCACTTCTAGGCAATGAAATTTTCTTTTTTCATCATTTGGTTTATCACAAAAGGACGGCAATATTATGTCTTGCGTCCTGTTAAATAAAGATGCTACATTTGGTAGATATAAGGGTGTCTAACCTAAGGGTGACCCTGTCAGATTGAACTAATATGTAGGGCTCCTTCATGGACAGCCCTTGCAGGTCCCCGACTCTCCTGGCCATGGTAACTGCTAACAAAAAGGCTAACTTTAAAGTTAGAAACCTAAGATGAACCTCTTCTATAGGTTCAAAAGGGTGTTTAGATAGTGCCTCTAACACCCTCGTTAGATCCCATGGTGGGAACCTGTGGTCTGCGACAGTCTGCCAGCCTCACCTCGAAGTAAACCGAGAGGGCCGCTATCTGGACTCTAAGGGTACTGACCGCCAAGCCTAATTCTACCCCATCCTGGAGAAATTCCAGAATGACTCGAACAGAGGTGGAGGTGATCTGCCTTTAACTACCCCAGGAACAAAAAGGTCTTCCAGACTTTTAAATGTATCTTTTTAGTCACTGGTTTTCTACTCAGAAGAAGGGCATCTATTACTCTGAGCATCCCATATTTCTTAGGACCTGGCGCTCACTAACCAAGCCGTCAGTTGAAAAAAATTCCGGTCTTGGGTGAAGAACTGGACCCTGCCTGAGAAGGTCCGGTCTGTTCGGAAGCCTCAGTGGCTCTGCCACTGCCATCGAACTTAGGTTTGCAAACCAAGCTCTCCTTGGCCACCAGAAGGAGCTGCCCTGGGGATTGGCTGAGTTTCTGAAGAACTCGTGGGATAAGTGCTAGAGGTGGAAAGGCGTAAGCCAGCTTGTAATGCCAGGTCTGAGTCAGGGCATCTAGCCCCTCCGACTCCTTCTCTCTGGAGATCTTACTTTCCTGTTTTGCCGATTGGCGAACAGGTCGATCTCCGGATTCCCAAAGCGTTGTACCAGGATTTGGAATGTCTCGGGGTTTAGTTCCCATTCCCCTTGTCCTAGCCACCGACGGCTTAGGAAGTCTGCTTTCAGGTTGCTTGTCCCTTTTATGTGGACAGCCGAGATGGAGAGAATCTCTCCCTCTGCCCAGCCCAGGATCTGTTGGGACAGTTCCAACAGGCGTCTGGACCTGGTACCTCCCTGATGATTTAGGCAAGCCACCACAGTGGCGTTGTCTGAGCTCACTTGGACCTCCTTGTCCTTGATGCTTGCTTGGAAGGCTTTTAGAGCTTCCCCCACTGCCTTGAGCTCCCTGTAGTTGGACGACATCTGGCTTAGCGAGATGTCCCAGCGACCTTGGGCTTTCTCATTCCCTAGGTGGGCTCCCCACCCCCAGGAAATGGCATCGGTAGTAACCTTTACCGAATCCCACTGCGCCCATGGCCGGCCCCCCTCTAGATTTTTGGGGATTGTACACCACTCCAGTGAGGATAGGACCGGAGGAGTTAGAATCTCTGGATCAGGAGATACTACTTTCTTTTTGTCCCATGAGGACAGAAGGAAGAAGTGAAGGTCTCTTGAGTGGAGCTGAGCCCAGACTATGGCTGGTATGCTTGCCGACATTAGCCCCAAGGTTCTTAGAACCTCTTCTGGTGCAAGATGGAGTCTTTATCAGAACCTTCACTGCAGAAGCCAGTTTTGCCACTTTGTCCTCTGGCAAGAAGAGCTTCTGAAGCTTGGTGTCTATCATGTAACCAAGAAAAATCTTGATCTGTTATGGGAGGATTTTTCCTGGTTGATTATCCAACCCAGGTTCTTTAGGACCAACATGACTTTGTTGGTATCTGATTGGACCTGCTCGGCTGACTGTCCGGAGATCAGCAGATCGTCCAAATAAGGGATTAGGGATATTCCCTGCAGATGCAAGAAGGCTACTGCTTCTGCTAAGATCTTTGTAAAGATTCTTGGGCTGGCTGTTAGCCCAAAACGGCAGGGCCGCAAACTGCCAGTGAAAAGTCTCTCCTCCGACTTTTACTGCGAACCTCAGGAATGCCTGATGATCTGCATGGATCGGAACATGCAGGTAGGCATCCCTGAGGTCCAGAGTCATCAGGAAGGCCCCCCTTCATGAGTTTTTTTCGCACGGAGTAAATACTCTCCATGGAGAATTTTTTGTACTCCAGAAACCCGTTTAGATTTTTTAAGTTCACTATAAGCCTGTATTTGCCTGACGGCTAGCGAACGACGAATACGTGGGAATAAAATCCCTGGTATTGTTGTTCTTTTGGCACTGGCACTACCACTCGTTGTTCCACCAATTCCTGGATACCCTCCAGAAGGGCAGTTCTTTTCAGGACATCCCTGGGGGGATGAGTTAGGGTAATCATACAGGGGGGTTTTCTCAGGAACTCTAAGCGATACCCTTCTCGCAGAGTCTGAAAGATGTAACTGCTGTCTGAAATTCTCTCCCATTGAGGGACAAAGTGTGACAGCCGTCCCCCTACCCTGATCTTGGCGTCACTTGGTAGGCTTTGTGTCAACCCTGGGGGAAGGAAACAGCACACTGTTCCGTTGTCTCTCCCTGCCATAGTTCCACCTCTTGTTGGGTTCCTTTTTGGCTTTTTGCTGTGGTTGACCCGGGGGGACCTCGAAAAAAATTGTTTAAATTTTTCTCTTTTTCCAGGTTTGACTGGGAATTTTTTACCCTTCTCTGAAGACCTAGACAGGACATCGTCCAAGCCCTTGCCAAACAGCAAGGATCCCTGAAAATGAAGGCCACATAGTCTACCCTCCGACGAGACATCTCCTTTCCAAGCCTTAATCCAAACAGCTCTCCTAGCTGAATTGATAACGCAGCTGTTTTAGCTGAGGCCCTGGCAGACTCAACTGCTGCATCCGCTAGGTAAGCTACAGCTTTACCTATCACTGATAGTGAATCCAGGACGTCATTTGCTTCGGGTTCCTGAGCTAGATGTATTGTTAGCTTTTCCACCCAAAAGTTTGCGTTCCTCGCCACACAGGCTTCTGCTAATGCTGGACCCAGGGTTGCTCTATTAGCTTCCCAGGCTTTTTTGAGAAGGGACTCTGCCCTATGGTCCATCAGGTCCTTGATACTGCCTGTGTCCTCAAAAGAGAGATCGGCTAGCTTGGTGACCTGAGATAGCGCGACATCCAACTTTGGGAGCTTAAAGAAGGTTTCTTCATCTGACTGACTAAAGGGAAACCTTTTCCAAGTCTTTTACTTAATAATACCTTTTTCAGGCTCCCTCCACTCCTGCAGGACAAGGTCCTTTAAGGATTGATGGAGCGGGAAAAACCTAGCTTGAGCCTTGCCTAGCCCTCTGTATACTTTGTCCTGTGCCGAAGTTACTTTAGGGGCTTCTGGAATCTCCTCAGTAACATATATTGCCTGCAGGAGTCCATCCAGATCCTCTACTGTGAAGAGGTGTCTCCTTGGCCTGCACGTGTCCTGCGACTGGCCTGATTGGTCTAGGTCTAGCTCTGCATCTGAACTGTGTTCAGACCTGGCTTGGCTATCCACATCCCCCCCATCCTCCTCTTCTTCATCCAGCTGGGAAAGAGGAATGGACTGTGAGGGCAGGATAAGGGCACTACGACCCCCCCAAATGAGACTATCCTGGGAAGACATGCCTTCTCTGGGAGTAAGCTCCTCTGTCTCTGGGCCCTGGGCTAGAGATTGCCCTGCGGCATCACGGAAGGCCTTTACAGTTGCCAGCATTTCTGTTTGCATGGATGAGAGAAAGTCTTTCATCAGTGCAGAGGCCTCTTTACCTGCTAATTTGTTTATACACTTATAGCGGAATGGTTTTGGGTGAGATTTTGGGAGTTTATCCTTACAGTACCTCAAGCGGCAGGAGGGCATTTATCTGGGGCCTCCTGGGCTCCGCTGGGGGACTCTGTAAGACAGGAGACATAAATACATCACATATGTCTTCCCCCAAGACTGCGGGCTTGTACCGGATAGAGAGGAAGGGTCAAGTTTAAGAGGTCAGCCTGTCCTGACTGTCACTGATTCCTTCCCAGAAGTCTGTATCTAATTATCCCTTCGTCTTCTGTCTTTCCAAGGGGGGTTTGTACTCACCGGGCCCGACCTAGATCTGCCCGCAGTAGAAGCTTTTCCCTCTTCCTGTTCCATGAAGAGGTTTAGCCAGGTCGTTTGCTGCTAATACCGTCGAGTGGGGAAGGTATAGTCAGCCGACTGCCTCACACCGCCACAGCTGCAGCTGATAGCCGAGGCTCTCTCCACGCTTCTCCCGGTGTATACGACTTCCGGGATGCGCCGTGACCTCGGCTCCGCCCACTTCCTATGACGCTGTCGTCCTCAGAGCGAGGCTTGGAGGACAAGACTTCCTGTGGACTGGAACAGTGGAGAGCGGATGGCGGTGGATTCAAAACAGCTTTAGCAATGGCGTGCCTCCCCGCAGCCAGAGCGCTAGTGCTGATATTGGGGCGACGTGCGAGAAAGGACAAGCCTTACAGGTTAGTTCAGCCCTCCCCGGCTTCCCTAAAAACCTGTCTCAACAGGGGTACCGTCAGACCCCTCCCCGGTCATTCGGTTTAGAAAAAAACAAACATGCTGCTGTGTTCGGGAGAAACACAATCAATACTGAGGATCAAGGGGGAGGGTGGGGACTTATAACAAAGCTGTCATGTGATTGTGTTTCCTGTAGGGAGGAGCCCTCATCTCTCATGTGTGCCGTCCTGGAAGGTTATAGGAGAAAGACAAACATTTTTGAGAGAAACTCTTCCTCTTAATAGGGAAAGGTCACCAGAGAAAGGAATCCCATACAGTTTAAAGTGATTGCAAAGTCTCCTTTTTTCTTCTATAAAAACAACAAACGTTATACTTACCTGCTCTGTTGCAGTGGATTTGCACAGAGCAACCCAGATCCTTTTTTTCTTGGGTCCCTCTTCGGTGCTCATGGCCTCTCCCTCCTTTTGAGTGCCCCCACAGCAAGCAGCTTGCTATGGGGGCACCCAAGCCGAGCTGCAGCTCCGTGTGTCCATTCAGACAGCTGCTGTCAACTGACTCTCAGCGAATCAGGAGGGAGAGTCCCGGACGGCTGAGACACTCGTGGACATCGCTGGACAGAGATGGTGCTCCGGTAAGTATTAGGGGGGCTGCTGCACACAGAAGGCTTTTTATCTTAATGCATAGAATGCATTAAGCTAAAATAAAAAAAAAAAAAAACACCATCTGCCTTTACAACCCCTTTAACCTTAAGAGGTCAAGTCCCCTGATCGAGTCTTTAACCACAAGGCCCAGCGGGCTGAATTGGGGAGAAAGACCTAGCAGACATGTGAATTGATTCAGCAGAGGTGTCCACACTGCAACCCACCCCTTTCATGAGGGTGGTAACTGAAGCTAGGACCTCTTCCCTGGACGTACCAGCCTTAATATGTGCATTTAGCTGGGAAGGCCAGTATTCCATGTTCCAGGCAACCAGTGGTAGCCATGGCTGGCCTTACATTAGCGAGAATTCCCAAGCCTCCGTTCCAATCTTTTGTCCACTGCACCCTTGAGCATCCCTATACATCTTAAAAAGCAAAAATATTTGCTTTTACAGACCTGAGAGAGAGGGCTACATCCAGTTTGGGATTCCTATTCCAAACCATGGCCAAATCATCAAATGGGAACCTTCATTTAAAAGAGCCTGGAAAAGAACGGTTTCCAGATCTCGCCAGGCTTTAACAAAATTCAAAAGAGCCAAGTGCACAAGGAACACTCTACCCTTATACAGCCCCTGGTATGCTTGATCATGCAGAAAAAGTGGTTTCTTCTCTTCCCGAGTCTCCATAGAGGTGTAAATTGTCCTAAAGAGCTCATCTACATTGTCCAGAGATAATTTGTCCTCCTCTTCTTGCCCCACCCTCCCAGATTCCTGCTGGAAGAAAACAGCCAACTATACTCCCTTCTTTCTGGAAACTACCCTGAACTGGTTGAAGGGGTAGCTGACAGAGGCACTAAAGAATACTTCTGACTGATCAGCAACAGAGGAACATGAATACTGTAGATTAACATGGAAAAATAATGGCAGAAAAAAAAAAAAAAAAGAAGGAAGGACTAGGTGGCCCATCAAGTTTGACCTTTTTCTAAACTAAACACATAAAGTAAAGCGGAGTTCCACTCGTTTTTCAGTTTATTAAAAGTCAGCAGCTAATGACTTTTAAATAAACACACACTCACCTGTCCCACAGTCCAGCGATGCAGCCGTCTGAAGCCTCGGTTCTCTCCTCTGCGCCGGCATCACTAGTGTGGGCACTGCGACAGCTTGCGGCTTCACGTGCGCGAGTCTCGCTGTACTTTCCTGAATGGCCGAGCAATCTTCCGGGACCCGTGACAGGTCCCAAAGGATTGCAGGGAGGGAGTGGGAGAGTCGCCGCCACCTAGGGGGCACGGGCGGAAGTGGGAGCTGAGTACTTGTCAAAACTAGGTATACACACACACACACACACACACACACACACACACACACCTGTCCGTGTGAATGGACCATTTCCCTGAAAAAGGGGGAGGAGCTGTTTTTTAAAGATCCCATCCTGGAAGATGCTTTAGGGACATTTCATCTTCAATTAAAACTTCAAGTTCAGACTGTTACACCCCCTTCCAGTCCATGCTTTAAATACTTAGCCATGCAACACTGTACCCAAAATGAAATGTATTTTATTTTTTTAAATAGATAGAGCTTTATTTTGGTGGTATTTACCACAGGTTTTTTTTTATTTTACTGCAATAAAAAAAAAAATAAAAAAAAAAATAATGAAGAATGAGGATTCAAATTTTAGTTTCGTTTGCTTAGATTCTGTTATAAAATTTAGCAAATAAAATATTTTTTGTTCAAAAATTCAATTTAAAATGTATTCTACTACATTTAACGAAAAAAAAAAAAAAAAAAAAAAAATATACAAATTAGGTATAACATTTTACAGGGTGCTTTCGCACTGTTGTGGGGAGGTTCTCCAGAAGCAAGAGTGCAGCGCAGCGTACACACGGTTTTCGTGCATGTTAGCGGTGCTTTGCCATAGACTTTTGTGTTCCGTTTTGGTGCACTTTTTGAAAGCGCACCAAAACTTCTGCATGCAGGACATCAGCCTGATGCTGCAGCTGTCCCCCTCACTGGAGCACTGGGCCGAAGCAGCTGGCTCAGGCTTTGGGAGGCAACTTAAGTAGGAATCACAGCGCGACTTACAACACGACTAAGTCACCTACAGGCCATGCGACTTTCATTTTAAATAAAAAAAAAAACGGCATGGGTTCCCCTCCAAAAGCATACCAGGCCCTTCAGGTCTGGTATGGATATTAATGGGAACCCCGCGCCAAAAAAATTTAAATGGCTTGGGGGTCCCCCTCAAAATCCATACCAGGCCCTTATCCGAGCACGCAACCTGGCAGGCTGCAGGAAAAGAGGGGGGACGAAAGAGCGCCCCCCCCTCCTGAACCGTACCAGGCCACATGCCCTCAACATTGGGAGGGTGCTTTGGGGGTAAGGCCTCATCCCCACAACCCTTGACCGGTGGTTGTGGGTTCTTCAGGCGAGGGGGCTTATCGGAATATGGAAGCCCCCTTTAACAAGGGGACCCCCAGATCCTGCCACCCCCTTGTGAAATGGTAAGGGGGTACAAAAGTACCCCTACCATTTCACAAAAAAAGTGTCAAAAATTTTAAATGACAAGAGCCGGTTTTTGACAATTCCTTTATTTAAAGTCTTCTTCTTTCCATCTTCTTCATTTGATTTCTTCCTCCGTTCTGTTCTCATCCGGCATCTTCCTCCACGGCGTCTTCTTCCCCGCTTTGTTCCCGGGCTGCTCCGCATTAATGGGAGGCTCCCGCTGTGTGACGCTTCTCTTCTTTTGACAGTTCTTATATAATGGAGGGCGAGGCCACCCCGTGACCCCGCCCCCTCTGACACGGTTCACCCATTGATGCGGAGTGGGCGCGGAAGAAGACGCCGTGGAGGAAGATGCCGGACGAGAACACCGGAGCAAGAAGCAGAGGATCGGAGGAAGAAATAGGAAGGAAGGAAGGAAGGAAGGAAGGAAGGAAGGAAGGAAGGAAGGAAGGAAGGAAGGAAGGAAGGAAGGAAGGAAGGAAGGAAGGAAGGAAGGAAGGAAGACCCGAAGAAGATGGAAAGAAAAAAGGAGGACTCAAATAAAGGAATTGTCAAAAACTGGCTCTTGTCATTTTTAAAATTTGACACTTTTTGTGAAATGGTAGGGGTACCCCCTTACCATTTCACACGGGGGGTAGGATCTGGGGGTCCCCTTATTAAAGGGGGGCTTCCAGATTGCGATAAGCCCCCCGCCTGCAGACCCCCACAACCACCGTGCAAGGGTTGTGGGGGGGGGGGATGAGGCCCTTGTCCCCATGGTGAGGCCATGTCCACAAGGTGCTTTGGGGGGGCTACCCCCAAAGCACCCTCCCAATGTTGAGGGCATATGGCCCCCTCTTTGGCTGCGGCCTGCCAGGTTGCGTGCTCGGATAAGGGTCTGGTATGGATTTTGAGGGGGACTCCCACGCCATTTTTTTTATTTGGCGTGGGGTTTCCCTTAATATCCATACCAGACCTGAAGGGCCTGGTATTGAATTTCGGGGGTCCCCCAAGCATTTTTTTTTTTTCTTAATGCCAACATGACCTGTGTGTAAATATCCTTAAAAAAAAAAAAAAAAGTCAAGTTGAGAGGTGCACCCGTTCAACCTATGCATAATGCATTTACGTTGCTTGACATTTACTAAGATTTTGCCGGGGCAGTGAACCAAAGCATTTGAACGTGCGCAAATGCCGCTTGCGCAGTGCATATATTGACCTCACGCAGTTCTAAGTGTACTTGCAGGCACAGCAGGCTTGTTCAGAAAAAGTTACTTTATCATTATATTTTGGGCATATTTGTTACTTGGGCAGTTATTACTATACTTCCTCACATTACCCCCATAATATTGGCACTTCCAGCTTCTTTAAATTTTGAGATGAAGAATGCGTGCGCCATGTCTATAGTGGTGCACCGATCGTCGCCTACCGCGAGCTGAGAATATCATAGTAAATGGGGTATTGCGCCAATGTTCTGTAAATACGAAAACGTCCGTTGCTCATCGGCGTGCGCCGTAACTCATGGCGCAAACCGTTCGTAAATCAGCCCCTAAAAAGACCGGAGGGAAGGCGTAACATAGACTGAACTGCCAAGGATGGTCCAGCGGATGGACAGAGAAAGATTGTGCCACCTTCTTGTTGCCTTTCCGAGGCAAAGAGGTCTATCTCCGGCTGGCCCCAGCATAACACAATTTTCTCGAACACCTCCCTGTTGAGGGACCACTCATCCTGACTTAATAGCTGGCGGCTGAGGAAATCCGCCAGCGAATTCGGAGAGCCCTTCAAATGAATGGCTGATATTGAGGACAGGTTTACCTCGGCCCAACACAGAATCCTGTTTGCTATAGGCTACAGAGCGGGGCTTCTGGTCCCTCCCTGCTTGTTCAGTTAAGCGACGGCCGCCGCATTGTGCGTCTGAACCTGAAGGTGCTGTCCCCCTATCCGGGACTGGAAAGCCTCTGTAGCCCTCAAAAATCGCAAGAAGCTCCCTCTGATTCGAGGATCGATCTGCTTCTACTGGCGACCAGGCTCCCTGGGCTAAAATTCCCTCCAAGTGGGCACCCCAAACCAACGCACTGGCGTCGGTTGTTACCACTATGGCTGCCGGTCGGGTCCAAGACAGACCCTTGTTCAGGTTGTGCTGAGCCCGCCACAACGACCTCTTGACTCTGGATGATTGGGGCATAACCTGATCTAGGCTCTGCTTCATGCCATCCCAGTACCGTAGCATGAGACCCTGCAAAGGGCGCCGATGATGCCTTGCCCAGGCCACTGCTGGGAAACAGGATGCCATCAGACCAAGAACCCTCATGGTCCGAGCTACCCGATTGGATTGAAGCTGAGCTACAGCCTGATCTACTTTCTAGATCTTTTCCCTGGGGAGAAACACCCTTCTCTCTACCGACGAGATCCTGTACCCCAAATACAGCACCTCCTGTGAGAAAGGACGGAAAAAAACTCTGGACAGCCGCACTCTGGAAGGAATCCATTTTCTTGTGCCTTTTATTGCAAATTGAAGATCACCTGCCACAATCCACAGCAAGTGATACAGAACAAGGTGGTGACGTGTTTTACACTATATTTAGTGCTTACTCATAGCGAAGGATCATTTGGAATGAAAGTCAAATATATACTCTAGGATATACATCATGTGACTAGATAATAAATGAAGCAAACCCTCAACAGCTGAAGAACCACTGGATGTGAGGTCTCCACACATGTTGCCGAGCAATTAGTCCCAAATCAAATCCTATGATCGCATGGTTAGTAAGCAAAGCCAAAAACGTGAATGGAAAATAATGAAATTAATCCATGTGCAAATGAAAAAAATAAAATAAATTATATATATATATATATATATATATATATATATATATATATATATATATATATATATATATATATATATATATATATATATATATATATATTATATATCACACACACCTCTTTATTCACTTATCCGTTACGATTGAAGATATAGGGACAGAGAGACAGAGTATATATATATATATATATATATATATACATATACACACATACACACACACACACACACCTATATCAAGTAATATATCCTTAGAGAAGTGAATCAATGGGTGTTCGTGATGTCGCGCTGTCACAGAGGAAGAGAAGAGGGGTTATCAAAAGAAGTTTGAGATTCAAAGAAACCATCTAGATGAGGGCGACTCCATAATGATGTAAAATATGTCTCCAAGAGTTTATTTTACAACCTTTGGAATATTTACTAACACACAACTTCTTTGTTTGACGGGGGCTATTATCTCCAAAGATGCGGGGCCTCCATGGGGGCGAAGTTTTCGCCAACCTATACATGGGTTGGTGGGAGAGGTCTGCCATCTCTGGACATGATAGCCCCCGTCGTATGGATACAGTGTTTTTCGGTCGCTACATCGATGACCTCGTTTGTCACATCCAACGAGAATGCCGACCTAGACACATGGCTCCCATACTTTAAACGACAACTTCCAGAATTTGAAGTTTACAGGAGTTTGACATGCAAACGCCATAGAATTCCTGGATGTTGTAGTAGTTACAGGTCTGTACAGAAAACCCACTGTGGGTAACGCACTCCTCAGGCAGATTCTGCACATCCAGGTCATACTATCAGGAGGAGGTGTCCCATATGGACAATTTCTGAGATTGAGGCATCTATGCAGCACACCCAAGATATTTCAGGCAGAAGCCAAAGACATGGCCCAAATATTTGAGAACAGAGGATATTTAGCAACTACCATTAACAAAGCACTGGTCACTGCCAGTGCCATTCCTAGGGATTCATTACTGCAGGAGAATCACAATAAAGGGAACAGATGCAGATCCTCTTTCCTTCGGAATAAGGCTCTGGTTTTCTCCACACCATATAGCTTGGAATTTACAAAAATAAAAAAAGTCATGAGGTACCTTCCCATTCTATTTATTGATCCTGTTTACAGCCAAATCGTTTCTGGAGGCAATAAATCAGTTTCCCATAGAGCACCCACTCTGGGTAGCTCCTTGTCACTTAGTTTTTTTTTCCACAGAACGACCAGGATCAAACTGGCTCCACTTCAAGGGGAACTTTAGATGTGGTAAACAAGGATGTGCTTATTGCAGCCACATAAAGAGGGGTAAACATATTCAGTCTTGTGTTAACAGCAAAACCTCTGACATCTCCTCTTTCATTAACTGCAACACCCAATTTCTGGTATATGTGATCACTTGCAACATCTGTCAAAATTCAATATGTAGGGCGTAATACACGCCAACTAAAAGACCGGTTGTATGATCACTTATACGATATAGAGAAAAACAGGTCAACCAATGTAGCCAAACATTGGAACATTGTAAACCTTATAGATGTCTCAAGCCTCCTCATACAGGGCATCGAGAAAATTGTCGTCCCCTAAACGGGGGGGGGGGGGGGGGGGGGGCGATTTTGGATGCTCTGTAAACGTGAGGTTTACTGGATATTTTTTTCTGGACATTAGGATCCCGTCAGGTTTAAACTTTGAATGGGATGTTTCCCCACTATGATTACCGGTAACTATTCCCAGATAGTCTTCACTGTTTTGGCCCATATACTTCCATATTCTCTCTCTCTCTCTTTCTTTGGACTATGTCCATTACTCTTGGGTTACAATACTGGATATATTGGATGTCAGGCTGAGTTAACATACCTACATTTGTATATTTACACACACACACACACACACACACACTTTTAAACAAGACATGCAAGTACTTTTATGCCTATCTATCTTTCCATTTTAATTACTATATACGTACTTTTGGTACTTGTAAAATCTTTGCGATAAAAAAAAAAAAAAAAAAAAAAAAAAAAAGTTGAGTGGGGTGCTGGTAGGTCATCTGCCTTTATTAACCACTTGCCGCCCACCCATTGTCAAATGACGGAAGCAAAGTGGTTGTAAAATCCTGACAGGGCGTCATATGACGTCCTCAGGACTTTGAGCCGCTGCGCGCCCCCGGGGGCGCGCATCGCGGCGATCGTTGTTGCGGTGTGTCAGTCTGACACCCCGGAACTACGATCTTGGTAAAGAGTCTCCGACGGAGACTCTTTACCACGTGATCAGCCGTGTCCAATCACGGCTGATCACAGTGTAAATAGGAAAAGCCGGTAATCGGCTTTTCCTCACTCCCGTCTGTCAGACGCGAGTAGAGGAGAGCCGATCGGCTGCTCCTCTCACAGGGGGGTCTGCGCTGATCGATTATCAGCGCAGCCCCCCCGAGGATGCCCACACTGGACCACCAGGGACGCCACCAGGGATGCCCATCAAAAGGTATGCCACCCTAGACCACCAGGGATGACACACAGTGCCCACAATGGGTGCCAATCAGTGCCCACAATGGGCATCACTGATTGGCATGCATTATTGTTTGGCACTGATTGGCATCCATCAGTAAAAAACAATGCTGCCTATCAGTGCCTATCCGTGCCACCCATCAGTGCCCATCCATGCCGCCTATCAGTGCCCATCCGTGCCGCCTATCAGTGCCCCCTATCCATGCCAATCTGTGCCAGCTATCAGTGCCACCCATCAGTGCCCATCCGTGTCGCCCATCAGTGCCCATCCGTGTCGCCCATCAGTGCCACTTCATTGGTGCCACCTCATCGGTGCCAATCAGTGCCACCTTATCAGTGCCCATCAGTGCAGGAGAAAACGTACTTATTTACAAAGTTTTGAAACTGAAAAAAAAAAAAAAAAAAAAACATTTATTTTTTTCAAAACTTTGTCTTTTTTTATTTGTTTAGCAAAAAATAAAAACCGCAGAGGTTATCAAATACCACCAAAAGAAAGCTCTATTTGTGGGAAAAAAAAATGATAAAAATTTCATTTGGGTACAGTGTTGTATGACCGCGCAATTGTCATTCAAAGTGCCAGCGCTGACAGCTCAAAATTGGTCTGGGCAGGAAGGTGTTTAAGTGCCCTGTATTGAAGTGGTTAAGCATGTTTCCACCAGCAGTGGGTCACTACTGCTATCTATATATTGTTCACACTCTAACTTTAGGTTAGAACACCCTTAAGAGGTAAACTAGTTCAGTTTGACTTAGATCTGCATGGTTCAATATCGTGATGTCTATTCACGCTGCTATGGTGTGGATATTCATACATATATATCCATATCGGTCGTGATTTTCCTCTCATGCTGCCATGGTGTGGATATTTACACATATATATCCATATCGGCTACGATTTTCCTCTCGTTCTTTGTTCCCTCTTTTTCATTTCCTGATTGACCTAGTAATAGGTGCTGTGAACCAGGTTCTCTCATGACTATCTGTGCTTATTTTCTACCAATACATATACATGATTTACCATTTTCATTTGGATAGTCTATAATATTAATAATAAATAACCTGGAAGAATTCTGTTTTTTTTTGTTTATTAAACAGTTGTTCCTCTTGTCCGATAACATGTATATGACTACCCTTTACATATTTTCTTTACACGTACAGACTCATTGATTTTAGTTCTAATTACATCATGAAATTACCCTTAAATGTTTTATGCAAAATTAAGCCACACACACACACACACACGCGCCTGCTCGCATTTTGCGAGTGAATTTTGAGGGCTGGCGAGGAAGGGCTGTCTGGGAGCGAGAGGGGGGGGGGGGGCGAGCACTGGCGGCCGGCAAGTCCTTTTGATAGGAATTTGGCGAACAGGAACTTTAGTTTAGGGGCATGGTAGCCCACTTTTATTAAAAAAGGAACAAAATAAAAGAAAAGTTCATACATGCAATTGGATGCCCACACAGGGGTTCTTCTCCCAAAAACAATAACACATGAAAAATGCCAAGCCACCTGGCTCTCTTCAGCAGTACTGCCACTTAGGGTTCCCGTACAACTACTGTACCGCTTTTCAGCTTCCTTGCTGCTCAGGCCTACCACTTCAGGCTCTCCTCTGTCTCCTTAGATGCACACAGCTTCAAGGCACACAGCGTCTATCTAGAAAGCAGCCCCTCACTGCTCTGATCCTCAGACTTGGGTCTCTGGCTTTGATTAGTGCACACCTGCACGATCTGGACTCCTGGAGACCTCCTGTCTCTCTGAGTGGAGCCCAGAACCCTAATCCCGACTCTGCTATAAGCAGCCCAGGACCCACCTGCTCAATCAACCAGCCAGAATCCTGGCTGTTCCCAAAACCCCGTCCCAGGATTGGAGATTCCTTCCCACCCATAACGCTATGGAATCTCCAGGTCCCCAACTGGATTTTACAAACTTTGGAGGAAACTGATAAAACAGATTCCTCCACATTAAATACCCCTGGAGCCCCTCAACCTGCATATTTGAGAACCCTGGGCGACATTTACTAGGACAGGGAACTGTACTGTCACTAATATATATTACACACACACACACACATACATACATAAAAAAAAAATCCAAAACGGTTGGAATCGTTTGGAGAGCTCCTTGCTTAGACTGAACCCAATCGGGAGAAGACCTTCCAGACATTTGTCTAGTAACCTTCTTTCTACTAAAGGAGGAGTGTGTCGATTACCTTCTCCGAACATCCACTATTCCTGAGGATCAAGAGCCAGGCCATCAGGGTCAGAAATCCCGGGTTGGGATGAACCACTGGGCCCTGGCAAAGAAGATCTCGCCTGATCGGGAGATGCCGCGGAAGGGAAACCGACCATCTCCACATGGTGGGGAACCAAACCTGCTTCGGCCACCAGGGTGCGGTCAGGATGAGAGCTCCGTCCGACTGGGACAGTTTTTGCAACACCCGTGGACTGAGCACTACGCCTGACTGAAATCCCAGCTCTGAGTGAGGGCGTCTACCCCCGAGGATCCCTGCTCTCTGGTGAGAGAGAAGAATCTCTCACCAGATGGGATCGTTCTGAGGACCGCAGACATCGGGCCCCCTCACTCCATAACCGCCTTGTGATTTTCACCGCACCGCTCGCCGCCATTTTCTTGAAGCCCCGGGCGCCGGTAATGACCTCACATAGGTGCCCGGCGGCTTCAGGACATGCGCAGTAGCGGCCGCCACACACCGCTCGCGCAGAGCTGCGAAAAAAGGTCAGCACAGCTCCCTCAGGGAGAAACAATCTATCGGCCATCGGAGCCCAGCTTCCCGGCCTATGTGGGGTGTTCTGGTGGCCCCTCCAAACCGTTCACCACTGTCAGGTAGGAGGGGAGAGAAAGGGAAACAAAATGGCCCCTGGGGTTATGGACAACTCACCTGTCCTAGTGCCCCAGAATCTCAGGGGGCAATTAGGATCCCCCTGAGAGCTTTCTCTGTGAGGAGAAAGATAGGGAAAACCCCTTAGTGAGAAGGCAAACAGCCTCAACCGACCCTGCAGACACCACTGACTGCTCTGAGTCTGTTTCCCAAGGGGGTGACCATGGTCCCAGACCTGAGGTCTCTTAGAAAAATAATAAACGGATTCGCAGCCATCAGTTTGTGGTAAACACAATCAATAACTGGAGGGTCAGAGGGAGGAGGTGGGGCTTTTTCAACTCTGTTGATCGTGTTTTTCCTGACAGGTGAGACCGGTCATCCTCTCAGGTGTGCCGTCCTGGAAGATGACTGGAGAAAGTAAAATTCTTTCCGGAGTGCGGCTGTCCAGCGTTTTTTCCATCCTCTCACATCTGTGCATGGGGGCTCTCTGTCTGGAAGAAAAGTATTTGCCTTGGCGGATCGGCCTGAAGCGGTGGTTCTCTCTTTCTCTACAGCACCTCCTGTGCCAGGGTCAGCTGGGAATTTTCCTGGTTGATTAACCACCCAAGCGAGAGAAGGAAATTCTGCGTTTCCTGCAAGTCTCTCTCTAGCTGCTGGGATGAGTTGGCAATAAACAGGTGATCGTCCAAGTAGGGGGATCACCTTTATAGCCCTGAGCCTTAACAGGGCTAGAGCCTCTGCCAGAACCTTCGTAAAAATTCTTGGCAAAGCCAACAGCCTGAAAGGCAGAGCCTGAAACTGGAAGTGCACCACCACAGAGTTTATTCGGACTGCCAACCTGAGGAACTTCTGAAAGTCCTGATGAATCGCGATGTGCAAATAAGCATCCCTGAGGTCTACTGTGGCCATGCAACAACCTGGAAACAGGAAATTGGTTATTGTAAAGATCGACTCCATTCGGAATGGTTTGTATCTCACAAACTTGTTCAGGGGGGCGGTGACTCTGGATCAACCTGAACTTTCCCGATGGTTTCTTTATAACAAAGACATGGGAATAAACTCCCCTGGCCACGTTCCCTCTGGGGCACCTGAACAAGTACCTTCTGATCCACTAGATCTCCCAACAGTAGTCCCAGGGCTTCCGCTTTTTCTCTGTCTCTGGGTAACCTGAAAGCTTGAGGGGGGAACTGAATCGAACTCCAACCTGTAACCGTTCTCTATGATATCTAGTATGAACGGACTTGAGGTTGAAGTGGTCCATTGTGGGAGGAACTCCCCCAGTCTCCCTCCCACTGGGACGCAGAAGTCATTGGGGCTTTGAGGTGGCTTGAAGAGGATTCCTCCTCTACCTCGCCCCTTGTGGCCTGACCAATGTTTCTTGGGATGGCCATCCCTCTCTTGTTGTGTCTGCTGCCTGGGACCTTGAAAAAAGTATTTCCCCTTGATTTTCTTTTCCGGAAATGCTTTTTTCCTATCCCGAGTGCTTTCTAATTCCTCCAGGCCCGAACAGATGGTCACCTGAAAAAGGTAACCCACACAGCTTAAGTTTTGAGGCAGCATCGGACTAGGCTCGGATAAGGAAGGCATACTCACTGCCCTGGGGAAGGATAAAGAGGGAACCTGCATCTGATCCATCATACCCTTGAAGAACTGGAATGTGGATGCAATCTCGTCCTTAACAGATGTCAGGATTTTGTGACACGCTGCCACTGAATCATCTTTGACTAAACTGCTGACACACTCAGGGCAAAGTGGCTTTTCCCAATTGGCGCCCCACATACGGCACATTTCTTCCTAGGCAGCTGTATCTGGGTTTTATTTTGGTTTGACCTAAAAGTAAAAAAAAAAAGACAGACAAACAAACAATCCCCCACAACTGCACAATTGTCAGTTAAAGCGACGCAGTGCCATATCTCAAAAAAATGCTCTGGTCATTAAGGGGGTAAAATCTTCCGGGGCTGTGGTTAAAGAGCAGACAACTAGAGCTGCAACTAACGATTATTTTCATAATCGATTATTGTTTCAAATAATCAGATAATAACTAGAGGTCGATCGATATGGGTTTTTCTCTGGCCGATGACGATATTTAGAAAATCGGGGCAGGCGATGGCAGATATATGATGCCGATTTTTGCAGCCCCAATTTAGGCCGATGTTTCTTTTTTCCCCTTCATCTCAAACTCACCCATTTCCACTCTACTCCCCCCTGCTTGCTCCTGTCACTCTACCACACACTTGATGTTTTCAGTAAAGATGGCACTGATTGGTACTGGCAGGTTTTACACTGAGCCGATATAGTGTAACTGTGTGTGAAACTGACATATCTAACTGAATAGTTTCTTCATCTAAACTTTGGAATCACTGACAGAAAAAAAAAAAAAAAAAGAGAAGAAGGAATGACATTGGGTTTGGGCTTCTCAGTTGGACTCATCGCTAGCAGAGGATGCAATGTCCAGACCAGCTGTCAAAATTCAGTGGTGATGTCGGGGTGGGCGGGACCCAGCAGCTATCAAACACCAGCCAATGACTGAGCTACTTAAGGGGGCGGGGCCACATACACGCATCTGCCCGCCCAGATCCAATCCCATTGGCTGGTGTTTGAGAGCTGCTGGATCCCGCCCACCCAATATCAACACTCAATTTTGACAGCTGGTCTCTCTGCACATTCAGTTACACATGGCAATTTCACACACTCAACAACTGGCAAGCGTCAATCGCTGTGCTGCTCTGCCAATGGGATGGGAGGAGGAACACTTGTGGGTCGACTAGGCATGGTGCGGTCAGTGTTAATCGGCATAATTTGCATAATAGATCATCCGATGTCGATTTATTAAAAAAGGCCAAATATCGTCCGATATATCGGTCGACCTCTAATAATAACAACCTTAAAAAATGCGTGGTGTATAAATTTAATATGTAAAGTTTAAAAAAAAAAAAAAAAAAAAAAAGGCAATTTATTCTTAAAGTGGAGTTACACCCAAAAATTTTTTATTAATCTGCATGAAATAAAAAAATAAAACACATTTGGAGAAATTTTTTATTTTTTTTTTTTAACTCACCTCTTCATGCCTGTTGCTAGGGGGTCCCTCGTAATCTGCCTCCTTACTCACCTCGGCTTTTTACGTCACTTCCCACGGTCCTGGAAGTTCAGTTCTGCCCCCTCCTTCTAGGCAATCATCTGGGATAGGTCACAGGTCCCAGATGATTGCGCGGTCAGTCGCATGCGCAGTGGGTGCCTGGCTATGAAGCCAGAGGTGGGAGACGAGCGGGGCTTCGATCCCCCGTATTGCTGGACAGGTAAGTGTCCAATTATTAAAAAAAAAAGTCAGTAGCTGCAGTATTTGTAGTTGCTGACTTTAAAGCGGAACTCTGCTTTAAATATCTATATGCAGTGGTAAATATAAATAACCAGCTATATAGTTAGGAAGCAAAATCTCTAATCCACTCTGAGAATAACAGACAGAAGAGATATACCACTAGGAGGTTGAATCTGGTAAATATCAGACTCAAAGATAAAAAAATCTTATTTAACGAAAAATAAATAAATAAATAAATAAAAATTAAAGGCTGGTTTTCTGATTTTCAGACAGAACTGTAATATATTATATGCTGGCCATACAAAAATGTCTTTCCTTAAAAAAAAAAAAAAAAAAAAAAAAAGAAAAAAAAAAATATGTAATTTTAAGAACGTTTGTTTGTTTGATTTTCTAATCGTTACAGCAGTCAAATCGACATTTGTTTTCAACACAGTGATGTGAAAATTTGAAGGAGCAGAATAGAAAACTTCTTGGTCAAAGGATTTTTCAGACAGTGCATCTGGTTTTGTTCAAAAATAACCTTCATTTTAAAACTGAATGTTAAAAGCAAGTGACATTTTCAAAACGACATTCTTTCATTCAGTGAATGTACAAAGATTTTTTGTATAAATATTCTCGTCCAAAAATCGATACGTGTATGGCCAGCATAAGGATTGGTTCACACCTTTGCAGTTTGCTCTTTAACGGTTTCTGCAGCTTTGCAATATGCAGTTTTGCTGCGATTTGCGTTTGGCATTTTTATGCTTTTTTTTTGGCCAAATGCTAGCTCCTGCTGTTGGGTACGCCCTTTCTTATATAGCCATGGGGCATGGCCATCCGGTGACATCATCCGGAGACCCCACCCCGTGTGACATCAACATCCAGGGGAATTATAGGCGGTGACGTCACAAGTGGGCAGGGTCTTAGGGTAGTTTTATAAGAAATGGCACACACACCCCAGAGCTAACGCAACAGCAGGAGCTAGCGCGGGGAAAAGACATGTTGGAGCTACGACGGGGGATATTCTTAATTTCTAAGAACGGACTTTGTCAAAAACCTGTGTACTGTTTTTATTTATTTTTGACACTGACCTGCCAGGCTGCGTGCTCAGATAAGGGTCTGGTATGGATCGTGTGTGTGTGTGTGTGTGTGTGTGTGTGTGTGTGTGTGTGTGTGTGTGTGTGTGTGTGTGTGTGTGTGTGTGTGTGTGTGTGTGTGTGTGTGTGTGTGTGTGTGTGTGTGTGTCCACGCCGTGTTTTTGTTTGTTTTGGCGTGGGGGTTGCCTATGCCGTTTTATTTTGGTGTGAGGTTCCCCTTCAAGATCCTCAGAGCACAAGTCGCATTGCCACAAGTAGGATCAGTTAAGATGATGGTCTGACTTGGATGTAACTTATATTCAAATGAATGGGCTGAAAGTGTGCCCAAGCCTGAAGTCCTACGTTTCATATGGGGTAACAAGAGACCTCGGATACAAAAGCGAACACTTTACACACCTAAACCCATGGGGGGGGGCTTGGACTTCCCAACTTACAGGCATACTACCAATGAGCCCAGATAGCCTACACTACAGCTAAAAGTTCAGTCCCCCTTTGGGTCTATATAGAAGCACTTGCCTGTCACCCGTTTGCAATAGGATCCTTAATGTGGCTTCCCAGCCATCTACGCCCGCCTATATTATGCCCTACTCTATCGCACTCCTTAGCAATATGGGATAGAACATGCAACAGCAGGCCTCTATCATCCCCCCATACACCACTAGCTCCCATTTTCTGCAACCCAGAGTTTTCACCTGGTCTTACTCCGCAACTGTTCCAGTGGTGGCTCAATAAAGGGCTGCGAAGAATCTGGAGATTTTCTTAATGGGGACCAACTATACACTACACAATACTTTAAAGACAAATTTCTAATGCCTCCCACTGAGATATTTCGATACAACCAAATTGCATCATTTGTCAAATCCAAAACTTAAACAAGTGGTGGGCCCCCTAAAGCTTACAACATTTGAATTGACATGTTAGGATAATTTTGGATACGGATTTTCAATTTAATCAATTCAGTGACGGGAGTAAACATGTGCAGATCTCCAGAAACCGCTCTCTTTCAAACTACCCGAAGAAACACCCAAAAAATTGGCAAAATTGATTAATTATATATTGTTAGCGGTGAGAATTACAATCGCAAGACACTGGAGACAGTCGAAAATTCCTCTTGACCAGGTTAAAAGTAAACTCAATTGGATTATGATCAATGATAAACTCACTCATATCCTTAGTAACAAAGCAAAGAAATTTAATAAGATATGGGACCCGTGGATCGACTACATTTCAACTCCGTAGAGAACTCCAGGATGTCCCTCTATCTCCTCATCCCCTTTTTTTTTCCCTCTGTTTCCCCCTCTCTTCTCTCCTCTTTTTATAATTTATATTTTTTATTTTCTAGAAACTTTATACACAACACAGATGACCACACGAGGCCTCATGCGACCATGAGTCCCTGGATTGTTCCGAAGATCGCAACCGGGATCTCCCGGGACTATGGATCTCTACCAATCCTTCATACCGAGATACTTTGGTCATAGCAGGGAAATTATTTTATACCCTGTCAGTTCTTTGAATGCATACCACGGTTGTTGCGTTCCGTTATTTTAACAGCTGATGGATAAGTATTATGGCCATACTGTTTATTTCCCTAAAGTGTTATATGATGTTCTGAAAACGTAACGCCAATATGTCTATATGACTGGCTATCCTGAACTTGGTTATTTTCTCAATAAAAAAAAAAAAAAAAAAACAACATTGAAATATAAAATAAATACACACACATATATACGCACTTACCTGGTGCGTCACTGGGTTTAGGGCACACACATGCGCACCCCTTGCTGAGACCCGCAGTGATTGTACACAGTGGGAGTCTGTCAGCAATGATGACTCAATGATGATTCATGGCTATGACCTGCTGATCAGCTGTGTCCAATAACAACCCAGAGCCCTTTTGACAATCAAAGCAGGGATAAGAAAGAGATAGGTTTGTAAAAGCAGCACACACTACACACATTTTACCCCTTAAGTGGGCTGGACTGTGGCCACCAGGAGTAGAAGATGTACCAGCAACAGTGGGAGTAAACAGTGCCCCATCTTTGGTGTCAGAAGATTTGTGCCCCATCGCTGGTCTCATTGAGAGGAATTGTGCCCCATTATTGGTATCTGTGGTAGAGGTCAACCGATATTTGACCTTTTTCCATGAAAACGGCATCGGCCGAATATTATGCAAATTAGACCGATATTTAACACTGACCACACCGTGCCTGTTCCTCCTCCCTTCCGCACACTCCATTGGCAGAGCAGCGCACTGTGTGAAGTGTGTAAAAGTGACATATGTAACTGAATGCAGAGACAAATTGAGCGTTGCTGTAGGGGGTGGGTAGGCCCCGGCAGCTATCAAACACCAGCCAATGGGATGGGATCCCCCTGTCATTAGTACAGTATTATCACTATATTAGTTCCCTCCCAGCTGCACTATTGCAGTCCCATTATAAGGCACTAAGACCCCTTTCACACTGAGGAGTTTCTCAGGTGCTTTTGGACTAAAAATAGCGCCTGAAGAAAAAAAAAAAAAAAAAAAAAAAAAAAAAAAAAAAGCAAGAGGGCTTTCACACTGAGGCGATGCGCTGGCAGGACGTTAAAAAAATCTCCTGCAAGCAGCATCTTTGGAGCAGTAAACCGCTCAGGCCAAAAAAAAAAAAAAACACAAAAACTACGGTAAAGCGCCACTAAAAATCAGTAAATGATCAAATACCACCAAAAGAATGCTCTATTTGTGTGAAAAAAAAAAAAAAAAACAGTACAACGTTGCACACAGCTGCGTGAATCACGATCGGTGTACGTCAGCCACTTTAATAGCTATAGGGGGTGCCCGTGGTGCGACACCGGAACCGATGCGTGTGGCCAGAGCCGCGATGTCCACCAGCGACACGCGATCGCTCCTCAGAGATCCAGAACGGGGGGGTTGAAATATAAAAATCGGTCAATGTAAAACAGACAGATCCTTGTTCTGTCAGGGAACTAGAGAGAGATCTGCTGTTCCTAGTGATCAGGAACAACGATCTCTCTCTCTACCCCCTGTCAGTCCAAAAAGTAAATAATTGTTTCTTTATCAAAATTGTCACTCGTTTTTTGTTTATAGCGCAAAAAAAAGAAAAACTGCAGAGGTGATCAAATACCACCAAAAGAAAGCTGTGTGGGGGGACATCAATTTGGTTTGTGTACAAGGTCGCACAACTGTCAGTTAAAGCGACACAGTGCTGTATCGTAAAAAAAATGGCCTGGTCAGGAAGTGGTCAAATCCTTCCAGGGCTGAAGTGGTTAAGGAAGCGCAGTGCAAAAAGTGGCTGTCATGAAGAGGGTAAAACCTTCCAGAACTCAAGTGGTTAAGAAATATTCTAACTTATCCAATCATGGTTTCCTACAAGGCTGTATAAACTATAGGGCAGCGTAGCCACACAAACTACATACATAAAACGATATAACTTCAGGCAAGTACCTGAGAAGCTCGAGCACATACGTCTGTAATCGCAACACCAGTTCACAAATCCGTGAATGAATAAAACAATGGCTTGAACACCAAATCGTTAACCAAAATATACCACTGGATTTGATACGTTACCAAGACCTTATTCTATTCATTCTGAGATAATATTTGATCCATACCTTCAAACCTCGACAAACCGATCCGACACAGCCAACAATCTTACATTTATTTACAATTGTAATCTTCTGCACCTTTACACGATACGTGATATCGTTAGTCTGCCAGAAGTACTCTTGCAGTTGAAAAGGCGGTAGTGGCTTCCTTGTACTTTGTGCGCAAATGCAAAAGATGACCCGGACGTAAGATGTCTCTACGAAGTGCGCTGTAAAACCCGCTATGGATTAGCGGGAGCTGGAGGAATTATTTTAGCTGTATACGGATTTGACACAAACCAGGACCAAAAAGTTATGAAAGCAAATTGCGTTTACTAGCAAATATTTGCATAACAAGATGTCAACTGGGAGACAGCAGTTTAGAACAGACTTAACGGCTGAGTATATAAGGACTGATAGCTGCTACTGCTTTAGGTATTGATTATAATACAGTCACAACTTCTCATCGCAGGAGGGTTACCGCCTAATAAGCACATGAAAACTGTAGAACTTTTCATTCCTGCATTATGTGTGCGATGCAGTGTTGGCCAAGGGCATTTTCCAAGAGCAGTGGGCTTGTGTGCAATGTCATCAATTGGACCCCTGTCGCTTGAGAACAAGCGCAGAGCACCAAAACGTGGATGTGGTTTCCATTCTGCTGAATATTAGGCATGGCTTAAAGCGGTAGTAAACTGCTTTTTTTCTTGTATCCCAGGTGAGCCTATAATAAGGCTTACTGTGTGTGTGCATGATGTATGTCTGTCTGTGTGTGTGTGCGTGCACATGCTTGACGCTAACAGTCCACCCAGGTGTGTTAGAAAAGCAAAATAATAACACTGAACCGCATCTCCACCAATCAGGTGTGTGGGTCTGTTACCCGTCACCTGATTGGCTGAAACGATAGGTGCAGCTATTGGACACCTATCAGGAGGCGAGGACAGGAGATGAGGATGGCAGGAGACGCAAGGAGGACCCCACTCGTGGCCGTCACCCGCTGCCCCACCAAGACAGGGTAAGTGACGGGCAGACAGCGAGCAGGCGGGGGGGATTCACAGTGGCAGCATTTGATGGCACACTGCCAGCATTTAATGGGCACAGTGGCGGCATTTGATGGCACAGTGGCAGAGCTTGATGGGCACAGTGGCGGCATTTGATGGGCACAGTGGCAGAGCTTGATGGGCACAGTGGCGGCATTTGCTGGGCACAGTGGCAGCATTTGATGGGCACAGTGGCGACATTTGGGAACAGTGGCTGCAATTTATGTTTTTTTTTTAGAATTTTTCAGTTTGCTTGCACCCCCTGCGTTTTTATATATGTGTGTGCGTTTTTATATATGTGTGTGGTATATATAGTATATGTGTGTGTTTATATATGTGTGTGTTTACATGTATGTATGCACATTTTATGTAAAATGCTGTTCCTCCGAAAAGTGATCCATGCTCAGATTGCTTTTCAGACGCATTTGACAGCCGGTAGAGAGGCAATATGTTGCCTACTGACCACCTGTTTTAATCCCTTAAATGCATCATTACTAGGCTGCAACTGCATGCAATGCACACAGTTGCAGAGGGGTTGCAGTGCAGCCCCATTCACCTAGGGCAGTGATGGCGAACCTATGGCACGCGTGCCACAGCTGGCACGCAGAGCCATCTCTGTGGGCACATGAGAGGGTACAGGACAGAGCTCTTTCAGCCCCCCCCTCTCTTTCAGCCCCCCTCTTTTTCCACCCCCCCTTTTGTGTCCCCCTCTCTCTGTCCCTCTCTCTGTCCCCTTCCCTCACTCTCACACCCCTTTCTCTCTGTCACCCCTTTCTCTCTGTTCCTCCTCTCTCTCAGCTCACCCCTCTCTCAGCGTCTCTGTCTCTCTCAGCGTCTCTCTCTCTCTCTCTGTCCCTCTTCTCTCTCTCTCTGTCCCCCATCTCTCTGTTCCCCCTCTCTCTCAGCATTTCTTTTACACCCCTCTGGCCCCTCCCCCTCTCTCTGTTCCCCCTCTCTCTCAGCATCTCTCTTACACCCCTCTCTCTCTGCCCCCTCTATCTTAGCCCCCTCCCTCTCTCTGTTCCCCCTCTCTCTCACACCCCTCTCTGTCCCCCCTCCCTCTCTCTTAGCCCCTCTCCCTCTCTCTGTTCCCCCTCTCTCTCAGCATATTTCTCACACCCCTCTCTCTCTGCCCCCCTCCCTCTCAGTATCTCTCTCACACCCCTACCTCTCTCTCACACCCCTCCCTCTCTCTCTCTCTCTCTCTCTCTCTCTCTCTCTCTCTCTCTCTCTCTCTCTCTCTCTCTCTCTCTCTCTCTCTACCTCTCTCTCAACCTCCCTCTCTCAACCTCCCTCTCTCAACCTCCCTCTCTCCCTCTCTCAACCTCCCTCTCTCAACCTCCCTCTCTCAACCTCTCTCTCTCTCTCTCTCAACCTCCCTCTCTCTCTCTCTCTCTCTCTCTCTCTCTCTCTCTCTCTCTCTCTCTCCTCTCTCTCTCTCTCTCTCTACCCCCCTCTCTCTCTCTCTACCCCTCTCTCTCTCTCTCAACCCCTCTCTCGCGAATTGCAGTGTTGGCACTTTGCAACACAAAACCAACGTATTTATTTCAGTTTGTGCACTTGGGCTCAAAAAGGTTCGCCATCACTGACCTAGGGGTTTACTTCAAGGGTGCCCTGACTGGAAAAAGATTGTGAAACACCGACAGAGGAACCCATCTCTCAATTTCCTCCTACAGCCACTGAATGCCTGTGGGTGGGAGAGGAGGAGAAGTAAGGGGAAATGAATAAATCGATTCCATTATATGCAGCCACCCACTTGTGACCGAGCTCTGGTGTTCTGCCATCGGGCTTGGAGAAAAGAGCTTTGTCCGGAGGTTGGGGGGGGGGGGGGGCCCTCCATGGTTACTTGCATCGGGGCCCTGAGCGTTCTAAATACGCCACTGGGCTTACCCGTTTAGGAAATATTTACATGTTTAGCAGCTGATGACATGCACACTGTGCTCTCAATGGCCAGGATGGCATGCCATTTCGACCCCATGCATGCACAGGAGTAGTAATCGCAGCTCGGCCATTCAAACGGCCAAAGCTAGCAAACACAGAAGGAAGACTGGGTGAAGACGGAAGCTCTGAGAGCGCACCGCTGGAGGGATCTGTTTTTATGCATGTTTTTCACAGTTTACTACCGCTTTAAGGGCCAGTTCACGTGGTGTGCAGTCTAGTGCATTTTTTTCTGCATCAAAGACGCATGGAAAGTAGGTTATATGGTTTTCAATGGCATAGTTCACACCAGTGCTTGCAGTTCCAGTGTGTTCCAGTTCCAGAAAAATAAGTAGAACGTGCTGCATTTTTTCTGGACACACTGGAACACACCTAAATGCACCAAAAACACACTTTAACACACTTGTCCTTATTTAGGGCCAGTTTACACCATAGAAACGCAGTCCGGAGGCGTTCCAGGTGCTTTTCTGCATGCGCGTTTTTGATGCGTTCCAGTGCGTCTTTGATGCGTTTTTTGTGCGTTTTTGATGCAGTCCAGTGCTTTTTTTCCCCCCTCTTTTTTTCTTAACCTTAGATAAGGACAAGTGTGTTGCAGTGCGTTTTTGGTGCATTTAGGTGCGTTCCAGTCCATTTTTGATGCGTTTCACAGCGTTCCAGTACAGTCCGGTGCAGAAAAAATGCAGCATGTTCTACTTTTTTTTCTGGAACTGGAACGCACCTGAACTGCAAGCACTGGTGTGAACTATGCCATTGAAAACCATATAACCTAATTTTCATGCGTTTTTGATGCAGAAAAAAAACGCACTGGACTGCATGTGGTGTGAACTGGCCCTTAAGGTTAAGAAAAAAGAGGGGGGAAGCACTGGACTGCATCAAAAACGCACTGGAACGCATCAAAAACGCACATGCAGAAAAGCACCTGGAACGCATCCGGACTGAGTTTCTATGGTGTGAACTGGCCCTAAAAGAGAAGTATGGGAATTTTTTTTTTTTTTTTAAATCACCATTAGCTAGCTTAATGCAGTATCGGTCCCATACTGCATCTGTCCCTCACTGGCTCTAACACTGAGAACCGAGCAATCTAACACTGCCGATCACTCAGTTCTCACAGCTCCCTGAACAGTCAGCAGCTCTCTGCTCTTCATGTCCGCACTTACTGGGCTGTTGAGGGGCTGGCTCAGGCTCTCAGTGGCTCACTGAAAGGCTGAGCAGGGTGCCGGTCCAGGCATGTGGGCGGATCCCAAATTAATTGTTGCGATCTTGCCCAAGCCCGGACTGGCTCTGTTACGGCAGCAGACAGCGGACTTCAGCCCGCTGTCTGCTGAAAATGGGTTACAATCTGCACTCCTGTGATCCACAGAAGTACAGCCAAACGAGCTTTGGCTGCACTTCTCCTTTAGGCTGGGTTCACATATGCTGTGGCCGCGGTTCACAGCATGGAGTCCGGTGCATCCCTGTTCACTGATTCAGGTGCGAATCAGGTCTGATTTTTTGTGTGAGTGGGTCTCTCGCGCTAATATGAGTAAATAGACAGGTCAGAATAAAACCAATAAAAGAATAATATTTGCAGCAAAGTGAATAGTGTTCACAAACGCACTAAAAAGAGGTAAAAAAGTAAAGGAACTTCGTGAAAAATAGAATACAAATGAGTGTTTGTAAAGGTGCAATACTGGCTAGGTCCCCCAAGGGGCGCTAGTCATAAGGATAGGAAGGGATCCAAATGTCGGTGTTGATGAAAGAAAGTGCAAAATATGCAAGGAAAGTGCACAAAAGTGAATAGTGAAATTAGTTCATAAATGTGACTGGATAATGCTGTATCTCAAATCAATATGAACCCTCAATACATAAATAAGTGCTAAAATATTAAAATGGTAAAATAAAATAAGTGCTATGACTGGATAAACAATATCTCAAGTCAGGAGAAAATAGCAATAATGCATGGACATCAATAAATAAGTGCTAAAATAAAATGTATCAAGAGGTGAAAATATATCAAAAAGATATCCAAAAGTAGAAATACTGTGATAAATACTGATAATAGTGATGATGGTAACAATGGTTAAGAGGTACAAAGAAATTTCCTGTGATAAAAGATCAAATAAGTGTGATAAAATCCTGCAACTGTTGATCGATGAAGTCCTGCTATAAATGATCGAAAAGTAATGTATAATGACATCAATAAAATAATATATAAAATAAGATCAAATAATTCCTGCACTTGGTGATCGAGAAATATCAATAAATCCTGCAGTTGATGATTGAAAAATATATATATACAATCGGATGAGATGTAGATAAATAAATGAATAAAATAAGGAATGTGTCCAAATATAAGCGAAACTGTGTCCAGATCAAATAGATCAAAGGAAACCAAATATAAAAAATGGTCCCGATAATATAGTGGTTTCAAATCAGCCAATCCACTATGTGAAGAGGAAAAGGAACCAAATGACTTTTTTGTAGAGACGAAATAATCCTATGTATGTGACATAATTTCTCTATACTGCTGCTGTATTCACGTTGTTATTCATTTATTTGTTGTGGGGTTAATCCTTATCTGGTCTCCCAGAACTCTCACCTTAGAATAGGTCAAATGAGCCTCTCGGGGATATCCAAACAAGCCCCTACAGATGGTACTCTGAATTGCCTGAAGTGGGGTCCAACCTTATCCTTCTCCTTACATACCCTCAGGAGTCCGGACCTAAAAAGTGTCACCTCAGCAGCAAGCCAGGATGGGGGAAAGATAAAAGAAAAGGGGCCTCCACTAGTGTAGTACGTTTGTATAAAAGCAATGGCAATTTATTAAACAGGTGCAATAGACTCGTACATTTAGAGAGCAAGTAGTGAGCAGTGGGTTAAAAATATATAACATATCACCCCGGCGTCCGCAGCGCCTACTCGCATCCTCCTCTGTGTTTGTTTGCCTACGGCCACTCCCTACGCGTTACAACACGGTCACGTGTCTTCATCTGGGGAACCGGATTGGTCAGGCAATGCTGGTTTAAAAAACGGAGAAACCGGAAGTTCTCGTGCGGCCATCTTGGTTGTGGTCAGATGTAATGCTGACCACGGCCATGTTATAGGTGGTTTATACACTGGCGGAAGTTGGCCATTATCTTGGTTTGTTGTTATAATTCCTGGTCTAATGTAGGGCGCCGCCATTTTAATGGTTATACACGGAGCTTATCTACAGTGACGGTGTAGTATCATATTTTGCTGCCTATCACACTATGCTGCGGAAGTGACGTTGTGGGCAGAAATTTCGTACTGCGCATGCGCGAACCGTTCCAAACACTCGCGCCGTGCGGTCCACATGATTTTCGGCAATACAGTTCAGCGAAACCATCAGATAATGTCACGGAAGTGACATTACAGACAACACAAACACTGGGCTGTGCGTTCCAACACTAATTCCTTCCTTGTTACCCAGTGTATAATTTTTTACCAACCATGCTGAGCTACCTGTTTTGATAGATCCTGCAATGCTGGGACTTGTAGTGCCTAAAATCAATCCTGCAATGCTGGGACTTGTAGTGCCTAAAATCGATCCTGCAATGCTGGGACTTGTAGTGCCTATAATCGATCCCGCAATGCTGGGACTTGTAGTGCCTAAAATCGATCCTGCAATGCTGGGACTTGTAGTGCCTAAAATCAATCCTGCAATGCTGGGACTTGTAGTGCCTATAATCGATCCTGCAATTCTGGGACTTGTAGTGCCTATAATCGATCCTGCAATTCTGGGACTTGTAGTGCCTAAAATCAATCCTGCAATGCTGGGACTTGTAGTGCCTAAAATCAATCCTGCAATGCTGGGACTTGTAGTGCCTAAAATCGATCCTGCAATGCTGGGACTTGTAGTGCCTATAATCGATCCCGCAATGCTGGGACTTGTAGTGCCTATCCTGAGCTACCTGCGGTGATCGATCCTACAATGCTTGGACGAGAAATATTATGCTCTCGAGCGGGCGGAGAGGTGGTTAAGCGTCAGGAACAGCCCCGCCCACCACCCTAAAAAAAACGTGAATCGCGCATGCGCAAATCTTATGTATGTCCAGGGTCCAGAAAAATTATGGACTCGAGGGGGCAGGCGGACAGAGCGGAGCTTGGAGAGGGGGGCGGGACCCCGTACATAGCACTGAGTCCAAGTACAGTACATTGTTCTGCCATCAATTACGCTGCCACTCCGCCCATCAAACGCCTCACTGTGCCCGTCTAATGCAGCCACTCCACCCATCAAACGCCTCACTGTGCCTGTCTAATGCAGCCACTCCACCCATCAAACGCCTCACTGTGCCCGTCAAACGCCTCACTGTGCCCGTCAAACACCTCACTGTGCCCAGCAAACGCCTCACTGTGCCCGTCTAATGCAGCCACTCCACCCATCAAATGCCTCACTGTGCCCGTCAAACGCCTCACTGTGCCCGTCAAACGCAGCCACTGCGCCCATCAAACGCCTCACTGTGCCCGTCAAACGCAGCCACTGCGCCCATCAAACGCAGCCACTGTGCCCATCAAACGCCTCACTGCGCCCATCAAACACCTCACTGCACCCAGCAAACTCTGCCACTGTGCCCTTCAAACGCAGCCACTGCGCCCAGCAAACGCCTCACTGTGCCCGTCAAACACCTCACTGCACCCATCAAACACCTCACTGCACCCAGCAAACGCCTCACTGTGCCCGGCAAACGCCTCACTGCACCCAGCAAACGCAGCCACTGTGCCCGTCAAAAACACAGCCACTGTGCCCATCGAACGCCTCACTGTGCCCGTCAAACGCCTCACTGTGCCCATCAAACACCTCACTGTGCCCATCAAACGCCTCACTGCGCCCAGCAAACGCCTCACTGCGCCCAGCAAACGCCTCACTGTGCCCGTCAAACGCCTCACTGTGCCCGTCAAACACCTCACTGCACCCAGCAAATGCCTCACTGTGCCCGGCAAACGCCTCACTGCGCCCATCAAACGCAGCCACTGTACCCAAAAATTGCTGCCACTGTGCCATCAAACGCAGCTACTATACCCATCAATTGCTGCCAGATTGTCAAGCCGCAGTTGTGCTCCTTGGGGTTATGCTGATCGCACATCTGTGCTGCTGGAGGGAGCCCAGACGACCATAATGAGGGACCTGCATGTCATAGTAAGTGAGACCATCCCATATCCCACTCCATCTTCCCCGAGGACAGGGACAACCCCCCCCCCCGAGGACAGGGACCCCCTCCCCCCTCTGAGGACAGGGACCCCCTCCCCCCAAGACAGAGACCCCCTTCTCCCCCCTGAGGACAGGGACCCCCTTCTCACTCTGGGACAGGGATCCTATCTCACCTGGGGGCAGGAACTCCATCTCCCCTGGCAACAGGGACTTCATCTCACCTAGGGACCCCATCTTCCCTGGGGATCAGGACCCCACCTCCCCTAAGAACAGGAACCTGATCACCCTGTGTGTGCCAACCTCACTGCCCTGCCTGCCATGTGTCCTGTGTGAGGTTTCACCTGTGACAGCTCTTATCAGGACTTCATCCCACTGTGTGATCCCCTACATGACTGATCCCTCTGTGTGCACCCCTTACACGGGGAACCCCTCTGTGTTGCTCCCCCTACATGTCTGCATACTCTGACCACCACCTGTACCATTTCCACATCCTCTGACTGCCTCCTGTATCCTGTGCACATGTTCTGACCACCTCTTGTACCATGTCTGCAGCCTCTAACCACTTCCTGTATCCTGTCCGCAGCCTCTAACCATCTCTTGTATCCTATCCGCAGCCTCTAACCATCTCTTGTATCCTGTCCGCAGCCTCTAACCATCTCTTGTATCCTGTCTGCAATCTCTGACTATCTCTTGTCTTTTAACGTGTCTGCAGTCTATTAGGGGAAGTCTGGAGAGGAATCAAGAGTGAGAGCACCGCCGGGATTGGGATTACGGGAGGAGTCAGATGTGTATGGACTGTGGAGAAGAGACTATAGAATAAAAACCAGAACCACCAACCTGGAGTTGTCTAACTGAGCCCTGCACGCTGCACCGGAGAGGAGGTCAGTGACAGCGCCGTCAGGCCAGTCTGAGGGGGGGGGGGTGAATACAATTATGTAAGAGGGCCCTGATATAAAGGTTTCCCCTCATCTCAGTAACCCCCCCCCCCCTCTTACCTTACTGTATTCACTCTGTGGAAGGTGGTCTCTGGTCACCAGAGTCCCCCCCCCCCCCAAAATCACATTTCCTGGCATTCCCCTTTACATCAGAGTCCGCAGGATTCTTCCCCCTTACAGTGCAAGGGAACTCAGATGTAAAGGAAAATGCTGCAGAGCATGATCTAAGGAGGAACTCTGATTGATGTAAGGGGTGCTCTGGTCACCGGAGACCACCTTATATCAGAGTCCACTGCATTCCCATTTACATCAGAGTTCCCACTTTCATCAGGGTCTGCGGCATTGCCCTTTACAGTACATCAGTGTTCCCCTTTACATCAGGGTTCGCAGAGTTCCCCCTGTAACATTAGAAGGGATGGAGGCCCAGAGACATGTCCAGGGTACACAGAGGATACATGGGATGCATTAGAAGGGATGGGGGCCCAGAGACATGTCCAGAGTACACAGAGGATACATGGGATATATTAGATTGGATGGGGGCCCAGAGACATGTCCAGAGTACACAGAGGATACATGGGATAGATTAGAAGGGATGGGGGCCCAGAGACATGTCCAGGGTACACAGAGGATACATGGGATAGATTAGAAGGGATGGAGGCCCGGAGACATGTCCAGAGTACACAGAGGATACATGGGATAGATTAGAAGGGATGGAGGCCCGGAGACATGTCCAGAGTACACAGAGGATACATGGGATAGATTAGAAGGGATGGGGGCCCAGAGACATGTCCAGGGTACACAGAGGATACATGGGATAGATTAGAAGGGATGGGGGGCCAGAGACATGTCCAGAGTACACAGAGGATACATGGGATAGATTAGAAGGGATGGAGGCCCGGAGACATGTCCAGAGTACACAGAGGATACATGGGATAGATTAGAAGGGATGGGGGCCCGGAGACATGTCCAGAGTACACAGAGGATACATGGGATAGATTAGAAGGGATGGGGGCCCAGAGACATGTCCAGGGTACACAGAGGATACATGGGAAAGATTAGAAGGGATGGAGGCCTCCTCTGTTTTCCCTGGACATCCATCCCATCTAATCTATCCCATGTATTCTCCGTGTACCCTGGACATGTCTCTGGGCCTCCATCCCTTCTAATCTTACTGGGGGAACTCTGCAAACCCTGATGTAAAGGGGAACACTGATGTAAAGGGCAATGCCGCAGACCCTGATGAAAGTGGGAACTCTGATGTAAATGGGAATGCAGTGGACTCTGATATAAGGTGGTCTCTGGTGACCAGAGCACCCCTTACATCAATCAGAGTTCCTCCTTTAGATCATGCTCTGCAGCATTTTTCTTTCATCTGAGCTCCCTTACACTGTAAGGGGGAAGAATCCTGCGGACTCTGATGTAAAGGGGAATGCCAGGAAATGTGATATGGGGGGGGGGGGGGGGGGTGTGACCAGAGACCACCTTCCGGAGAGTGAATACAGTAAGGTAAGGGGGGGGGTGTGTTACTGAGATGAGGGGAAACCTTTATATCAGTGCCCTCTTACATAACTCCCCCCCCCTCAGACTGGCCTGACGGCGCTGTCACTGACCTCCTCTCCGGTGCAGCGTGCAAGGCTCAGTTAGGCGGCTTCAGGTTGGTGGTTCTGGTTTTTATTCTATAGTCTCTTCTCCACAGTCCATACACGTCTGACTCCTCCCGTAATCCCAATCCCGGCGGTGCTCTCACTCTTGATTCCTCTCCAGACTTCCCCTAATAGACTGCAGACACGTTAAAAGACAAGAGATAGTCAGAGATTGCAGACAGGATACAAGAGATGGTTAGAGGCTGCGGACAGGATACAGGAAGTGGTTAGAGGCTGCAGACATAGTACAAGAGGTGGTCGGAACATGTGCACAGGATACAGGAGGCAGTCAGAGGATGTGGAAATGGTACAGGTGGTGGTCAGAGTATGCAGACATGTAGGGGGAGCAGACAGAGGGGTTCCCCGTGTAAGGGGTGCACACAGAGGGATCAGTCATGTAGGGGATCACACAGTGGGATGAAGTCCTGATAAGAGCTGTCACAGGTGGGCCCTCACACAGGACACATGGCAGGCAGGGCAGTGAGGTTGGCACACACAGGGTGATCAGGTTCCTGTTCTTAGGGGAGATGGGGTCCCTAGGTGAGATGAAGTCCCTGTTGCCAGGGGAGATGGAGTTCCTGCCCCCAGGTGAGATAGGATCCCTGTCCCAGAGTGAGAAGGGGGTCTCTGTCTTTAGGGGAGTGGGGTCCCTGTCCTCAGAGGGGGGGGGGAGGGGGTCCCTGTCCTCGGGGGAAGGGGTCCCTGTCTTCGGGGGGGGTTGTCCCTGTCCTCGGGGAAGATGGAGTGGGATATGGGATGGTCTCACTTACCATGACATGCAGGTCCCTCATTTATGGTCGTCTGGGCTCCCTCCAGCAGCACGGATGTGCGATCAGCATACCCCCAGGGAGCACAACTGCGGCTTGACAATCTGGCAGCAATTGATGGGTATAGTAGCTGCGTTTGATGGCACAGTGGCGGCAATTTTTGGGTACAGTGGCTGCGTTTGATGGGCGCAGTGAGGTATTTGCCGGGCACAGTGAGGCGTTTGCTGGGCGCAGTGAGGCTTTTAATGGGTGCAGTGAGGCGTTTGATGGGCGCAGTGAGGTGTTTGCTGGGCACAGTGAGGCATTTGCTGGGTGCAGTGAGGTGTTTGATGGGTGCAGTGAGGTGTTTGATGGGCGCAGTGAGGCATTTGACGGGCACAGTGGCTGCGTTTGCTGGGTGCAGTGAGGTGTTTGATGGGCGCAGTGAGGTGTTTGATGGGCGCAGTGAGGCATTTGATGGGCACAGTGGCTGCATTTGCTGGGTGCAGTGAGGCCTTTGCTGGGCACAGTGGCTGCGTTTGAAGGGCACAGTGAGGCTTTTAATGGGTGCATTGAGGCGTTTGATGGGCGCAGTGAGGTGTTTGCTGGGCACAGTGAGGCCTTTGCTGGGCACAGTGGCTGCGTTTGAAGGGCACAGTGGCAGCGTTTGCTGGGTGCAGTGAGGCGTTTGATGGGCGCAGTGAGGTGTTTGCTGGGCACAGTGAGGCCTTTGCTGGGCACAGTGGCTGCGTTTGAAGGGCACAGTGGCAGCGTTTGCTGGGTGCAGTGAGGCGTTTGATGGGCGCAGTGGGGTGTTTGCTGGGCACAGTGAGGCCTTTGCTGGGCACAGTGGCTGCGTTTGAAGGGCACAGTGGCAGCGTTTGCTGGGTGCAGTGAGGTGTTTGCCGGGCACAGTGAGGCATTTGCTGGGTGCAGTGAGGTGTTTGATGGGTGCAGTGAGGTGTTTGATGGGCGCAGTGAGGCATTTGACGGGCACAGTGGCTGCGTTTGCTGGGTGCAGTGAGGTGTTTGATGGGCGCAGTGAGGTGTTTGATGGGCGCAGTGAGGCATTTGACGGGCACAGTGGCTGCGTTTGCTGGGTGCAGTGAGGTGTTTGCCGGGCACAGTGAGGCATTTGCTGGGTGCAGTGAGGTGTTTGACGGGCACAGTGAGGCGTTTGACGGGCACAGTGAGGCGTTTGCTGGGCGCAGTGAGGCGTTTGACGGGCACAGTGAGGCGTTTGACGGGCACAGTGAGGCGTTTGATGGGTGGAGTGGCTGCATTAGACGGGCACAGTGAGGCGTTTGATGGGTGGGGTGGCTGCATTAGACGGGCACAGTGAGGCGTTTGATGGGCGGAGTGGCAACGTAATTGATGGCAGAACAATGTACTGTACTTGGACTCAGTGCTATGTACGGGGTCCCGCCCCCCTCTCCAAGCTCCGCTCTGTCCGCCCGCTCCCTCGAGTCCATAATTTTTCTGGACCCTGGACATACATAAGATTTGCGCATGCGCGATTCACGTTTTTTTTAGGGTGGTGGGCGGGGCTGTTCCTGACGCTTAACCACCTCTCCGCCCGCTCGAGAGCATAATATTTCTCGTCCCAGCATTGTAGGATCGATCACCGCAGGTAGCTCAGGATAGGCACTACAAGTCCCAGCATTGCAGAATCGATTATAGGCACTACAAGTCCCAGCATTGCGGGATCGATTATAGGCACTACAAGTCCCAGCATTGCGGGATCGATTGTAGGCACTACGAGTCCCAGCATTGCAGGATCGATTATAGGCACTACAAGTCCCAGCATTGCAGGATCGATTATAGGCACTACAAGTCCCAGCATTGCAGGATCGATTTTAGGCACTACAAGTCCCAGCATTGCGGGATTGATTTTAGGCACTACAAGTCCCAGCATTGCAGGATTGATTTTAGGCACTACAAGTCCCAGCATTGCAGGATCTATCAAAACAGGTAGCTCAGCATGGTTGGTAAAAAATGATACTGGGTAACAAGGAAGGAATTAGTGTTGGAACGCACAGCCCAGTGTTTGTGTTGTCTGTAATGTCACTTCCGTGACATTATCTGATGGTTTCGCTGAACTGTATTGCCGAAAATCATGTGGACCGCACGGCGCGAGTGCTTGGAACGCCTTGCGCATGCGCAGTACGAAATTTCTGCCCACAACGTCACTTCCGCAGCATAGTGTGATAGGCAGCAAAATATGATACTACAACGGCTGGTGATACATAATGGTTTACGAAATAAATTAAAATAGAGGTTGATATAGGGGTTCCTTATATACACTGTTCAATATATATATATATACTCAAGTAGCAAAGTGCCAAAAGTAGTATAGCGATCAGTGGAGCGATCGATATTAGAAAGTTAAAAATAGATATAGATTAAAAAGTATATATTTAGAATATATATTACAAGGTGGTTTTGGGGAATTTTTATTAATTTTAGTTAAAAATGTCGGGAAAAATATGGCAAGGAAAATTAAAAGGCTAATAAAAAATATTGTTATATTTAATTATTAAAAACGGAACTCCATATATCAGTAGGCCCAATGCCTCAGACCCTCAAGGCTCTCATACTTTAATGGGAAGGGCTAATGTGCTACTGTAGTGCTGTGATGTAAATAGAGTGATATGGTGGCGTCCTGGACTCAAAGTAGAGCAGTAAGCCCCAGGATTTGAATAACATAATACAATACATTCAAGTACATTAACATCATATACTTAAGGTTCAGAATAAAATAAATTGTTAGACCTGATGTTAAAATGATAGTGATAGAGAGATAGACATAATAACAGGGATGTGGTGATAACAGTAAGATGCAGCTCTGGTTAAAAGTTACTTAAAAAACAGTTCAGGTCAAATACCACATTTAAGCCACCTGGCGTTAGTGTCCGCATGGTGTGTATCCATTTGGATTCCTTTTGACTTATCATCCTTATTTTGTGGCTGCCTCTCCAGGATTTATTGTATTTCTCTATACCCCAGAATTGGAGTGATGAGGGGTCCTGGTCGTGCATTTGTGCAAAGTGCCTGGATACATTATGTTTCGGGAAGCCATTCTTAATGTTACGTACATGTTCTTCTAGTCGAGTTTTAAGAGCCCTTTTTGTTCTTCCTACATATTGTAGGTTACAACTACATTGGAGTACGTAAACGGCCCCTTCTGTGTGGCATCCTATAAAGTCCCGTAATTTAAAAGCTTGGCCTGTATTGGTTGCGATAAACTCAGTTCTATTACCCTGGAATTTTTTGGAATGTCTGCACGCATAGCAGTTTCGACAGGGATAGAAGCCTTTTCCTGTAAAGAACGTATAGGACGGTTTTGGAGGTGGTTCTACTACCGATTTGACTATAAGGTCCCTAATGGTAGGGGCCCTTTTATAAATAATATTAGGTTTTTCCGGTAGTAGTATTTTCAGATCTTTGTCCTTCTTTAGGATGTACCAGTGTTTTTCAATGAGTTTTTCTACTTCTTTATGCTGGACATTATAATCTAGTATAAGGCAAGGTGCCTCATTCTGATACGTTTTTTTTGGGTGACTTTTGAGCATGACGCTTCTATCCATTCGATTGACTGTTTCTATTTGTTCATCAATCCAATGGTTATCGTATCCTTTTACTTTGAACCTTTCTCCTATCTGTTTTGCTTGTTTCTGGTAGTCCTCATCTTTTGTGCAATTTTTTTTTATTCTGATTAATTGTCCTTTCGGAATGTTAAAAAGTCATGGCTTGTGGTGGCAGCTGTTTGTGGCTAGGTAGCTATTGGTATCCACATTTTTGAAGAAGGTTTTAGTTATTACTTTGTCTCCTTCCAGACTGATATTTAGATCTAGGAAGTCTACCTCCTTTGCATCAATCTTCCATATTAGTTGTATATTGTTTTTGTTGTCATTGAGTTTCTCTAGGAAGGTTTCCAAGGAGTTTCTATCTCCGTTCCAGGCGATTATCACGTCATCTATGTATCTTTTATAGAGTGCTAGTTGTGGTGGGTAGTCAGCATAAACCGCATTGTCTTCCCATTGAGCCATAAAGGCATTAGCCACCCCAGGGGCAAATTTTGCACCCATAGCAATGCCTATGGCCTGTTTATAGTACGTCTGGTTGTGCCAAAAGTAATTATATTTGAGGCAAAAGTCTAAGCATTTGATCAGGTATTTCCTCTGTCTGCACACAAAGGTGCTATAATTCCTTAAAAGCCATTTAGTTGCCGAACAGGCATCATGGTGTTGCACTATAGTATAGAGTGACGTGACATCGGCCGTTGCTAGTAAGGTTCTTCCCTCTAGTACGGGTGTTATTTCTAATAGTTGTAGAATATGTTTTGTATCTTTAAGATACGCTTGGGTTTGTTGTACCGCTGGTTGAATATAGTGATCTATATACTGTCCCATTCGGGATGTTAGGGAATCAATCCCGTTCACTATTGGGAAGACCAATAGTGAACAGGATTGATTCCCTAACATCCCGAATGGGACAGTATATAGATCACTATATTCAACCAGCGGTACCATGATGCCTGCTTGGCAACTAAATGGCTTTTAAGGAATTATAGCACCTTTTGTGTGCAGACAGAGGAAATACCTGATCAAATGCTTAGACTTTTGCCTCAAATATAATTACTTTTGGTACAACCAGACGTACTATAAACAGGCCATAGGCATTGCTATGGGTGCAAAATTTGCCCCTGGGGTGGCTAATGCCTTTATGGCTCAATGGGAAGACAATGCGGTTTATGCTGACTACCCACCACAACTAGCACTCTATAAAAGATACATAGATGACGTGATAATCGCCTGGAACGGAGATAGAAACTCCTTGGAAACCTTCCTAGAGAAACTCAATGACAACAAAAACAATATGCAACTAATATGGAAGATTGATGCAAAGGAGGTAGACTTCCTAGATCTAAATATCAGTCTGGAAGGAGACAAAGTAATAACTAAAACCTTCTTCAAAAATGTGGATACCAATAGCTACCTAGCCACAAACAGCTGCCACCACAAGCCATGACTTTTTAACATTCCGAAAGGACAATTAATCAGAATAAAACGAAATTGCACAAAAGATGAGGACTACCAGAAACAAGCAAAACAGATAGGAGAAAGGTTCAAAGTAAAAGGATACGATAACCATTGGATTGATGAACAAATAGAAACAGTCAATCGAATGGATAGAAGCGTCATGCTCAAAAGTCACCCAAAAAAAAACGTATCAGAATGAGGCACCTTGCCTTATACTAGATTATAATGTCCAGCATAAAGAAGTAGAAAAACTCATTGAAAAACACTGGTACATCCTAAAGAAGGACAAAGATCTGAAAACACTACTACCGGAAAAACCTAATATTATTTATAAAAGGGCCCCTACAATTAGGGACCTTATAGTCAAATCGGTAGTAGAACCACCTCCAAAACCGTCCTATACGTTCTTTACAGGAAAAGGCTTCTATCCCTGTCGAAACTGCTATGCGTGCAGACATTCCAAAAAATTCCAGGGTAATAGAACTGAGTTTATCGCAACCAATACAGGCCAAGCTTTTAAATTACGGGACTTTATAGGATGCCACACAGAAGGGGTCGTTTACGTACTCCAATGTAGTTGTAACCTACAATATGTAGGAAGAACAAAAAGGGCTCTTAAAACTCGACTAGAAGAACATGTACGTAACATTAAGAATGGCTTCCCGAAACATAATGTATCCAGGCACTTTGCACAAATGCACGACCAGGACCCCTCATCACTCCAATTCTGGGGTATAGAGAAATACAATAAATCCTAGAGAGGCAGCCACAAAATAAGGACGATAAGTCAAAAGGAATCCAAATGGATACACACCATGCGGACACTAACGCCAGGTGGCTTAAATGTGGAATTTGACCTGAACTGTTTTTTAAGTAACTTTTAACCAGAGCTGCATCTTACTGTTATCACCACATCCCTGTTATTATGTCTATCTCTCTATCACTATCATTTTAACATCAGGTCTAACAATTTATTTTATTCTGAACCTTAAGTATATGATGTTAATGTACTTGAATGTATTGTATTATGTTATTCAAATCCTGGGGCTTACTGCTCTACTTTGAGTCCAGGACGCCACCATATCACTCTATTTACATCACAGCACTACAGTAGCACATTAGCCCTTCCCATTATAGTATGAGAGCCTTGAGGGTCTGAGGCATTGGGCCTACTGATATATGGAGTTCCGTTTTTAATAATTAAATATAACAATATTTTTTATTAGCCTTTTAATTTTCCTTGTCATATTTTTCCCGACATTTTTAACTAAAATTAATAAAAATTCCCCAAAACCACCTTGTAATATATATTCTAAATATATACCTTTTAATCTATATCTATTTTTAACTTTCTAATATCGATCGCTCCACTGATCGCTATACTACTTTTGGCACTTTGCTACTTGAGTATATACAGTGCCTTGCGAAAGTATTCGGCCCCCTTGAACTTTTCAACCTTTTGCCACATTTCAGGCTTCAAACATAAAGATATAAAATTTTTATTTTTTGTGAAGAATCACCAACAAGTGGGACACAATTGTGAAGTGGAACGAAATCTATTGGATTTTTGAAATTCTTTTAACTAATAAAAAAATGAAAATTATTCGGCCCCCTTGCGTTAATACTTTGTAGAGCCACCTTTTGCTGCGATTACAGCTGCAAGTCGCTTGGGGTATGTCTCTATCAGTTTTGCACATCGAGAGACTGAAATTCTTGCCCATTCTTCCTTGCAAAACAGCTCGAGCTCAGTGAGGTTGGATGGAGAGCGTTTGCGAACAGCAGTTTTCAGCTCTTTCCACAGATTCTCGATTTGGATTCAGGTCTGGACCTTATAGTCAAATCGGTAGTAGAACCACCTCCAAAACCGTCCTATACGTTCTTTACAGGAAAAGGCTTCTATCCCTGTCGAAACTGCTATGCGTGCAGACATTCCAAAAAATTCCAGGGTAATAGAACTGAGTTTATCGCAACCAATACAGGCCAAGCTTTTAAATTACGGGACTTTATAGGATGCCACACAGAAGGGGTCGTTTACGTACTCCAATGTAGTTGTAACCTACAATATGTAGGAAGAACAAAAAGGGCTCTTAAAACTCGACTAGAAGAACATGTACGTAACATTAAGAATGGCTTCCCGAAACATAATGTATCCAGGCACTTTGCACAAATGCACGACCAGGACCCCTCATCACTCCAATTCTGGGGTATAGAGAAATACAATAAATCCTAGAGAGGCAGCCACAAAATAAGGACGATAAGTCAAAAGGAATCCAAATGGATACACACCATGCGGACACTAACGCCAGGTGGCTTAAATGTGGAATTTGACCTGAACTGTTTTTTAAGTAACTTTTAACCAGAGCTGCATCTTACTGTTATCACCACATCCCTGTTATTATGTCTATCTCTCTATCACTATCATTTTAACATCAGGTCTAACAATTTATTTTATTCTGAACCTTAAGTATATGATGTTAATGTACTTGAATGTATTGTATTATGTTATTCAAATCCTGGGGCTTACTGCTCTACTTTGAGTCCAGGACGCCACCATATCACTCTATTTACATCACAGCACTACAGTAGCACATTAGCCCTTCCCATTATAGTATGAGAGCCTTGAGGGTCTGAGGCATTGGGCCTACTGATATATGGAGTTCCGTTTTTAATAATTAAATATAACAATATTTTTTATTAGCCTTTTAATTTTCCTTGTCATATTTTTCCCGACATTTTTAACTAAAATTAATAAAAATTCCCCAAAACCACCTTGTAATATATATTCTAAATATATACCTTTTAATCTATATCTATTTTTAACTTTCTAATATCGATCGCTCCACTGATCGCTATACTACTTTTGGCACTTTGCTACTTGAGTATATACAGTGCCTTGCGAAAGTATTCGGCCCCCTTGAACTTTTCAACCTTTTGCCACATTTGACTTGGCCATTCTAACACCTGGATACGTTTATTTGTGAACCATTCCTTTGTAGATTTTGCTGTATGTTTGGGATCATTGTCTTGTTGGAAGATAAATCTCCGTCCCACTTTCAGGTCTTTTGTAGACTCCAACAGGTTTTCATCCAGAATGGTCCTGTATTTGGCTGCATCCATCTTCCCCTCAATTTTAACCATCTTCCCTGACCCTGCTGAAGAAAAGCAGGCCCAAACCATGATGCTGCCACCACCATGTTTGACAGTGGGGATGGTGTGTTGATGGTGATGGACTGTGTTGCTTTTACGCCAAACATATCGTTTTGCATTGTGGCCAAAAAGTTCGATTTTGGTTTCATCGGACCAGAGCACCTTCTTCCACATGTTTGGTGTGTCTCCCAGGTGGCTTGTGGCAAACTTTAGACAAGACTTTTTATGGATATCTTTGAGAAATGGCTTTCTTCTTGCCATTCTTCCATAAAGGCCAGATTTGTGCAGTGTACGACTGATTGTTGTCCTATGGACAGACTCTCCCACCTCAGCTGTAGTTCTCTGCAGTTCATCCAGAGTGATCATGGGCCTCTTGGCTGCATCTCTGATCAGTCTTCTCCTTGTCTGAGCTGAAAGTTTAGAGGGACAGACAGGTCTTGGTAGATTTTCAGTGATCTGATACTCCTTCCATTTCAAAATGATCGCTTGCACAGTGCTCCTTGGGATGTTTAAAACTTGGGAAATCTTTTTGTATCCAAATCCGGCTTTAAACTTCTCCACAACAGTATTACGGACCTGCCTGGTGTGTTCCTTGGTCTTCATGATGCTCTCTGCGCTTTCAACAGAACCCTGAGACTATTACAGAGCAGGTGCATTTATACAGAGACTTGATTACACACAGGTGGGTTCTATTTATCACCATCAGTCATTTAGGACAACATTGGATCATTCAGAGATCCTCGCTGAACTTCTGGAGTGAGTTTGCTGCACTGAAAGTAAAGGGGTCGAATAATTTTGCACGCACCACTTTTCAGTTTTTTATTTGCTAAAAATGTTTAAAATATCCAATAGATTTCGTTCCACTTCACAATTGTGTCCCACTTGTTGGTGATTCTTCACAAAAAATTTTAATTTTATATCTTTATGTTTGAAGCCTGAAATGTGGCAAAAGTTTGAAAAGTTCAAGGGGGCGAATACTTTCGCAAGGCACTGTATATATATTGAACAGTGTATATAAGGACCAGAACCCCTATATCAACCTCTATTTTAATTTATTTCGTAAACCATTATGTATCACCAGCCGTCACTGTAGATAAGCTCCGTGTATAACCATTAAAATGGCGGCGCCCTACATTAGACCAGGAATTATAACAACAAACCAAGATAATGGCCGACTTCCGCCAGTGTATAAACCACCTATAACATGGCCGTGGTCAGCATTACATCTGACCACAACCAAGATGGCCGCACAAGAACTTCCGGTTTCTCCGTCTTTTAAACCAGCATTGCCTGACCAATCCGGTTCCTCAGATGAAGACACGTGACCGTGTCGTAACGCGTAGGGAGTGGCCGTAGGCAAACAAACACAGAGGAGGACGCGAGTAGGCGCTGCGGAAGCCGGGGTGATATGTTATATATTTTTAACCCACTACTCACTACTTGCTCTCTAAATATACGAGTCTATTGCACCTGTTTAATAAATTGCCATTGCTTTTATACAAATGTACTACACTAGTGGAGGCCCCTTTTCTTTTATCTTTCCCCCATCCTGGCTTGCTGCTGAGGTGACACTTAGCATTTTTAGGTCCGGACTCCTGAGGGTATATAAGGAGAAGGATAAGGTTGGACCCCACTTCAGGCAATTCAGAGTACCATCTGTAGGGGCTTGTTTGGATATCCCCAAGAGGCTCATTTGACCTATTCTAAGGTGAGAGTTCTGGGAGACCAGATAAGGATTAACCCCACAACAAATAAATGAATAACAACGTGAATACAGCAGCAGTATAGAGAAATTATGTCACATACATAGGATTATTTCGTCTCTACAAAAAAGTCATTTGGTTCCTTTTCCTCTTCACATAGTGGATTGGCTGATTTGAAACCACTATATTATCGGGACCATTTTTTATATTTGGTTTCCTTTGATCTATTTGATCTGGACACTGTTTCACTTATATTTGGACACATTCCTTATTTTATTCATTTATTTATCTACATCTCATCCGATTGTATATATATTTTTTTCAATCATCAACTGCAGGATTTATTGATATTTCTCGATCACCAAGTGCAGGAATTATTTGATCTTATTTTATATATTATTTTATTGATGTCATTATACATTTCTTTTCGATCATTTATAGCAGGACTTCATCGATCAACAGTTGCAGGATTTTATCACACTTATTTGATCTTTTATCACAGGAAATGTCTTTGTACCTCTTAACCATTGTTACCATCATCACTAGTATCAGTATTTATCACAGTATTTCTACTTTTAGATATCTTTTTGATATATTTTCACCTCTTGATACATTTTATTTTAGCACTTATTTATTGATGTCCATGCATTATTGCTATTTTCTCCTGACTTGAGATATTGTTTATCCAGTCATAGCACTTATTTTATTTTACCATTTTAATATTTTAGCACTTATTTATGTATTGAGGGTTCATATTGATTTGAGATACAGCATTATCCAGTCACATTTATGAACTAATTTCACTATTCACTTTTGTTCACTTTCCTTGCATATTTTGCACTTTCTTTCACGTGCACTTTCCTTGCATATTTTGCACTTTCTTTCATCAACACCGACATTTGGATCCCTTCCTATCCTTATGACTAGGGCCCCTTGGGGGACCTAGCCAGTATTGCACCTTTACAAATACTCATTTGTATTCTATTTTGCGCGAAGTTCCTTTACTTTTTTAGGTCTGATTTTTTGCCTGAACTCGCCCCTGAATCGGAAACCAAAGATGCGCAGGACCCTTTTTAAATTGTGGACCGCGGCCACCCCAGAGCTCTGTGAACCGGCTCCATTGAGAGCCAGTCACACTTCCCTGTCATGCGAATTGGATGCAGGCATCCAATTTGCATATGTGTGAACCCGACCTTAAAGGCTAAGTTCAGTTTGTTTTTGCTTTTTTTTTCTAAATTACAGCTCCCCTATGTACCAATATAGCATTAATGTACGTCTGTTGGTGAAAATAAAAGCTTTCTTTGATTTTTAGAACACAACCTTACCTTGGCCCCTGCTGTGTACATAGAAAACTTTATGACTTTCTGGTATTTGGGACATAAGAGCCAGCGAGACACAAGAAGCAGTTCAGCAGCTGACCTCATTAGCACACACACCCTGCCCCCATCAAATATGTTTGCAGGGCATCCCCAGCGTTTCTCCAGAAAGATCCGGTGTATGTGGGCTGTGGACACCCCCAAATCAGTGCAAGGGCCTGCCTGATTGGATACAGAGTAAATGGATAGATAGGTGGGTCCTCTTATTCTGATAAATCTAAAGGAGATTGTACAATCAGATTGTATAGTGTATGGCCACCTTTATACATGTAATAACAAAAAGTAAAAAATAATCCTATTACCATATAACATGAAACACTGCAGCAGCAACTCTCCTGTGAGACACACACAGTACAATAATATTCCTTTATAGAGTTGCGAGTTGCGATTAAAGGGGGATTCCACCCTAAAGTGGAACTCCCGCTTTTCGGAACCCTCCCTCCCTCCGGTGTCACATTTGGCACCTTTCAGGGGGGAGGGGGGTGCAGATACCTGTCTAAGACAGGTATCTGCACCCACTTCCGGGCATAAACTCCCACGGGAGTTTACGCAGCTTCCTGTCCCGGCGCGCTGTCTGCCGGGACACACACGTGTTCCGGCAGACAGCGCTGAAGATTCTCATTGCGCCACGCGACTCGCGCATGCGCAGTAGGGAATCGGGAAGTGAAGCCACTTCCTGATTCCCTCACGGAGAATGGTGCCGGCTACAGCAGAGAGCCGAGCGATCGATCGGCCTCTGCTGCCGACACCGCTGGACCCTGGAACAGGTAAGTGTCCATTTTTTAAAAGTCAGCAGCTGCAGTATTTGTAGCTGCTGGCTTTTAAAAAAAAAAAAAATGTCAGTACAGTCCCGCTTTAACATTAGAAAATAAATAAAAGTAAAGAAAGGAGTCCAAATAGTGACAAAAGTCCTTCAGATGGTAAGTGCACCATCCATCACCAAAAAAAAGTGTGCGATCCTGAGTAAATGCCTCCACCTTACAAAATGCTTGCTTACCAGCTAATGGTGGCATCCTATTAGGAGGTCAAACGCGCTTGTGGCTCAAAAACCCAGCCAGGGGCTTTATCCATCCAGGGGGACTTTGAATCGAGGATAAGACTTGGTCATAGGGGATCCCCAAAAAAGATACAAACTTGCCAAAGCATAAAATCCTTTAAACATTTATTCCATATAAAGATTGCACTTACAGAAATTAACTTTAAAATGCATAACATGTACAAGCAGGCCGTCTTCGAGTAGCAGCCTGTTTTTCTGGGAATTGCGTACGCGGTGATGTCAGCACGTCGATCCACCCAGCGTGTTTCATCACAATCTGACGTTGTCCTGGGGCACGGGTGGCATACTGACTAGAGGCGCATCCCATCCTTCCGGTAATTGTGCATGTGGTGACGTCAGTACGTCGCTCCACCTGGTGCGTTTTTTTTTTTTTTTTACAATATGACGTGGTCCTGGGGCACGGGCGGCATACTGACTCACCGCTATATATAGGGGATACAAATCAACCACACCTCGGTCTGAGCCTCGGGTAGTCCCTCACAGGGTTTAGCCATTTTAGAAGAGGGCTATGCCCTTAAACATAATAAAAAAGTTAACAGGTGGCTCTAATACTAAACCTACCAAACAAAAGGCTGGCACCACAAACGTAGAGTAGGTGGTTCTATGAATGGTAAATAGTATCTTACACTAATACTTTGTCCTATTGTTAGAGGACCCTTATGGAGAAATATGACACTTCCTGTTATTTTTAGCCCAGAATGTCCTTTAACAGATGGCCATTTTGGCGCAACATGAATGCAGTTCATGTTGATTCCAGTAGGGGCCGCTTGTGACTTTGTTGGATGTGGGCCCATAAGGGGAATTGTCACATTTCCTGTTATATTGAGTAGACATGTGCATTTGTTTACGTCCGAATGCATTTTCGTCCGAATTTCAGGTATTTTCGTTATCGTTTTAACAAACGATAACGAAAGTGCAGAATCCGAAAAACAAAAGATCCGACATAAACAAATGCTTTATTTTAGTTTTCGTTGTGACAACAGTTCGATGTAGATAGGAGATTCGACATGACGCTGACAATAACAATCTGTGTCTATCGAACCTGTGGTCGAATGTGCCTAACCTTAACTCTATTAGTCCAAGATTATTCTACATAGAGAGAAAAGATCCGACATAGAGAGAAAAGATTCGACATAGAGAGAAAAGATTCGACATAGAGAGAAAAGATTCGACATAGAAGGGAAAGATCGCTGCTGGAATTGGGTGGGGGAAGTAAAATAAAAATAATGATGATGATGAATGTTATTGGCTGATTGTAACCAAAGAGGAGGAGCAGTAAAATAGCTAGAACTAAGTACACACGTACAGCCAACTTACTTTCACTTACGATTGCTAGCAGAGTGAGACACACACACTGAATCATTTCAGAAGACAGTCAATCTTAGCTGGTTCGTTTGTCAGAGAACATGAATTATTTAGCAATTAAGCATAAGCACAGCAGCAGAACAATAGTGAAGCAAGCTACAGTTCAACTTAACTTTTTCATAATAATCTGCTGCTATTGTGTTAGTGTTGTGAATAGGGTTGAGCGAACCCGAACTGTAAAGTTCGGGTCCGTACCAGACTTTTGGGTCCCGGACCCGAACCCAAACAATTGACTGTATGTTCGGGTTCGGGTCCGGTGTTCGGCGATGTAATGGCGCATTTTTAAAAGCACAGCAAGTCACTCTGCTTTAGACAGTGTAGGGAAAGGTTCCTGTCTGCTGTTGCTGTGAGGGAGAGAATTACATGATAGAAGTCAGTCCAGATTCATGAAATCTATTCTAATTAGTCAGCGATCTACGTAGATTTAGTTGTGTGGGTGCAGTGCACAAGCTTTTTATACTGCACTGAGAGAAAACATAGACAGTGTAGGGCAAGGTTCCTGTTTCTGCTTTGAGGGAGAGAGAATTATTTAGTAATCCAGATTCAGAAATCTATTCTAATGCTGCGTACACACGGTCGGAATTTCCCATGGAAACAGTCCGATGGGAGCTTTTCATCAGATTTTCCGACCGTGTGTCGGAAGACCGTCGGTCTTTTTCTGTCGGAATTTCCAACGGACTTTGGATTGAGAACCTGTTCTTAATTTTTCCGACGGAAAACCTTTCTATCGGATTTTCCGATCGTGTGTATGCAATTCCGACAGGCAAAATTCCGATGCATGCTCGGAAACAATTCGACGCATGCTCAGAAGCATTAAACTTCCCTTTTATAGTGCAGTCGAACGTTTTTTAAGGCGTGGGGTTATTGACCGTCGGAATTTGGTGGGACCGTGTGTAGGCGAGACAGTTTGAGCGAAATTCCGTCGGCATTCCGACGGGAAAACCATCAGAGCTTTTTTCGACGAGAATTCCGACCGTGTGTACGTGGCATTATAAGTCAGCGATCTACAGAGATTTACCTGGTTGGGTTGCAGTGCACAGTCTTTTTTATTATTTTTTTCCATAAAGATTTTCTTTTATTGAAGATAATGCAAGACACAGGTATAACCGTACAAATACTTAAGGCGCCCTTTGACATTTTGATAAAACAAAAGTAGACACAAATAGACAATCACTTAATCGTCTCAGAACATGGCTTTTAGATGCACGATCGAAAACTCAACATGACCATACATGTATATCACTAATAGGTGTTTGATTCATTAGGTTCACTTGTATGAAGAGATCTGTTTATCCTCTTGTTCCTGACTTACTAATTTAGGGCTATTAGGGAGTTTTACCTCCTGGTATCCGTATGTCCGATCTTCAGAGAGATGTAGACTGGCGACCCACCTATTAAGTCGGCCATGCGCTCCACATCCTCCCTGAATAGAAGGTCAGTTATGAGAGGGATAAGGGGGAGGGAAGATGGGAAAAGGAAGAGAGGGGAGGGTAGGAAAGGGGCGAGGGAAAGCTGAGGAGGGGAGCAGGAGTAAGTGCAGAAGGGCTTGGGGAGGGGGTGGGATGACAACCAGCTACCCCCCCCCCCCCCATCAATTTCTCATAGTTCCCCTGTTATTTTGTTATTGTTTTCCGCACCAATTGTTCGTAAACATGATAAAGCTTCTTAGCTGTTATCTTACTAACCTGTGTTGTTTATCAGATTTTGGTATTCTTGGGACTTACAAAACCTAAACCAGGAATCCCAAATCACAGTGTAATTGGCAATTCTGTCTTGGGTGGAAAATATCAGCTCCTCTATCCCCGCAATGTGGTTGACTCGTGACACCCATTCTTTCATTGATGGAGTCGAAGTGGACTTCCAATGAACCGGTAGGCATAGCCTGGCAGCATTTATCATATGCATTGCAGCTGATTTAAAGTATCTTTTCTTGGATATTTTTGAGTGGTGGAGGAGGTACTGTGCTGATGTAAACTCTAGGGGGAGCGAGGAGACCATAGTCGTTGCATCATGTACTTTTCGCCAATATGTTTGAATCTGAGGGCGGTCCCCCCAAAAGAGCCTTGTTCATTGCCACATCTCCAGCAGCGGTCAGAGACTGTGGGTATGAACTTATGAAGTATCTCTGGTGTTTTATACCACCGTGTCTTAATCTTGTACCTGTTCTCCTGAATGTGGACATTCTTGCCTCGTTTCCACTGAGTGGATCGGTTCGGGTCAGTACAGTTTGGATGGCCTGGAATGGTCCGGTCTATTCTGGTGAGCGTTTCCACTGCAAGTGGGACCGCTAGGGGCCATATGAGGTTTAGAAAAAATGCCTAGCGTGACGTCACACTAGTGCGACTAGAAACCAGAAAAACAACAATGGAGGTCATCCAGCAGCTTGTCTTTTCTCTAGTTGCCTTTTGGTTCATTGTGCTTAAAATACATGCCGCACTGTATAAGAGAAGGTTGCGAGCGGCAAAGAGAAAAACAGCAGGAAAAAAAAGGAAAATTATAGCTTGGCTATTTAGCCAGGAAAAGTACACCTTTGTGCGGCAAAGACGGCAGCGCTATAGGGTAAGCTGACCCACCTACCTGAGACACACTGACTCACCTACCTGACACACACATACTGACCTACCTGCCTGACACACACACACACACACACATACACACACTGACTCACCTACCTAACACACACACACACACTGACCTACCTACCTGACACACACACTGATGTACCTACCTGACACACACACACTGACTCACCTACCTGACACACACGCACACTGACTCACCTACCTGACACACACGCACACTGACTCACCTACCTGACACACACACACACTGCCTCACCTACCTGACACACACACACACTGACCTACCTACCTGACACACACACACACACACTGACTCACCTACCTGACACACACACACACTGACCTACCTACCTGACACACACACACACACACTGACCTACCTACCTGACACACACACACACACACACTGGCCTACCTACCTGACACACACACTGACTCACCTACCTGACACACACATACACACACTGACCTACCTACCTGACACACACACACCGACTCACCTACCTGACACACACACACACACACACACACACACACACACACTGACTCACCTACCTGACACACACACACACTGACTTACCTACCTGACACACACACACACACTGACCTACCTACCTGACACACACACACACACTGACTCACCTACCTGACACACTGACTCACCTACCTGACACACACACACACAGACTCACCTACCTGACACACACTGACCTACCTACCTGACACACACACACACACTCACCTACCTAACACACTGACTCACCTACCTGACACACTGACTCACCTACCTGACACACACACACACACACACACACAGACTCACCTACCTGACACACACTGACCTACCTACCTGACACACACACTCACCTACCTAACACACTGACTCACCTACCTGACACACACACACACCGACTCACCTACCTGACACACACACTGACCTACCTACCTGACACACACAAACACTGACTCCCCTACCTGACACACACACACACTGACTCCCCTACCTGACACACACACACACTGACTCCCCTACCTGACACACACACACACACACACACTGACTCACCTACCTAACACACACACACACACACACTGACCTACCTACCTGACACACACTGACGTACCTACCTGACACACACGCACACTGACTCACCTACCTGACACACACGCACACTGACTCACCTACCTGACACACACGCACACTGACTCACCTACCTGACACACACTCACACTGACTCACCTACCTGACACACACACACACACACTGACCTACCTACCTGACACACACTGACGTACCTACCTGACACACACGCACACTGACGTACCTACCTGACACACACGCACACTGACTCACCTACCTGACACACACGCACACTGACTCACCTACCTGACACACACTCACACTGACTCACCTACCTGACACACACACACACACACTGACCTACCTACCTGACACACACACACACACACACTGACTCACCTACCTGACACACACACACACACTGACCTACCTACCTGACACACACACACACACTGACCTACCTACCTGACACACACACACACACTGACCTACCTACCTGACACACACACACACACACACACACACACACACACACACTGGCCTACCTACCTGACACACACACTGACTCACCTGCCTGACACACACACACACACACGCACACTGACTCACCTACCTGACACACACACACACACAGACTTACCTACCTGACACACACACTGACCTACCTACCTGACACACACACACACACTGACTCACCTACCTGACACACACACACACACACTGACTCACCTACCTGACACACACACACACAGACTCACCTACCTGACACACACTGACTCACCTACCTGACACACACTGACCTACCTACCTGACACACACACACTCACCTACCTGACACACACTGACTCACCTACCTGACACACACACACACTGACTCACCTACCTGACACACACACACACTGACCTACCTACCTGACACACACACACACACTGACCTACCTACCTGACACACACTGACCTACCTACCTGACACACACACACACTGACCTACCTACCTGACACACACACTGACTCACCTACCTGAGACACACACACACACACACACACACACTGACTCACCTACCTGACACACACACACACACACTGACTTACCTACCTGACACACACACTGACCTACCTACCTGACGCACACACACACACACACACTGACTCACCTACCTGACACACACACACACTGACTCACCTACCTGACACACACACACACAGACTCACCTACCTGACACACACACACACTCACCTACCTGACACACACACACACTGACTCACCTACCTGACACACACACACACTGACTCACCTACCTGACACACACACACACACACTGACCTACCTACCTAACTGACACACACACACACACACACACACACACACAGACCTACCTACCTGACACACACACACACACACACACACTGACTCACCTACCTGACACACACACACACTGACTCCCCTACCTGACACACACACACACACACTGACTCCCCTACCTGACACACACACTGACCTACCTACCTGACACAAACACACACTGACCTACCTACCTGACACACACACACACACACACACACACACACACACACACACTGACTCACCTACCTGACACACACACACACACTGACCTACCTACCTGACACACACACACACACACTGGCCTACCTACCTGACACACACACTGACTCACCTGCCTGACACACACACACACACGCACACTGACTCACCTACCTGACACACACACACACACACACACTGACTTACCTACCTGACACACACACTGACCTACCTACCTGACACACACACACACTGACTCACCTACCTGACACACACACACACTGACTCACCTACCTGACACACACACACACACACACACACAGACTCACCTACCTGACACACACACACACACACTGACCTACCTACCTGACACACACACACACACACAC